>ML796946.1:136297-171046 GCA_009831015.1 Picea engelmannii | reverse complement strand
TGAGCTTTGTAATGTGTAGGAATATGTGGATGATTAATTCAAAGAGACTTCTCGAATATCTCTTCCATCATTCCAAAGGAGATAATTATTCAAGCCTCTCTTCAAGGAGAAGATCATGGAGATTTGGTTAGAATATCCTATCTGAGATATATGAGAGATATGTGTGAGGATTTAAAGGGATCATATCTTGTAATAATGGGAAAGTAGTTTAGAGTGGTTGAGAGAATAGTGGATCTACAACTATGAGATGATTATCTTCTTCATGTATATAAGAGAGTGCTCTCTCTTCTTGACAATTAAATTAGACAATTAGAGTTAGAATTCAATCAAGAATTAGGATGTGATGAGGAGAAGGGGATTCTTAGCTTTGTTATTCTTTCATGTTTTGTCATTTGAATATTGTAATATGATTTGAGATTGATATATTGTATGAGCTCATTGTTGTTAACTCTTCACATGTTGTATTTCCCTTATGCAATTTCATGCTTTCCTAGTTAGTGTTTCAATGCTTTCTTAGATTAGTTTGATTTCAGCAACATAGATTAGATTAGATTAGTTCTACTTCAGTCCTGCATATACAGTGCGTGTGCTTCGTCAGTATACGTACCCCGGGTTGACAATTAAATGGTTGGGCAAGTACTACAACGTTATTATAACGAGGTATATTTCTCCTAACACCGGCAGGCCCGAGCCTCGGATAAATGATGAAGTTTAGAGGAGCCTGCATCTCTCGGATCACACAAAGACAGGTGATTGGTATTTATACCAAAATCACATTGAGATCAGAGTATACAGGTGCGAGTTGGCCCCGTATAAGCTTCTGAAATACCTACCTGTCAGAATTTTTGCTCTGGAGTATATAAGGCAGATGATAAACTCGGATGACATTCACTTCGTGTCACTAAATAAAAAACAATAGCTCAGAATCAAAGGGAAGATTGGCTCTTTCATCTGCAGCAATCGTGGTGCTGGAGAATAAGAAGACAGGATGATGAAGGAAATGAAGTTCTTCATGAGTTTCCCATGGAATTACGATCCATGTGGGATTATCTCTAAGATGAGGGTGAAAAACAAGAACATCCAGTATGTACTTGAATCTAGGCCTGATGTTAAAAAATTTGCAAACCAGATAGTATGGGAGCCCAACACTTTGGTCGAAGCAGAACAACAAGATCCCCCAGCCACTGTATTGCAAACAATCACACCACAGGTTCCGAAAGAGAAAATGCCTAGAAAAGATTTATCTCCACCTGTCACTGAGGTGTCGTGAGAAGAATTCCAATTGCATACCAAGAGGTCTAAAACCATTTCAGCCCCTGGCCCGACTAGGGAAAAAGAAGCCATGTCTACTATAGTGACCAAGGTTGATAGGCCACCCCTCGGTGCAAGCCTCCATTATATCATAACCTCAGCATTGCCGAAGAAACCTACAGATTCTCCATCGACCACCCTGTCAGGTAAGGTAGGACCGAAGCTGAGCATCTTTGAAAAATATGAGCTAATCAAGAAAAGGAACCAGACCCTGACCAACAACACTTACGCCCAGTTCTGGAAGCAGATGTCGACTGCACAACATAGGTTGTTATCGACATTTGATACCAAGAAGGGCATAATGCATATGGAATTCCTCTAAGCGTAGGTGCCAGATACAAAGGTAATCACTGATTACAAAAGAGCCACCTTTGAATTCCAAACGAAGGATGTGCATCCGGTTGATCAGATGGATCTGCACAAACAAACAGGGGAAATGGTCTTCTATACGCTGGCACATGCTTCCACTACTGCGTCCAAATTGCAAGTGTCCCTGAACAATGTTCAAACACAATTGAAGTTAGAGAAGATATTGTCCTTTTCCAAGGACAACATAATCAAGAATTTGGAGGAACTGGTCCTCAAGATCGGTTACGATCCTTTGAACGTGAAAGCAACCAAGGAGATTATTAAGAAGAAGAATGCTGACATAGCCTCCTTAAGGAAACAACTGAAACTGCCACCAACAAAATATTCACAGAGGAAGGAGATAGCAGAGAAAGAATGAGAAAAAGATGAAATGCTCAAACTACTCAGTGAGCAGAATGCACAACTAAAGGAATTGGAAGCTGAGATGGAGAAGCTCGTGAAAGAGAAAGAACAAATGAAGCCAATGGAAGTCATTCCATTGAGTTCCATTCCAATTTTGGGAGTGAGCACAATGTTAGTGATAGAAGTCCCATCCACGACTCCACTGACATCCCTGGAAAAGACAACCGACTTGGCTAAATCTATGAAAAAAATGAACCTGTAGGAAATAGAGATCAGCAGGCTCAAAAGGAGATTGAGAACCTTCAAGAACTCAAATATTCCTTTCAGATTAGCCTCTCCAAGGAAAATCAGGTATCGGACCAGCTCAAACAAGAGTTACAACAACTCCGGAAGAAAACAGTGGCAGGTAAAACTTTGGCCGAGGTTAAAGAAAGTGTATGGACAGACATCACCAAGTCCATGAATGAGATATGTCCCATGATATAGATCATGTTTGAGAAAAATGAATTGGTGCAGAGAAGAAAACATGCCATTGACAAGATCAGATCAGAATTGGGAGAGATGCCCACACAGGCTAATGAAATCATCAAGTTCCTAAATTCTAAGACCAGGGAGGAACTGGAAGAGATGAATATTGATGAAAGAACAAAGACCATCCTTGAGGTCAAAAGAGTTTTGATCAACAGAGGATTAATTCTTTAGTTGGAAGAAAAGCTTTAGGCCATGGACCTAGGGGTACAAAGATTTTTTAGTAATATTGAGACTCTACAGAAGAAAGGTCCTCCTGGCCTGAAGGTAATCAATGGTAAATTGATGACACTCCCAGAATACAAAAAGAGACTGGCCGATGTTGCTAAGGATAGTTCCAAGTTTTCAGGAATTCAAGGCAGCATCACTAGCAAGGCATTTCTAGATGCGCTTCAGTGGGACATCAATATTCAGCAAGAAATTCGATACATCTTCGTCACCAAACCTACCTTCGCCAAATACACAGAAATGGATGAAGTTTATCAAAGGCTACTCAAAGTCAACATCCCCAGTCATCTTCGATGGGAAGAACTCTGTGATATGATCAAGTAGTAGATGAGTTTTCCTAGCCCAATCATTCGTCCAGTCAGATGAGGTCGTGCAGAGGCCTCACCAACGATCCACCTAGAAAACAACATGCAGTTGTGACACATCATCAAGCAGTTCCTAGATTTATTAAATTTGTTAAGTCATTTAGGATAAAAATAGATTTAACACGTCCTGGTCATTGATGACATGATCGTTTGTAATTTTGAGTTATAAATACTTCATCTTTCGAAGTATTGAGGGTTGTTGATCCTCACACCCTGCAAGCTATCGGACTATAATTATTTTGAAGAGATCTACCATTAATACAAAGAGGCACTTTTACAGGATTCTTGCGTGTATTCACTGGTGACGTTTTTCTCTCTACGTTGAATGTTATTCTCACTTTGTTATCATATTGTTTTCTAAATCTAATCTTTAGGAGTAACGAACGTTGCAGGATTTATCTCGTATACCCTGTTTTAGACTCAAAAGATTTAAGTGTTCATCTTCTCATTTTACAATAAAGAAATTCTTAACTGCTTCTTTGTTGTAATTGTCTTTCTTGTCTTTTCTGTTATTCCTCATTTATGCTACTAAAGAATCCAGTGATTATATTATCTCTCCCTGTGAAAGGTTCCTTTGTTTTTCTGGTTTGGATTTCATCTTTACGATACAGACCCCATAGCCCATTGGATGTGTAAACTATATCAACCAACTCGAAAAACACTACGACAACAAGACCGACTTATTTATTTACCTAGCCTAATATTTAAAATTTGAAACATATTTAAATCATATAGAGAGATCTCTCTCTAAAGTTGGAAGGGCTAGATCCCAGCTTCAAAAGCGGTTGGATAAATTTACCTCTCATAGATTTTTTCTTCCGAACAACCTCTAGGAAATTTGCAGAGTGATAACATAGTGGCGACTCCACTAGGGAATAGAACATAACTAAAAATTTATAACTTCACGTTTTGTTTTCCCTAGACGAAAAGTTTGTTCCTGAAATATTGCAAATTTGAGAAGAAAGTAATGTTTAGAGGTTGATTAAAATTTGTACATATTATTTTCAGACTCATGAAACTGAAATTGTATATATATAAATCAAAAAATAAATCTGGCTCCTAAGAAAGTTTATACTCGATCTCATCCAGACCCAGAACCTGTGATATTAACACATAACCCAGAACAATTGCTCAGGAAAAAGACCATAGCTGAAGGTTCAGTAAGTCATACTCCCTTTCATAAGTCCCTTTCCTGTTCAGGGGAGCTCATTACCTTTCAAAACCCTGACTTTGAAACCCTTTCCAAACAAAGCCTGGTTAGGACAAGATTCGACAATTTTGCGACGGAAATCATTTTTGACCCAACCGTTTTGCAACCCCAGACTCCTGAAATTCTATCCCCCACTGCTAAACCACAAACCACTCCATTGGTGCTAGCCAATCCCTCCTCATCCTCATCTTCACTCGCTACCTCGCCTATCATCCAGTTTGATATCCCACCTCCTCCGCCTATCATGGCAGCAAAGATACGCTCCCTTGGTGTTGGCCGCGCCTCTTCATGCCATACCCCAAGACTATCAAACGAGACTCCCACAGTTCGATGGAATAGGACCTTTCAACTCCCAACAACACATTGATAAAATGAATGATTATTTTGACGTGCACAAAGTAGATGAGGCTGATGTTCAAATGATATTGTTTGCCCAAAGTTTGACAGGTGACGTTAAGAAATGGTATAAAGGTTTACGTTCCACCTCAGTCCTTGACCTTACTGCATTTCAAAGGAGTTTTCTAGACATATGGGAGGTAAAGAAAAACCCTCTCCAAATATTGTAAGAATACAAAAATATTAGAAGAAATCAAGGTGAGAGAGTACAAGATTACTACACTCGTTTCAATAACCCGTACAACGCAATCCCAACCGAAATCAAACCTCCACAGGGTTTGCATTGATAAAATTCCCTGATGGTTTTGACGCTGATATGTCATACCAACTAAGGGAAAAAAATTCTACCACCCTGGAATACATGTAGAAAATCGCAATAAGTGTGGAGGCCAATTTGTTGGCAAAAAGGGCATGACAGAGGTCAGAAAGGAGAGTTACAATTAAAGAGGAACCTTCCACATCAAATTCTGATTCCAAATTGGATTCCTTGGCCAGAGAAATGGAAAGAATTATGGAAAGACTTACTGTGTCAGAAAAAACTCCTCCAAGAGAAAACCCACCAGCTCCTCAAGTTCGGAATCCTAACTTCAGGAGAAAACCTCCTCAAATAAGACAGAGAGATCCTAGGGACCAAAGAGAGCAGAGAGGTTCAGATCAATAGATCAGACCTCCACATAAGAAAATTGTGCTGATGAAGGAGAGGAAGTGATTGAGGAACTAGAGGACACTCACATAAATCTCATGGGCATTCACGATAACGAAGATATTTTCCTTACCCAAGAAGAGCAAGAAATTTTTCTTCTAAATCAAACAAAAGTAAGTGAATAAGCAGAAGATGCCGAATAGCAGGCATTTGAAAATGCCATTTTGGAGGTACACCGGTAGTACAATCTGTGAAGTAAAAAGACTGAAGGAAGTTCCCCAAAAAAGACGATTGAAACGAAGAAGACAATTGAAACCAAAAATGCCTCTGGGCCATCTGCCGAGAAGAGTCCTAAGAAGAGTACTGTCGAAGTTCCTGCGAAAAGAAACCTTACTATTCTGAAAAGATCCCCACAGCCTGAGGTTTCATCAATTAATCAACCAAGTGCTTATGGCTAGAAGAATGTGGTAGACAAACCAAAATTGATGAGCCAAAGCAGATTCCCTACACCTTTCAGCCTCGAAGGGGAATTAGCCAAAGTAAAAATTCCCATTCCACTTTCCGAGTTGATGAACAAAGACGCTTATCGTTCACAAGCAATTAAAGCGTTGACCATTGAACCTGATATAGGTACAAAATATTTAATTGTTGGATCAGCAAATCATTCAGACACTATGAACCTTACAGATGATCAACCTGAACTTCTGTTCAGACGTGAAGTAGATGGCCGAGACGATAATGGTGATGTCGCTCCATTTTACATCAGTCTAAATATACATGACCTAATCTTGCATAATGTTATGCTGGATTCGGGTGCTTCCCACAATCTGATGCCTAAAGCAATGATGGATAAACTGGGACTGGAGGTCACCAAACCTTACAAGGATTTACACTCATTCGACTCCAGTAAAGTTAGATGTATTGGTTTGATCAAGGACCTATGTATCACCCTGGTTCAGATTCCTACAAAGAGCATGGTCATGGATGTGGTGGTCATAGACATTCCCCCGAAATATGGAATGTTTCTATCCCGGTCTTGGGGGGCTAAGTTGAGAGGTACCCTGCAGCTAGATATGTCGTATGCCACTATCCCAATTTTCGCGCGAAAAAAGAGGCTATACAGAGAAACATTGATGAAATACATGGTCAGTAGCCAAGAAAAAATGCACAACTATCCTCTTTACTCCGCGCATTCTGACTTGGATTCTTTTATCCTGTATAATGATGGTGAAATGGAAGAGCAAAACACTCAACTGGGAGAAGATACATCTGGTCGGGACGAAGGCTAAGAAATCATCGAGGTAGAAAGAAAGAAAAACATGATAATTGAAGAATTACCGGCAGATTTCTAGAGCATGGATTTTGATGCAGCAGTAAGCAAAGAAAATCACATAACCAGGTATTTAGAAAACCATTCTTACAAATTAAATTTTCAATGCACTAACAATATCACTGAGTATGAAGCCTTAATGCTCAGTCTGAAGCTTTTGAAAAGAGTTGGTGCCAAACAGATTATGGTAAGAGGTGATTCTGAGTTAATAATCAAGAAAATTAAAGGTGAGTATATTGCGAAACATCCTCGTCTTAGAGCTTATAGGAATGTTGTTCTTGATTCCCTGAGATGTTTCACTGAAGTTGATTTGCAGGTAATGCCGAGGGGAAAAAACATTTTGGCAGATGGATTGGCTACGTCAGCAGCCACAAGTAAGATTCATTTTCGCTTGACTCGCCCATACACGATAGAGGTGAAGTGCAGACCAACCGTTCTCGACAATATCAGGTATTGGCAAGTGTTTTGTAATGATGATCAAATCGAAGACTTTCTGTAGTGTAAAAATGACTTTGAATGTACAAATATAGATTTAGAGAACGAAGATGAAAATGTAAATAGATCTGATTTTGAAAATGATAATGTAAATAACGTAGATTCAGGAGAATTAGGCGATGATGAGATGGAGACTAATATTCTTCATTTAAAAAGTAATGTTTTACCTAGGGGTCTAGTTCCTTTAGAGGACTTGTTTGATTTTAACGATGTAGCCAAAAAACCGAAAATTGAAGCTAGTGGACGAGAAGTAGAAGATTGTAATATAGGGAAGGAAGAGAAATCCAGGATGGTCAAATTGTCCAAATCATTACCGCCAGAGCAAAAACTCAAGTACATTGAGTTGTTCAAAGAATATTTAGATGTTTTTGCTTGGGGTTATGAGGATTTAAAAGCTTATGATACCAGCATCATACAACACAGTATTCCAATAAAACAAGACCAGAAACCGTTCAGACAGAAACTTAAAAGAATAAATCCCAAGTTACTCCCTCTGATAGAAAAGGAAATCAAAAAAATGTACGATTCCAAAATCATAGTCCCGTTACGTTTTTCCAAATGGGTCTCCAATTTGGTCCTGAGATGTAAGAAATCTGGGGAAATCAAGCTTTGCATTGATTTCCAAAATCTGAATAAGGTCTCCGTGAAGGACAATTACCCCTTGCCAAAAATGGACCACATACTATCAAGGGTAGTTGGATCCAGTCAAATCTCTTTGCTGGATGGGTTCTCGAGTTATAATCAGGTCCTCGTTCACCCAGATGACCAAGACAAAACCACTTTCACTACACCATGGGGCACTTTCATGTATGTGAAAATTTCTTTTAGTTTGATGAATGTTGGAGCCACTTTCTAGAGAGTGATGGACATCGACTTTGTGGAAGAGTTAGGTAACTTTTTCATCATCTATCTGGATGATGTAACTGTGTTTTCTCAATCATATGAAGAGCACCTAAGACATCTCAGACGATTCTTTGAGAAATGCAGGAGGTTTGGGATTTCTTTAAATCCTAAGAAAAGCCTTTTCGGACTATAGGAAGGAAAATTGTTGGGGCACGTAATCTCCAATGATGGAATCAAAATAGACCCTAGCAGAATCAAGGCCATACAAAAATTAGAACACCCAATAAACATCAAAGAATTACAGTCTTTTATCGGAAAAATAATTTTTCTACGAAGATTCATACCCAATCTGGAAAAGCTCCTCAGAAACATTACAAATATGTTAAAAAAGGATTTAAAAATAAAATGGGACACTGAGTCCAGGCAGTCTTTCGAGCAATTCAAATGAGCACTCACAGAAGCCCCCATTTTGATCAGTCCTGATTTTACAAAGGATTTCTATCTTTTTTCTTTCACTTCCGAACATACCATTGCATCGGTATTACTACAGAAGAACAATGAAGGGTATGAACATCCCATAGCCTTCTTTAATAAAGCGTTAAGAGATGATTCTTTGAATTACAATATAATGGAGAAACAAGCTTTGGCCTTGGTAAAAGCCATAAAATATTTTAGGGTCTACATTCTCCATTCCCACACCATTGCATATGTTCTGAATGCGGTAGTAAAAGAAATTTTGACCCAGGTCAATCTGGATGGAAGAAGAGGAAAATGGATTGCTTTCATTTTAGAATATGACATAGAGATTAAGCCTACGAAACTAATTAAAGGTCAAGGCCTAGCAAAATTAATGGATGAATCAAATTTCCATGCTCTTGACATTAATTTCTTAGCTGCAGCAGATGAACAAGGTGAGATGGTGACTCAAAGGGTGAGAGAGGTATTTCTCAACTCTCCATGGTACGTAGGCCTAATATTTGTTTTACATAATTTACAACCTCCCCCTAGTTTGATTAAGACTAAAGCTAGGTTTCTGAAGTTGAAAGCATTGAAATTTTGTATTCTAGAAGGCAATCGGTATTGGAAAGATCCTGGAGGTATTCTGTTAAATTGTTTATTGAAAGATGAAGCTGACAAAGTGCTACAAGAATTTCATGGAAGAGAATGTGGTGGCCATCTGAACTGGAAGGTCACAACCAACAAAATCCTCAGAGTTGGATTTTATTGGCCCACCCTATTCGCTGACGTGCATCATACAGTGACTTCATGTCATCAATGTCAGATGTTTGAAGGCAAAAGGAAACTCCTTCCTCTCCCCCTAAAACCGATCTTAGTTGAAGCCCCTTTCCAGCAATGGGGATTGGACTTCATTGGAGAAATACACCCCCCTTCTTCAGGCTAGCATAGGTGGATTCTTACTACCACAAATTATTTTACAAAATGGATCGAAGCAGTACCAAGCAGGAAAGCCACTGATTCTGTAATTATCAAATTCCTTGAAAATAATATTTTGTCTCGCTTTGGATGTCCTAGAAAGATTATAACTGATAATCCAGCTGCTTTTCGATCGAAGAAACTCATAGATTTTTGCAACCAGTATCACATTGGTTTGAGACATTCCACAACTTACTACCCTCAGGGGAATGGCCTGGCGGAATCTTCAAACAAGACCTTGGTAAAAATCATCAAGAAGACGTTGCAGGAAAATAAGAAATCGTGGCATAACAAGTTGGTGTTCACATTATGGGCTAACAGACTGACCACCAAAAGGTCAATTGGTATGTCACCATATCAGTTGGTCTATGACACAAAAGCAGTTTTCCCCACTTCCTTAGGAGTCCCTGTCATGAAGTTGCTTCAATACGTACAAGTCGAGCCAAATGTCTCACATAGAAGGATCAACTAGATGATCCATTTGCAACAGTCTAGGGAAGAAGTATTCAACAAGACTCAGGTAGTCCAAGAAAACATCAAGAATATTTTTGATAAAAGAACCAAGCAAGATGATTTTGAGCTAGGAGATTTGGTACTGAGATGGGACGCCAGAAATGAAGACAAGGGAAAGCATGGAAAATTTGATAGTCTGTGGAGAGGACCATACATGATTCAAGCATTCAGGGGAAACAACACTTTCTTGCTAAACAACGATGATGGGACAGATCTACGAGGAGGACCTGTAAATGGAAAAATGCTGAAGCATTATTTTCCACCTCAGTAGAGACTCAAGTTTTCACTCTCCATTGTACATACCATTTTTATTTTTCGCCTCCATTTTATGAGTGAATAACATTAGTCAGTTGGTTGAATCCTGAGGAGAAGGGCCTAAGTCGTTGACCACTGCTCTTCCATTTTTTGAGAATAAAACCAATCAATCAACGAAGTCTACTAGGTGGAAATTTTCAGAACGACAGGAACCAAGATTCTTGGCACTTCATAGGGAAAGTGCCATCCCCAGGTGGAGCTGCTATTATCACCCTATAAGTTATAGGATCAACTGGTGACTGGAATATTATCTATCTCTAGTTTTTTTGTTGACAAATGATTTTTCATTCTGCAAATAATTTGAAAAGAAAAGAAAAATAAAAAAGAAAAGAAAAAGAAAAAAGAAAGAAAAGAAAAAAGAAAGAAAAAGAAAAAGAAAAGAGGGCATAAAAGAATTTCAATAAAAGCCCCATGCAATAATAGTAACTTGGTCCATACCTTTCAAGCATGGCCAAGTTCTCTTTAAATTGATGTTGATAGGGTTAGTGAATAAGTTCGGCTAAACCATTTAATATTAGCCAAAGTGTCTAGGTTAGATTAGTGAATAAATCTGGCCAGACTATCTAATCTTGGTCAGGTAGCCCCAGGGTAGATGTAAATTCTTAACCCAACAGTTTAATCTGGGTTAATTGTCATAGAAAACTAGGTTAGAATATAGGCTAGTGTCTTTACTGCAATAAAATTAGCTTGATGATAAATGTTACACCATAATTTGGATAGCTAAAAGATTGTTTGACTAACCCCTTGGTGGTGTAGGCATGAAAAGATTTGGAAAAACCTGTGAAATGCACTTATCCTAAGTTTCTCGACGCATGTATTTTTCGCACCCTAACTTATGCTCCGTTTATGTATCAATGGTCCAGATGATTACACCCATATCTACGGTGGAAAGATTTTCCCGGACCCCCCCGTCCGTTCTATCTTTAATGGAAGGGGGGGGTCTGGAATTGATGATAAGACCCACGTGCATATGGACACCTCAGGTTTAAGTGCGTAGATCTACGATCAATATCGGATTACGAACCCCCAGCCGTTCGTTCTTCCTTTAATGGAGGGGGGGTCTAGAATGTGTGATAAACAACGCGCACAGATCTGCGGCCAAGAAGCAAGCGTGCAGATCAACGGCTCAAGGTGTTTTTCGGACCCCCCCGACTGATCTGCTTTTAACTGAGGGGGGGGCTCCAGAATGGAATCTTTCCTTTGGAAGGCCCCTATCTATACGTGGAATCGATCTACTGGTCTCGAGTCCCACCGCCTCCTACTAACTGACATACCTTTGTCACCTCCTGATGTCATCATCCATCTTTCCCAAAAGAGTCACATCCCAAAATTTCTGTCAGTCCTTCCCCCCCATTCGCTCATGGAAAGCACCCTCACCATAATTTTTACCCCAATCAGTAACCACCACTTCACCCATCCATATCCCTCAGTCACTATCACACGCCATCTCACACTCTAAGAGATCTGTTGGCCATTTATTACTAGATAACCTATCCGTTAACCAGTTGACATGTCTCTTGCACCCAATGGACACCCGTTTACTCAAATCTACACTCACTCTTTCTACTTTCACAATTTACCCACTCATCGCACCAGAAAAATTCGCACTATTTTCTCCTCTGTTACAATCCGTTGCCCCCATCCACAGTCACCCCGCTAACGTTGTTTTTCTTGTAGGTACTGTTGCAGTAATGGTGCCAAAGTCAAAACAAGTAGAAGGAGAGGAGAATCCATTTCTCCCGCCTTTTGTCGACCTTGACAGGATTCCTCTAGTCGACAAAGATCGCTTAATCGCAGATACTAAGTGCGATTTTGATTTCGTAGACCTTCAATCGTGGCTCAAGGAATATTTCCTGGACTAGAGCGATGAAATTGGACTCTGGGAGTCCAAATTACCCCTATATCTCTTTTCCCAGATTCACCCTTTTCCAGAGTTTTCTCTCAAGTGCCAAGGCCACTACATTCCCGAGCAAATATCCATCGTCTCCTCGTCCAGAGAAATCCTGTTCCTCATCATGCCTGAGTCCATCGACCAAATTATGCAAATCCCCCGAGATGACTCTGCATCACCTTTCAACCTAGAAATTCTCATAGAATTATACCAGAAAATGACCTTCCCCCAAAGAGCTCAAATATTTGAGCTTTTCCTCATTCCATCCACTCAATTTCCCTCCAAAAATCTTGCTTATCCTTCTTCCATGTTTTCGACCAAAGGAAACCAGATCATCTTGTCCCTATGCGCCTTGTTGGGATACTATTCAGATCAGTGGGTAGATGAACCCATTCTGGGATTTTTATCCATCTTCTCTACCAATGAGAATCCCACTACCCAGTTCGACTTCAGCACATTCCTGGCAAACAATATTCACGAACATTTTGTAAATTTCACCACGGAAGGCATGTTCTGGTACTCTTCCATGCCGACGTACTTGTTCATTTTCTTCCAAGTGGACAAATTCATTTTTTCCATGCAGAAGATGGATGGATATGGTAGACCCCATGCAGTGAGCGCATAGACCTCCTTTCTCAAGAATAACTCCACAGAGTTTAGTTTCAAGGAGTTCATTGATCAATTCTACCACCCAGTGGTAAGTATGCTTAGCGGCAGGCTCGAGCCTCAGATAAATGATGAAGTTTAGAGAATCCTACATCTCTCGGATCACACAAAGATAGGTGATTGGTATTTATACCAAAATCACACTAAGATCAGAGTATACAGGTGCGAGTTGGCCCTATATAAGCTTCCAAAATACCTGCCTGTCAGAATTTTTGCTCTGGAGTATATAAGGCAGATGATAAACTCTGATGACATTCACTTCGTGTCACTAAAGAAAAAACAACATCTCATAATCAAAGGGAAGATTGGCTCTTTCATCTACAACAATCGTGGCACTGAAGAAGAAGCAGACATGCTACTGAAGGAAATGAAGTTCTTCATGAGTTTTCCATGGCATTACGATCTATGTGGTATTATCTCTGAGATGAGGGTGAAAAACAAGAACATCCTGTATGCACACGAATCTAGGCCTGATGTCGAAATTTTTTCAAACCAGACAGTATGGGAGCCCAACACTTTGGTTGAAGCAGAATAATAGGATCCCCTACCTACTGTATCACAAACAACCACACCATAGGTTCTGAAAGAGAAAAGGCCTAGGCAATATTTATCTCCACTTATCACTGAGGTGTCGTCAGAAGAATTCCAATTTCATACCAAGAGGTCTAAAACCATTTCATCTCCTCGCCCGACTGGGGAAAAAGAAGCCCCGTCTACTACAGTGACCAAGGATGACAAGCCACCCCTCGGTGCAAGCCTCCAGCATATCATAACCTCAACGTTGCCGAAGAAACCTACACATTCTCCATCGACCACCCTACCAGGCAAGGTAGGACCCAAGCTGAGCATCTTTGAAAAATATGAGCTGATCAAGAAAAGGAACCAGACCCTGACCAACAGCACCTGCACCCAGTTCTGGAAGCAGACATTGACTGCACAACATAGGCTGCTATCAGCATTTGACACCGAGAAGGGAAGAATGCATATGTCATTCCGCCAAGCGCAGGTGCCAGATCCAAAGGTAATCACTGATTACAAAAGAGCCACCTTTGAATTCCAGACAAAGGATGTGCATCCGGTCGATCAGATGGATCTGCAAAAACAAATAGGGGAAATCGTCTTCTATACGCTATCACATGCTTCCACTACTGCGTCCAAATTGCAAGTGTCCCTGAACAATGTTCAAACACAATTGAAGTTAGAGAAGATATCGTCCTTTGCCAAGGACAATAGAATCAAGACTTTGGAGGAACTGGTCCTCAAGATCAGTTAGGATCCTTCGAACCTGAAAGCAGCCAAGGAGATGATTAAGAAGAAGAATGTTGACATAGCCTCCTTAAGGAAACAACTAAAACTGCCGCCAATAGAAGATTCATAGGCAAAGGAGATAGCAGAGAACAAAGGAGAAAAAGATGAAATGCTCAAACTACTCATGGAGCAGAATGCACAACTAAAGGAAATGGAAGCTGAGATGGAGAAGCTGGTAAAAGAGAAAGAACAAATAAAGCCAATGGAAGTCATTCCATTGAGTTCCATTACAATTTTGGGAGTGAGCACAGCATCAGTGACAGAAGTCCCATCCGCGACTCCACTGACATCCCTGGAAAAGACAGTCAACTTGACTAAATCTATGGAAAAAATGAACCTGCAGGAAACAAAGATCAACGGGCTAAAAAAGGAGATTGAGAACCTTCAGGAACTCAAATATTCCTTTCAGATCAGCCTCTCCAAGGAAAAGTAGGTATCAGACCAGCTCAATCAAGAGTTACAACAACTCCGTAAGAAAACAGTGGCAGGTAAGACTTTGGTCGAGGTTAAAGAAAGTGTATGGACAGACATCACCAAGTCCATGAATGAGATATGGCCCATGATACCGATCATGTTTGAGCATAATGAATTGGTGCAAAGAAGCAAACATGCCATTGAGAAGATCAGATCAGAATTGGGAGAGATGCCCACACAGGCTAATGAAATCATCAAGTTCCTAAATTCTAAGACTAGGGAGGAACTGGAAGAGCTGAAGATTCAAGACAAAAAAGAGACCATCCTTGAGGTCAAAAGATTTTTGACCAAGAGAGGATTAATTATTCATTTGGAAGAAAAGGTCCAGGCCATGGACCTAGGGGTACAAAGATTTTTTAGTAAGATTGAGGCTCTACAGAAGAAAGGTCTTCCTGGTTTGAAGGTAATCAATGATAAATTGATGACACTCCTAGACTACAAAAAGAGACTGGCCGATGTTTCTAAGGACAGTTCCACGTTTTCAGGAATTCAAGGCAGCATCAATGGCAAGGCATTTCTAGATGCGCTTTAGTGGGACATCAATATTCATCATGAAATTCGATACATCTTCGTCACCAAACCTACCTTCGCCAAATACACAGAAATGGATGAAGTTTATTGAAGGCTACTCAAAGTCAATGTGCCTAGTCATATTCGATGGGATAAACACTGTGATCTGATCGAGTAGCAGATGAGATGTCCTAGCCCAATCATTCGTCTAGTCAAATGAGGTCGTGCAGAGTCCTCACCAACGGTCCACCCAGAAAACAGCATGCAGTTGTGACACATCATCAAGCAGTTCCTAGATTTATGAAATTTGTTAAGTTAGTTAGGCTAAAAATAGATTTAGCTCGTCTTGGTCATTGATGACAGGATCGTTTGTAATTTTGAGTTATAAATACTTGATCTTTAAAAGTATTGAGGGTTGTTGATCCTCACGCCCTGTAAGCTATCAGACTGTAATATTTTTGAAGAGATCTACCATTAATACAAAGAGGCACTTTTACAGGATTCTTACGTGTATTCACTGGTGATGTTTTTCTCTCTACGTTCAATGTTATTCTCACTTTGTTATCATACTATTTTCTAAATCTAATCTTTAAGAGTAACGAACGTTGCAGGATTTATCTCGTATACCCTGTTTCTGACTCAAAAGATTTAAGTGTTCATCTTCTCATTTTACAGTAAAGAAATTCTTAACTTCTTGTTTGTTGTAATTTTCTTTCTTGTATTTTCTGTTATTCCTCATTTATGCTACTAAATAATCCAATGATTATATTATCTCGCCCTGTGAAACGTTCCTTTGTTTTTCTGGTTTGGATTTCATCTTTATGATATAGACCCCATAGCCCAATGGATGTGTAAACTATTTCAACCAACTTGACAAACACTACGACAAAAAGACCGACTTATTTATTTACATATCCTAATGTTTAAAATTTGAAACATATTTAAATCATATAGAGAGATACCTCTCTGAAGTTGGAAGGGCTACATCCTAGCTTCAAAAGCGGTTGGATAAAGTTACCTCTCGTAGATTTCTTCTTTCGAACAACCTCTAGGAAATTTACAGAGTGCTAACATCTCCTATGGTAAAAGAGAGAGAATACTAGCCTCGTATACCCATGTTCGAGATATAGAGTTTTGTAAACCCCCTGTCGTAAGCCAGGGTTTATCGCCGAAATAAAATCATGAATTCTGGGTAATTAATGCTATTGTGTGATTGTTTTTCTTGACTAGTACTGGGGATACCTGACCTCAATAGTGTCAAACAGATTCAGCTTGGATTTCTCTTGCGTTTCCCTTTATTTATATCTAACATTTTTCAAGGAAGTATGATTTACCAAAATTTGGCCGTAGCATCTCTGTGTTACTTGTTGACTTATACGATTATGTGGAAATTGATGTTTGGGTAGACTAGGATCAATAGTTGGATGTGTTGCTAGTTTGAATGGGATAATTAAGCTCTATTTACACTTAATATATATATATATATACTATTCATGTATACAAGGGACTTAGTAGTCGATTACTGTATTTCCATTATTCGTGAATACTCTGTAATTACTTTACTTATGTTGTATGTCATTTTTAAGAGTTGAAACGTATCACTAATGATGGGCCCTGTTTGATGTGGGGGTACCCATTAGGGCTTCATTGCACCATCCACCCTCGGCCCTGGGCGTCTATCAAAACGTACAACAACAAGGGAAAAAAATCATGCGAGTTGCGAATCAGAAGTTACGTAAAAAACGTTATCACTTTGTTCGTGTTCTTCTTAAAATTTATTGTATATAAATTTTCTAATATTCATAAATGGGTATTCTTCCAGGTTTCAAATACGCAAATATATCGGATGTTCATCCATGTACTCGGCGCAAAAGGTATTCGAGTTTCCTTCTGTAAGCCTTTCGGAGTTCGAAAGATCACGGTTACAAATTTAAAATAGGTCATTCAATATAGATTTCCTCAGTTTCCTATCAGGCTTGGAAAACGGGAAGAATTCCCAAAAGTAACTTGAAGTTTGGGTCCGGTTGTTATAGTATGAATTTTGCAATGATTTTCTATAGGATTACCCTATTCATTTAGAGTAATGAAATGATTGTTTAATCGATCACCACTCGGGTCTCACCCTACCCTATAATTTAATTACCAGGGTTATCATTTTCGATTAAAGGCCCTGTTTCAAACTCTAAATGTTGGATAGAATTATGTTAGATCTATAATACCATATAATTTTATTTTATTTAGACATTCCTTATGTTTATTGTTGATATGTTTTATTCTGAAATTGAAATACTTAGATTGGATCCAACATGAGTAGATATAATGGTCTGAGTAAGGTTATGATTTTGTGTTTTATTTCCAGAACATTATATATATGTACCTGTACATATTTCATTGTTTAGGATGTGTAAGGGGGGTTTTCTAAAAGGCTGGTAGGAGTTTGCAATAGCATGTTGTATGTACAGAACTATATGGTTGTAATTGCCAATTCTATCATCCACTGCCACGAACACCAAGTGGACAGTTTCACAAGTATACTCATAGTTAATAATTTGTCAATTACTTTATACAGTGTGTATTCCTTCAGTCGGGTCCTTTTATTCTATGCGAATGGAAACATAAAGATTAAAAAGTTCTATTAGCATGTGATTTATGTTCTTTAATAATCATCTTTGAACCCTTAATCTTATGGAGTATTCTTCTTTTGTATTATCTTATAACAAAACAACAAACTTAATCAATTACATTTAGTACTGTAACAAGATTTAAGGAGTTTCAGACTCTTCGATTTAGTAATTTATTATATGAGAGGTAGTTGATTTCTTATTGGTATAATTTGTTTGTTCAAATACCATGACAACAAATCTCTATATAAGTGAGGTTTCTATTGCAGTCATTAAATCTTCATTTAATAAAACCTATACACAGTACTAACTGCAACTGTAGCTATATGCATTATATATATATATATATGTGTGTGTGTGTGTGTGTGTGTGTGTGTGTGTGTGTGTGTGTGTGTGTGTGTGTGTTTGTGTGTGTGTGTGTCTATATGTAATATATGTACAGACTTTATCAATTCTAATTATTCATAGATAGATCTGCATAATAATTTTATTACATAAATAACATACGCCTATAGATAGATATGTTCTTTCAAGTTCATTTGTACATAGATAATTCTTCCTAGAATTTGATTTTAGGAGGAACCATCCCTAGAATTTAGTCTTTGATTATAAACTTCATACAATGAACAAATGTCATCTATGGAATTTATTTCAACTTAGCACAAACAGATGCATTATATCAGATACATAAAATAATTCAAAACAAACAAGGAGAAGAATAACATATATGAATCAGTCGTGGGAAGACAAAGGGAACAACCACATTCCTGCCAACCGTAAAATAGGACAACCAAATTACTTGCCCGATTCACCCTGTAGCCTAACCATGAATCCATGACGACGAACTTGAAATATCCTCTTCAACAATGTTTTCTTCTATCTGTAGTCCTCTCCTTGCCTCACACTCAATATTCAGTGTTCATAACAACAAGTCGACAGTAGTTCCTTTTCCCTAGCATACTAGGTGGCGTCATGCCTCCTCACATATGTTATTTATCAAAAACCAACTTTTTGCCTAGGTATTTTCGCTCCCTTGGGAATTTTCGTAGCTTTCTAAATCCCTGATTTTCAGGGGCTTCCAATGGCCAAATCCCTGTTTTTCCACTTGTAACAATCATCCCAGAGGTAGTTCCAACATGTTCCCCACTAATGGAGTCATGGTCAACTGAATTTAACATGGTTGTTCCATTTGTCCTTCTGCAATAATTAAAACACTATTTTTTTTACATACTTGTGTCATATTAAAATATTTAGCTGGTTCAAGTCAGGTCTTTGCCAAACAGTCATAATAATTAATTATAATTTATCATATTCGAAATTCGGAATTGCCATAAATGGCAAAAATTTTCCAAATTCGAATTTAGCAAAAACGAAATAATTTTCTAACAATTTTTGAATTTCAAAAATACTTTATTTTTGGGGATGTCACATCCTTTTCCCCTTCAATAAAACACTATCCTCAGTGTTCTTCCCTTTCTTGTAACAATATTGGATGAGATTTCCGCAAATCTCCCTCTAACTCCCAAGTGGCCTCCTTAGGACTAAAGTGCTTCCATCGCAACTTTACCTGAGCGACGACTCCATTCTGAAGTATTATTTCTCTCCAGTCGAGAATGTGCAGGGGTTCCACCTTGAACTCGTCTTCTGGTTCCCCCTACACCAAGTTCCAATCGATTATGTGAGTAGGGTCATGAATATACTTTTTGAATAAATAAACATGAAATGCGTTATGAATTTTTAGATTAGTTGGAAGTGAAAGTTGGTATGCTACGGGTCCAATTCGAGCTAGTATCTCGAAGGGCCCACAAAACTTGGGTTCCATCTTGGCATAGTTTCCTAACTTCAACGAACTTTTCTGAGCTTTGAATTTCAAATAAGCATGGTCTCCCACTTGAAATTCCAAGTGTCTTCTTTTCTGGTCTGCATAGCTCTTCTTCCTGTCATGTGCCTCTTTTAATTTTTGTTGTACCTTTCTTACCATATTCTTCATTTCTTGGAGCATCTCTTGACCAACGATGATTCTGTCAATAGGGTTATCCTAGCTAATTGGAGTCATACACTTCCTGCCGCACATTACCTCGAAGGGGATTAATTTAGCCGAAGTTTGGTACCCATTGTTATATGCAAATTCTACCAAGTGTAGGTAATCTTCCCACTTGTTTGGTTTTGTTCTTACATACATGCAGAGCATATCCTCCACAATTTGGTTCGTTATTTCAGTCTATCCATCCATTTGTGGATGATAGCTCATACTAAAATTTAAATTAGTATTTAGCCCTGCAAATATTTCTTTCCAAAGAGCAGATGTAAATTTCACATCTCTATCCAAAATCACCATTTTAGGAATACCATGCAGTCTAAAAATTTCTTTCATAAATATTTCAACGATATTTATAGCTTTAAAAGTAGACTTTATAGGAATAAAGTGTACAGACTTACTGATTTTATCAATTACAACCATAATAGAGTCATTATGTTTCTGTTTTTTAGGCAAACCCGTAATAAAGTCCAGTGATATGGTCTCTCATTTCCATTCTAGTACTGGTAATGGTTGTAGTAGGTTGGCTGGGTGCTGGTGTTCGGCCTTAAACTATTGGTATTTTGGTGTTCGGCCTTAAACTATTGGCTATCTCACCCTTCATATTAGGCCAATAAAATAATTTTCTAAGTGTTGTTATCATTTTTTGGTATCTTGGATGACCAAAATACCGTTTCTTATGCACTTCATCAAGAACTATTACCTTCAACTCAGCCGAATCGGGTATGTAAAGTCTTCTTTTAAATCATAGTAGCCCATTTTTATCAATACTCAGATCTAGTTTATCTGAGTTTGCGGTATTGTTTTGAAATTATGCCATTATCTTCGTGTAATTTTCGTGGTTAATACCTTTTGTCCTTATTCTCTGTTCCAGATCACTTTCTGCTTTATTGAAATTTATTTCGAATAACCCATGGACTCTTCTGCTTAAATCATTTGCTACCTTGTTTTCCTTACCTTTGATATATCTTACTTCAAAATCGAATTCGATCAAGAAGGCTAGCCACCTTGCCTTGCTTGCATTAAGATATGGGTGACTAAACAAATATTTCACAACGCTATTATCCGTCAATAATATAAACTTTCTTCCCATTATGTAGTGTCGCCACATTTTTAAGGCGTGTACTACTGCTATCATTTCTAAGTCATGAGTGACGTAATTTCATTGTTCCTTTAATTTCCGGGAATCATAACAAATCACATGTCCTTCTTGAGTTAGGACACCACCTAGTCCTTCTTTACTTGCATCAACACAGACGGTAAAGTCTTTATCTGGGTCTCCTACCTTCAAGATGGGTGCGGTTGTCAATAATTCCTTCAACTTGTTAAAACTGTCTTGACACTTCTATGACAAGTTAAACTTGGTCCCTTTCTTTTGTAATGACGTGATAGGGTAAGATATTTTGGAAAACCCCTCTATAAATCTACGATAATATTCTGTGATTGCCATGAATGACCAGATATCTGCTACATCCTTAGGTTCCAGCCATTCCATGATGGATTTTATTTTCTTAGGTTCGAATGCAATGCCTTCTGCAGAAATTACATGTCCTAGGTATTGTATTTTATTTTGATAAAAATCACACTTATCAATTTGGCATACAGTTTTTGTTTCCTCAAAGTTTGCGTAACTATTATTAAGTGTTCTTCATGTTCTTCCTCTGTTTTAGAATAGGCCAGAATATCGTCGATAAATACTAGCATGAACTTGTCGAAGTATTGACTGAAAATATTGTTCATTAGACACATAAACGTGGCTGGTGCGTTAGTGAGTCCAAAAGGTATGACTATGAATTCACAGTGTCCATATCTTGTTCAAAAAGTTGTTTTTCTTATGTCGTCATCTTTTATCCTAACTTGATGATAACCGGATCGTAAATCCAACTTCTAAAAGATCTTGGCCCCACCTACTTGATCGAGCATGTATTTTATCCTAGGTAAGGGGTACTTGTTATTAATCATCATTTTATTCAATTTTCTATAGTCGATACATAGCCTTAGAGTACCGTCTTTCTTTTTCACAAAGAGGATTGGTGCTCCGCATGGTGAAACACTCAGTCTGATATACTCTTTTTCCAACAATTCCTATAGATGTATTTTTAATTCCATCAATTCTGTTAAACTCATTCGGTAAGGTGCTTTAGAGATAGGGGTTGAACCAGGTATAAGGTCTATGGAAAAGACTATTTCCCTTATAGGAGGTAATTCATGTATCTCATCAACAAACACATCTCTGAATTCACGTAGGACAACAAAGTCTTCCAAGTTGGGCTTATCTTCTTTTTCTAAAAGATTCATTATTTGGATGGCCTAAACTTGGCAACACTTCCTCATGCATTTCTTGAATTGCATTTATGTGACTTGTCTAACTGATACTGGTTTTGGTATACCTTAGATTGTTCTAGTAGTGTCATAATCGTCTTTATAATTAAGTGTCTTTGTATAAAAATCTAGAACTGCTTTGTGTTTTTCCAACCAATCCATTCCGATAATCACATCATAAGATCCTAGTGGTAGAATGTTCATATTTGTTCTTATGTTTTGACCATCTAAAATGAACTCAAAATTAGAAATAAAGTCAACCACTTTCCTTTTTGTTCTTGTTGCTAGTTGTACCAACCATGATTTTGCGTGTTTCACTTTCTTACGTTTATTTGACTCTACCACACCAGGAGTGATATAACTTAACGTAGCTCCAGGGTCAATTAAAACATAAATTCGAGTGTTATTGATTTTACATTCAATTTCCACCATCAAGGACTGGTGGTCAGCTTGATGACCATCTGCGGATGAATTTATTCGGTGTAGGCTTCTACCCATATCCCCCATCGTCGAGGCTTTCTGCAAGTTATGAATGATAGTTCTCTTTATTGTATTTATACATGGACAATTCCTCCTTAAATGAGGTTCTCCACTTTCCCAACACTTCAATGGTTCACGAGGACTGTCCCCAAACTTTTTTGTTCCCAGATTTACTCGTTTACCACTATCTTGGGTAATTGGATAATTAGAGTGAAAGTCTTTTCTAGGAAAGATTTTTGTTGTATTCCAATAAGGACCTGGTTGGTATCCCTTCTTTTGTTGGTTCATTCAGTCCTGTTTCTTATCCTTTCAAGCTTTGGGAAACTCTGCCCGTTGTTTCTATTGGTCGTAGCACATTCATTCTTTCCTGAATATTTCACTCAAGGACTTGGGGTTTTCAAACTCAATTCTGTCCCTGTAGGAATGTGGTAAACAACTTATGAAATGTTGGATTTTTACCTTGTCCTCCTGGATGTAAGGTATAAACCTTAGTAATTCCAAGAATTTGTTTATAAGATCCTCCATTGTCATCTGTCCAAGTCATAACTCATAAAATGATTTTGTTTTCCTTTCATAATATCTTTCAGATAGATATTGTTTCTTGAAATATTTCTTGAAGTCCGACCATTCCATATGTTTCTCTTTTAATCCCTTCGCCAATTTTAGATCTTGCCACCAGATGTTGGATTTTCCTTTTAGGTTGTAAATGGCCATTGTGACCTTCATATTGTTGGAATAGTTATATATCTAGAAATATTTTTTGATGTCTAATAACCATGCTTCAACTTCCTCCCCTGTTCTGGACTCCCCATCAAAGGTAGCTGGCTTAAGTTTTTTAAATTCTCCTTCAAGGCGATCTACTTGTTTTTTTTTTTTCTGTCCAGTTTTTCTTTATCTTCAGCTGAAGGGGTACCCTCAGATGAGATGTCCTCTTTTTCTTCTTTAGGACCAGAATTCTTGGAGGCCCTTTTAATGACCTCTTCTTCATGATTATCGTCTTGTGGTCTTTTTTTTGTCACTATACTGCACAACAAGACTTCCTTTATCTCTTTCTTCTCCTGTTGTGATTTATTCAATTTTTCATTGTCGGCCTTGAAAACCTGTAGCTCAACAATGAGATTCCTCATTGTTTCCAACACTTGAGTAGGTGAGATTTCATTGGTATTATGTCTCTGATTTTCAGGAAACCTATGTTCAGGATTCCCATCAACTCTAATTTATGCGTCGTCCTCTGTTGCCATGATTAACACAAAACATAAAAGGGTTTTTTGTTTGTAACAATAAAGGTTTATTAGTTTTACAGAAATAAAATTATATGCTACATAAATCAGATGTCCATGTTGAAGGTCCAAGTGGTGTAACCTTTTCTCTGATACCATATGTAATGAACCTCATATTTACCATAAAAAAAAATTGTTTATCTTTTTTCTATATAATTTATTGGTGGAAGAAGGGATCCTAGTTATAAAACTCTGTTGTCAAATCGGTTATGAAACTCTGTAATAAAACCTTTCTATAAAACTCTATTATAAAAATGTTGTTACAAATTCCTAAATTTCTACTTACCACAAGATATCCTATTTATATCATCTTGCTTAATCACTAGTAGAAAGTTTATAAGGAAAGGTCCCCAAGGCTTTAACAAATCCCTTTCATCCTTTATTCTTTACCCATATGCATATAGGGATATGTATATAAGTGTAGTCTTATAATTCATGCTACAACTCACCTTTAACATAAGGTTCCATATTCACGCACAAGTCCACATGCTGATTTTAACCCTAGGAAACTTTAGCTAGTTTTCTATCCATAATAGTCATGGGGTAGAGTTTTTACACCAGAAGGATAGCATAACTACCAAGTCTCAGTTATTTAGTGGTTCTTAGAACCGGTGGTTGATTGTAATGAAGTATTAAGTCCAAAAGTCGGTGGAAAATTTGACAACTAGGATCAAGCTGTTGTCTCAGGCTAACATAGAGGGTGTGAATGGGATTTAACTTCCATCGATTCATAAAGGTGTCAAATCATGACATTATTTAAGTGGAATAGATGGTTCACTATCATAATAGTTAAGTCTTTGTAACTTCATTAATGACAGTCCTACAATTCCTTTGTATTTATCAGGATCTACACCCAAAGTGTCACACCGAGTATGCCATTGTCACATGGCTAACCATCTTCCGTAATCTCCACATTTACTCTGATACATCAAGCCACCACTTAAGGTTGGAGTAGGTTCACAGTTTATCATTTATGAGTTTTTACAAAGAGGTTCTCTGTATCACATTTTTCAGAGGCGAAGTCTATATGTAATGGTGGCCACTCCATGGGTGTAACTGATGGCATGGTCCGAAACCATGGAAAGTTCTTCCTTAATCATAATATCAAGATATATAAAAATAAGGAGGTGTAATCTTAGGAAAACGTTTTGTATGTCATTCTATAGTCACCGTCGTGATTTTTCATTCTTCTTGAGTTCTCCCTTTCATGTAACTTTTGTGTATTACTTTCAGGGTCACCCTTAATCCTGAGAAAGTGATTTTTCATTGAGATTGTCGATGTTTCTCCTTTGGTAAAAGAGAGGGAATACTAGATTAATATACCCATGTTCGAGATCTAAGGTTTTGTAAACTCCTTTTCGTAAGCCAAGGTTTATCGCCGAAAGAAAATCATGAATTATGGGTAATTAATCTTATTGTGTGATTGTTTTGCTTGACTAGTACCATGAAGACCCGACCTCCATAGTGCCAAATAGATTCAACTAGGCTTTCTCCTGCATTTCCCTTCCTTTGTATCTAATGTTTTTCAAGGAAGTATGCTTTACCAAAATTTGTTCGGAGCATCTCTGCATTACTTGTTGACTTATACGATTCTGTGCAAATTGATGTTTGGGTACACTAGGGTCAAAAGTTAGATGTTCTCCTAGTTTGAATCGGAGAATGAATATCTATTTACAATTAATATATATACATATATATATATATATATATATATATATATATACTATTCATGTATACAAGGGACTTAGTAGTTGATTACTGTATTTCCATTATTCGTGAATACTATGTAATTATTTTACTTATGTTGTATAAATTGTTTTTAAGAGTTGAAATGTATCACTAATGATGGGCCCTGTTTGATGCGAGGATACCCATGAGGGATTCGTTTCACCATCCTCCCTCAGCCTTGGGCATCTATCCAGACAGACATCTATAAGGAAAAAAAATCATGCGAGCTACGAATCACTATGTTATCACTATGTTCGTGTTCTTCTTAAAATTTATTGTATATAAATTTTCTAATATTTGTAAATCGATATTCTTCCAAGTTTCGACTACGCAAATATATCATATGGTCATCCCCATACTTGGTGAAAAAGGTATTCGAGTTCCCTTTTGTAACCCTTCCGGAGTTCGAACAGTCATGGTTGCAAATTTAAAAGAGGTCATTCAATATAGATTTCCTCAGTTTCCTATCGGGCTTGGAAAATGGGAAGAATTCCAAAAAGTAACTTGAAGTTTGGGTCTGGTTGTTATAGTATTACTTTTGCAATTATTTTCTATAGGATTACCCTATTCATTTAGAGTAATGAAATGACTATTTAATCGATCATTGTTTGGTTCTCACCCTACCCTATAATTTAATTACCACGGTTATCATTTTGGATTAAAGGCCCTATTTCAAACTCTTAATGTTGGATTTAATTATGTCAGATCTGTAATACCATATCATTTTATTTCATTTCGACATTCCTTATGTCTATTGCCGATGTGTTTTATTCTGAAATTGCAATAGTTAGATTGGATCCAACATGAGTAGATAGAATGGTCTCAGTAAGGTTATGGTTCTGTGTTTTATTTCCAGAGCACTATATATATGTACCTGTACATCTTTCATTGTTTAGGATTTGTAAGGGGGGTTTTCTAAAAGGCTGGTAGGAGTTTGCAATCACATGTTGTATGTACATAACTGTATGGTTGTAATTGGCAATTCTATACCATCCACTGCCATGAACACATAGTGGAAAATCTCGCAAGTATACTCATAATTAATAATTTGTCAATTACTTTATACAATGTGTATTCCTTTAGTTGGGTCCTTCTATTTTGTACGAATGGAAACAAAAATATTAAAAAGTTCTATCAACATATGATTTATGTTCTTTAATAATCATATTTGAATCCTTAATCTTATGGAGTATTCTACTTCCATATTATCTTATAACGGAACAACGAACTTAATCAATTACATTTAGTACTGTAACAATATTTAAGGAGTTTTAGACTCTTCGATTTAGTAATTTCTTATGCAAGAGGTAGTTGATTTATTATTGATATAATTTGTTTGTTCAAATACTATGACAACAAATATTTGTATAAGTGAGGTTTCTATTGCATTCATTAAATCTTCATTTAATAAAACCTATACACAATACTAACTACAACTCTATCTATCTATCTATTTATCTATCTATCTATATATATATAAGTCTATATGTAATATATGTACAGACTTACTCAACTCCAATTATTCATAGATAGATCTGCATAATGCTTCAATTACAAAAATAACATATGCATGTAGATCGATTTGTTCTTTCAAGTTCATTTGCACATAGATAATTCTTCCTAGAATTTTAGTTCAAGAGGAACCATCCTAAGAATTTAGTCTTTCATTATAAACTTCATACAATGAATAGATGTCATCTATGGAAGTTATTTCAACTTAGCACAAATAGATGCATTATATCAAATATGAAAAATCATTCAAAATAAAGAAGGAGAAGATTAAAATATCTAAACCAATTCGTGGGAAGAAAAAGGGAACAACCACGTTCCTCCCAACCATAGAACATGACATCCAAATTACTTTCCCGATTCAACTCCTAGCATGACCATGAATCCATGAGGGAGAACTTGAAATCTCCTATTCAACAATTTTTTCTTGCATCTGTAGTCCTCTCCTTGCCTCACACTCAATATTCAATGTTTATAACAACAAGTATACAGTAGTTCCTTTTCCCCGACATACTAGGCGGTGTCCTGCCTCCTCACATATGCTATTTATCGAAAAACAACTTTTTGCCTAGGTCATTTCCCTCCCTTGGGAATTTTCGCAGCTTTCTAAATCCCTGATTTTCAGGGGCTACCAATGGCCAAATCCATGATTTTCCACTTGTAACAATCATCCCAGAGGTAGTTCCAACATGTTCTCCACTCATGGAGTCATGGTCAACTGAATTTAGCATGGTTGTTCTATTTGTCCTCCTGCAATATTTAAAACAATATTTTTTTTACATACAACTGTCATAGTCAAATAGTTAGTTGGGTCAAGTCAGGTGTCTACCCAACAGACGTAATAATTAATTAAAATTTATCATATTTAGAATTCAGAATTTCCATAAATGACAAAAAATTTCGAAATTTGAATTTATCAAAAACAAAATAATTTTCTAACAATTTTTGAATTTTAAAAATACTTTATTTTTCGGGATGTCACAATGAGTCTTGGTCACATCTCTGTGTAAGACATGACTGGCCTACTTGTGTAGATTTGGTTTTTTCTTGAAATTCATCTGATCAACATTCACTGATTGAATTTCACTTTTTTCAATCCCTTAGACACCTTGCATTTACGAATGTCAATTTTCCCAAGGAAACAATTCCTTTGATTGTTGATGCAAGGAAAATAACATGCAATGTATTTCATCCAACCACACTACTTTTGGCATGGATGGCCATATATTGGATTTGGTTCTGAGATATATGCTCCCTAATTTAAGGCCTCAAACAAAAATTTCATTCAAAAACTCAATGATTAACATGATTATGTAATTCACACCAAGTTTTGCATTTTTTTGTGTTCTTCATTTCATAACAAGAGAAAGAAATATGCATTGGCAAGAGTCATTTATATTTGGAATAGATTGACAAAACACATATTGAAACCATCTAGTGAGACCTAATGATAATGGGTAAGTAAATATCCCCCTATGCTTCACATGTTCTACATATTGTCATGAGTCTTGGCCACGTCTATGTGTAAGACATTAGTGACCTACTTCTGTAGATTTGGTTTTTCCTTGAAATTCATTCGATCAACATTCACTGATTGAATTTCACCTTTTTCTGTCTCTAGAACAACGAAATTCAATAGTCACTTTTGATATGGCTTCTCTTCCAAACCATAGACTTGTATCATAGTAAACTACTCAAAAAGGAACGAGTCTCCCACTTTGGTGGTCATTTCCAAAGTCATCCACTTTGGTTGTCTTTCCCATTTGTAGAGACCCTTTGACTAAAGGAATAATTATAACGAATACTTTATTTTGGATGATAAAGTATAATTTATAGAAATAAAAGAGCCTTATATCGGAACTAGTTATTATACTAATTTATTACTTCACAGATATTGACCAAAGTTATTGAATGCTTATCTTATTGATGATATTTATATTCATATAATATAACTTCAAATTGACAACTTAATAATTAATTCATTAATAACCTAGACACTAGTAACTAATGTGTTTATTGAACCATAATATTAAATTTGTGTTGGGTATGTAGGCATAGCTAGTACATACATATCCCACATGTAGATGACAATAACAAGTGATCTTACTTATATCCATATTTTTAGAATGTTCACAACTAATCATGCATACAAATAAATAAAGTAAATCAAACTTCAAATAATCCTCATTAAATGAAGAATAATAATTCAACATTCATCCATCTTTAAAATTGAATTATTATAATTTAAACATGGTAGGAACTATGTGAGGAAACAAGGAATCATAATGTTATGAGGGCCATGTGACCTAACACTAGTGATATATCCACTCATAGTAGAAATGTTAGAAATAAAATTTTATCCCTACCTTCTAGTTAACAAAAACTCTTCATAAGTTTTGATATTTTAGTAAATTTCGATTTAATAATATTTTTAATGGTATATCAATGTTCTATGGAGTGATATCCTTCTCCATTCTCAAATGATTTAGACAAGAATTGGCATCTTTATACCAATCCCCAGTAAGCCATAGGTGGCTTTGAAAAGAGTTTGAAGAAATCATAGGTAGCATATTTTCTTTCATGTTAGTAGTCTCTTGTGCATGTACATTAGGTACCTAGTTTTAGTCATTCTCTTAATGGGTAAATAACTAATTATATGAGGATAGGATAGGATTATTATGAATAAGGAAGGTGATAAAAGTGTAAGAAAATAAAGAGTGTGGGTTGGCTAATTGGGAGGAGAAATAATTCTTGAAAATTGAAGAGGACTTAAAACTACTTTATATTTTATTCACATATTACTTTGTTGTGTCATGTCATTGTTGTTTGTGAAAATTTGGACATGGAGGGAGATGATGTTAGGTTTAATAATCAACAACAAATAAACTCAAAACTATATCAAGCAAGGGAGTTAGGGAGTTTATAGTTAAGAAATCCCTTAGTGGAAATATGGTTCCTTTATGTAACAATTAGGTATAAATCCCTTACTAGAAATCCCTTAGTTTATAGTAAAATTAGGTCCCTTTATGTATCCCTTAGTGGAAATCCCTTAGTTTATAGTAAAATTAGGTCCCTTTATGTATCCATTAGCGGAAATCCCTTAGTTTATAGTAAAATTAGGTCCCTTTATGAAAATTTAGGTGACCATAAAATATTTCACAGTTATGCATTTAGTTCAACTATATCCACAACTATCCAACAATTTGTCCTTAAATATCTCAAGTGATCCAAATATATAACATAGCATTTTTAGAGTTCATATGTTATATAATATAACTCTATCACAAATATTACATTTGATCCACCTCATCTTAATTTATATTAGGAATACAAACAACCCTCAAACCCATCCCGTGTAACATGACAATAAAGGAATTAGTATAAAAACTCAATGACATTTAAACAATGCTAATGGGAAGTTTAAAGAAATGGCATTTAATCCATGTTCATGAAAGATATTCACCTCGTTGTGATTAAAACATGGGTGTGTGAGGTTATGAAGATTAAACTCTTTGTTTTGGGGATTCTAATGCATTACATTATATGTGGTATTTGTGGATCCAACAATAGGTAACTTTTAAGGAATCTTAAAGAAATGTTCTAATATGTTTTTTTAGTGGATCCAACCATAGAGAACTTTTAATGAATCCGCTTGCTTGTTGTTTTTATGAATTGATTTCCCTTGGCGAAACCAACTTATGATTTAAATGACTTCTTTGTGCGGGTTTTATTGATTATTATGAAAATATTGTGGTTTTAGTTTTTGTCCCTTATCCCTTTAGACATCAGTCCTTTCCTCAGTAGTTGGTCAGGAGTCGAATCAACGGTCGTCACTTCGGTGTTTAAAGACATATAGATTCAAATTCCCTTCTTTCTATGCAAGGATGATGAGTGAAGGATAACAATTTTCCCTGTTGTCTATTCCTTACTTATATTTTAGTTGATTGATTCATGGATGAATTTTTAGTCTTTGTGTCTTCTTATTTGATGCGCATTGTGAATGATAAACCTCTGAGTTGAATGAAAGTCCCTTGGCGAACCCAACTTATGATTTCAGTGACTTCTATGTGTGGGTTTTATTGATTATTATGAAAAGATTGTGGTTTTAGCTTCTATCACTTATCCATTTAGTCATAAGTCTGTTCCTGAGCATTCAGCCAGGAGCCGAATTGACAATTCTCACTTCAGTGTTTAAATACCTATAGATTCAAATTACATGCTTTTATTTTTATGGATGATGAGTGAAGGATAATAATTTTCCATGTTGTCTATGGACCCCTTACGTATCTTTGAGTTGACTGATTCATGGTTGAATGTCTAGTCTTTGTGTCTTCTTTTTTAATGTTCATTGTGAATGATAAACCTCTGAGTTGAATGACAGTCCCTTTGCGAACCCAACTTCTGATTTCAATGACTTCTATGTGTGGGTTTTATTGATTATTATTAAAAGAATGTGGTTTTATCTTTTTTCACTTATCCATTTAGTCACGAGTTCATGCCTGAGCAGTCAACAAGGAGCTGAATCGGTGGTCGTCAGTTCGGTGTTTAAATACCTATAGATTCAAATGTCGTTCTTTTCTGTGCACAGATGATGAGTGAAGGATAAGAATTTTCCATGATGTTTATGGATCCCTTACTTATATTTAAGTTGATTGATTGATTCATGGTTTGATTGATTAAAACTTAGATTTATCTCTGCATTTTTAATTGCTTAAACTTGGGTACATCTCTTCAATTTTATTGATAAACTCTTCATTATAGATAGATATTGAGGAGAGATGTCGACACAGGATTATCCAAACATTCTTCGCAAACGTTTTATATCCAAGGAATTTCAGATATAAAAACACGAAATGTGGAAGGAGGAAGTGAACCTCGCCATAAAGTTTTACCAAAATCCAAAAAAACGACATAATACAACTCAAATTCCACAGTGATGGGTCTAACAAACCATGGTTTTTGTTGTACAAATGTATTGATAGAAATTTTAACTTCTTTGTTCTCTTCTTTGAACTTACTGAACAACTCTATTTGTGTCATTGGAAATATATGTTTTGGATGTTCTTCATAGTCTTTTTGTGCTATTCTTTGTCACAACACATCCTTTGTATCTGGTGAAACATGATATTCTTCCAACCAACAATTACGGGCCAATTATTTAACATTTTCTGCAAGTCTATATTTGTAGGGTTGTCTAGAAATCACTCTCCAACAAGCCAATTCATCATTTACATCTATTTGCAATCAAAATTTTCTATGTTTCTACAATTTTTTTCTTAACGTTCCCATCGTTTTTTCCATGTGTCATGTCAAACGATATTTTATATTGCTAGATGAAACAACGGTTGTTTGTATCGCTCTACGTGCAACATGGACATCTTATTTTTGAGATTTTCCAAAATCTTTTAATACACTAGTCATATTGTTAAAGACATTTTGTTTCACCTTTGTATCCTTTGTCTACTTTTGAATACCCAATAATGATGTAGCTTCTTTTAACTTTCTTGACTTCATTAGAGAAAGTAAAAGTTGAGTTTGTAGTGTTACTAATTCATCTTTGAAAAAAGTATTATACATATTCTTAGTTCGATATCTTATATAATGCTTAGTTTTTTTCTTCCCAAATTTGTTAGTATCAACATTTTCTAATATTTCATCATCAATGTTGATAGATTCTCCTGCATATTTCAATTTAAAGTTTATATTAAAAACAATAACCCGAACACAAATTCACTAAATTATATATACTTGAGTGTTCATCTTGTATTATCTAAATTTATGTACATACCTATAGGTGATTCGTCTTCTGCTTTAATTTCGGTTTCAACGTATTCTTCGACATTATGAGACAAATCTATTTATTTTTTTGGAAAAACATCAAATTCTAATTACAATCAATTATATTATTTACAATATTTTAAATTTGAATTCTATACTTTGAATTATGTACTTTCTGAATACAATCACAATGTGTGTATTTACGATCATCATATGTGCATGCATACCTGGTTGAACATTTTCTTGTCGAAAATATCTAATGACATTATCATCGTTTCTTTCTTCAATATTTGCACGTTTTTGTTAACTTTTCCAATAAAGCTCTTTCATTTGTTCGATTTGGCTAGTATCATCTCAAGTGCAATCAAATTTTCTCTTGTGCAAACTTGTGTTTCCCATGACTTTTATAGTTATCTGTAAAATATATGTTCAACAAAGACTTTACCTTGAAAAAATGCTCAGCATTTATCTTTCAACATATAAATTGTTATTCCAATAAAAACATGAACAAACATCAATTACCTTATTCAACAAAAACCAAAAAGATGATTTGAAACATTGTTTAAGTGCTCTAAAAAACCATCATGTATCGATATCAATCCTCCAATTAAGACTCTGGAACAAAGGGAAGAAATAAAGAAATAAAACAATACAGTTGTAATTAGTAATAGAAATGCTTTGAAATCCCTATCCTCGAGCTCATATATGTCTGTCCATCCGATGAATTGTGTTAAATGTGTTCGGATGAAATCCTATTTATACAATTTGACGCAAAATGAAATGATACGACGTGTCTTTTCATTTTTTCCGACCGACAAAATTCCCTCAACCGCCTTTCGGCGGAAAGAAGGTTTTTTCGGCCGAAAACCTTGGAAACCGTTCAGTTTTGACAGTTTCCATTAGATTTTAGTCTTTCGGCCGAAATAAATGTTTTTCGTTCGAAATATTATTTCGGTCGAAAACATGAAATTGGGACTGAAAACAAAAACTAGAGAATTGCCCCAATCTTAGTTGAACTTCGGAGGTTGCGGACTCCTGCAAACACTGAGAATTTGGTTTCGAAAATGACACAAGCATTTCCAAAATTGAATCTACTTTCAATTTCTATAACTTGTTTTCATTTTTTTTATTTTTTTCTAATTTTATTTAATTTAAAAAAAACTACATAATATTTTTGTTGATTAAGGTTGGTTGTCATTGATGTCAACCCTTGAAGAAAGACCCATAGCACAAAGGTTTGGGTAATGGACCCAATAGTGTTTGATGTAAATATGACTCATTATTGTTTTTCCATGGTTGATAAGAAGTAAATATGGATGAACTCCAAAGTGGTCCCCTTATGGTGAAAACCCTCATGGGAAGACACTTTGTGGAGTAAGAGAACCCATGCTTAATTCTGGAATAATGAGATGAAGGAAAGTGAATTTGTCAGGGAAAATATCCTAGATGAATAGTTCTTGTCATGTCATTTCCGGTGGTATGTGGAATGTGACATAATTCCTCACGGTTAGAGAGTTATGGACATGAGAAGTTGGAGACCCCAGGTTTGGGTAATGGACCCAAGTCTGTTTGATGGGTAATGGTATGAGTTATGATATATTTTCAAATAATACTATTATATATGGATAGTACATGTCATGCAATTTTTAGTGTTATGTAGAACGTCACATAAATCCTCGCGGTTTGAGAGTTATGGCCTTACGAAGTTGGAGGACCCTCATATGTTATCTAGAAGCCCCAAAAGGTCAAAGTAATCAAAGTGGTTTAAGAGATTTTAAAAGGTAAATAATAAAGTGAAGTGATGAGTGTATTATAATTCAAA
>ML796946.1:93730-127256 GCA_009831015.1 Picea engelmannii | reverse complement strand
GACCTCAAGACCTCAATAGAACATAAAGTCTATCATTCTCTCACCAAGAGTTCCACATCATCCATCCATCCTCGTCCAATAGGCTAAAAACCCCTAATATTATGCCAAGGTGCTAGAAATCTATCATGAAGCATGGCACTCAACAAAAACAAGTGGATATCCTATCAAAAATCATCATAATACCATTATAGGAAGTTGAAACTCAAAGGAACCCTCACCAATAAGTGTGATATCATCTACCACAATTACCAAGTTGAAAACACCCTATATGATGAGTAAGTGAAGTGTCAAATACATCGATAATCACCACGAAAACATAATAGAAATAGTATATTCTAGGGAGCTCTTATTAAGATGTATGAATCATCAACCATGTCAAAATGTTGCCTTCAAATCCTAAGTCACTCATAAATTTGCTAAGGAGGTGAGCACTCTACCAAATTAAGTGTCTATTTGATCAAGTATTACTATAGAATCCCAATAAACACTTCAAATTCTTTGCACTCTATCATAAGTTCATATCTGAGCATGTCATTGTTAAACAATAGTGAATCACCCACCATGCTCCAAAGTACAATAAAAGAGTGAGTGTTCTACAAAAAGAGTTGTTGATCCTACTATACATTGTCATGGACATACAATATACTCCAAAAATACTATAGGTCTCCTCTAGAAGAGCTCCATGTCAATACCTCATCATAAACTCTAGGTGCTCTTAAGCATGGTCAAGGAGATCAGTGCTCCAAAAGGTTGAAATAAATATCATCATAGCAATGTAATAGACATCTGAAGTACACGAATGCCCCTCTAGAAGAAACATGTAGCATTTCATCAAGAAAACACTAGTCAGTCCTGCTAGTGTGCTCCAAAATGCACTAAGGAGGTGACTTCTCTATGATATTTCTCGACTTTCTTTGCAATAATCATCAATAAAGTACACTAGATACATACAAGACTAGATTTCTCTAGCAGAAGAGCTATATCCCAACACCGTGTTCCAACTCTTATACAACTATGCAAGGAAAATAACCATGAAGCAATGAATTAGTACCAACACCAAGTTGATCTAATGGCATGAAGATAGCCAACATCATAAGATAACACCCAAGAGCATTACCATCATCCAAGCATCAAAGAGAATATAGGGTAAAGTGATGAAGGATAATGCAACAACAATCAAGGAGATCAACACCCTCAACTACAACAACATCAAGGAGAAGAACTATGCTCATCTATCCAAAAAATATTACTTCCTTGTTGATGAAACTCACGCTAAGAGAAAGTCTCTCCTTGTGAAGGGGAGCTTGGGGCAATTTAACAAGCAAGCCACCCATTGTGATTTAGGTAGCCTTTGTTCTCTTTTAAGCTAGATTTTCTAACCTAAGGAGGGTTTTCCTATACATCCAACTAAGTCATATAGTTGCAAGTAAGGTGGGTATGAACAAGGATTAGGTTTACTTGAGTTGACATTCTTGGAGAGATATCTTCGAAAAAAAAAACTAGAAAAGCTTTATGGGAAAGGTTTGTTTGTGAGGGCATGCAAAGTGAGAAAGTTGGATCAATGTTTACTTGCTAAAGTATTCAAAATGTCAACCATTCATCGTAAACATTCTGTGGCAACGTGCAACGAGCAATAACAAAGATATTCCATATACGATGGTGTATGTATCAATCACAAAGTATGTTCAATAATTCTAGGACAGCAAACATTTGTGATGAATATCACAAAAAACAAAGAGATTTTGAACCATTAAAACATCATAACAACTATGTCTTATTGCACTAGCAAGTATCCAGTGTGCAGTTCAACTTAGTTCAACTTTAAAGCTTAAAAGAAATGTGCAGGTGTAATAGAATTTGCAGCATTTAAGTCAAACACAGATGTTATACAAAATCGACCACAAACAACGACTTTTAGTGAACAACGTTTTATCATATTCTGTATGTTTGGAAAATTGCAAAAGAGCGCACCCAATAGTGCATATACCAGAATGCGCAATATTGATCAGAGCTGCAAATTATGTCCATAGTCTAGCTTTATCATTCGCTGATCAAGATTTCAGTCTCAAACCAAACTCTGCAATCTATATGTGTGATCGCTATAGAACATGGGAATGACGGGCTGTCGGCATTGAGCTTTTAGGTCAAATTAAGCACTTCTGAGAAAACGAGATCGGGCTCTAACCCGAAAAAGGTGATCAAATATACTCGATGTGCCAATAAAATTTGTGTCTGCCAATGATAAGCAATGCTCGACACATTCCTTTTGCACGATACCAATGCGTCATAAATTGTACCATGTAAATGCAGATTTTGTCAAAGTATAAACATATGTTTAATAATCATCAAATGATTTTTCTAATTTGTAACAATCAATGAATTTATGATTCTTCAAACCATATCGCTAGTACAGAAAAGTCGCTGCTGTTAAAAAAAAAGAGGTTTAGCATACAGATTTATCACTATTCGCAAGTAAAGAAAAGTCGCTGCTGTAAACAAGAGGCTTAGAATACAGATTTATCACTATTCTTTACTGTTCAAAGCGTGTATCTGTCATAAATGAGTATTAGGGCCTTAGTAGACTCAAGATAACAAGTATACGGGCAGAAATGCCACTCTTTAATGAGACATGGTTTGCTATAATTCAGACAGACAGTTAACGAAAACCCTAACAGCTGAATAAGTAGATGAATACTTGGGTAGTAACGATACGTAGTTGGAGGGCGTGAATACTTGGGTAGTAAGATGAATAATTAGACATGTAAGCCTACTTCTAAATAACCAAGTTCTTGGTAAGATAAAGAGAAAGTGAAAATTTGACCACTGCAAAATGTAAAATGAAAGATATGAGATAAATAAAATATAAAAGAATAAAAAATGATTTTTAGGTTTTTAGGTGGTTGGAAACAACAAGAAAACCATTGTCTTAGAGGGATATGGAGTCATCACGAGGGATATGGAGTCACCACTTCATATTCAGGTGAAGCCTAATGTTTAGGAAAAATGATGTTTGAAGTTTTCCTAAGGATTGTTTCTCAAGCACCACTACTTGGTATTTAAAGAATTTCTTCAAAATTGCAAGGAAGGATTCATTTGTGAAGGAGACTCTCCTCGTGCAAACAAGGTGATCTTAAAGGCTAACCAAACAGAAGACAAGAGTCATCAAACTTCCTATCTTAATCACTGAACAATGAAACTCTCATAATCAAAGGGATGGAGAGTGAACTTACAACAAACCCTTCCAAGTGGAGCATATTAGCACTTATTTAGCCTTTGTAGCAATGTTGTTCCAAGTAACCTTAAAGAAAAATTATTTAACCTTTGAAAAATAGATAGAACCTCACAAGAAAAGAAAAATATATACAATAGATCCGAGTAGCCCATGCTTCTCATTAATTTTCAACCATTTCAAATGGAGGAATACTTCTCAATCTCCTCAATTACAATGTAAAATCATGTGTTAGCTCAAAAATCATTTTTCAAACAAAACCTCAAAATAAATATAAGTAATAATAAAATAATACAATAATATGCTCAAAAGGTATAATGTCAATGACAAATACAATATAAAAATCAATAGTAAAGACCAAGTAGAATCCAATGGAGGTGAGTCCCCCTAAAAATGTTGGTGTCCACATAAATGGTTCAAGACTAGTCAAATGATCCAACCATTACTTCCCCCATTCACGAAATGATCCAAGAAATATACACTCATCCAAATATATAATACTTGCTGGAAGTGATTGGTTTAGCTTCTTAGTAAATAATTAATTGGTGGAACCTAGTCACATCCTTTAAGACATCATAACAAAGGGGTCCTAAGACACCCATACTTCCCAAGTATCTAGGTGAAAGACAAGTAATAATAATGATTAATAATATCAAAAGGGGAAAGTGAACTAGTTCATGTGATTACTAGTAGACATGCACACTCTTAGTGTTCATTTAATTTTTCATCTAGCTTTATTTAGCTAGGGTTTTTTCTTTATAAATTTCTTCTTAAGGGAGGCTTAACATTGAGTAACCAACCTCTTTTTTTACTACTCCTTAAACCTCTTTCTTTATATGTTCAATTTATTGAATGAGTCCCTTTTATTTAGATATTCATAGAAAAATTAGGGATTGGGGGCTTTGGCCTCATAGTGAGGGGCATTGCTCAAGCTCAATGATTGGCTTTTAGTTGAGCTCTTCACCTTTTAGCCTTAGTGGCTTTGTTTATTTCACGCTTTAGATTTTACCTTTCCTTTTGATCCTTGAGAAACATACAGACTAGGATAATGGTTTATATGAATGGAATGAATGAAGTGGGGAGGTGGAAACGTGGTTAATATGATTGGACTTTGAGGCTATCTATCCTAGAGACTCAGTAATAGTTACCCACGAGAAGACACACTTCTAAGAGAAAACATGTTCCCTAGGGTACTACGAGGCAAGTAGTAAAACCATTTAACATATGAAATGCCAAAGGATTGTAGTTAGGTGTTTCCCTCTTTATGACAAGCTAAGAAGTTATATCATTAAATTCAAACAAATATTAATACATGGAATGTCAAATGAAGCATCTTAGAGCCATACAATTCCACATGCATTTGCTATGTAAGGAGTGGGGACAAAAGTGAATTACACGACAACTGAGCTAGCATGATAAACAATGTGATGGAGATCAATGAACAAGTCTTTCTGGTGGTGAAAATAAGCATGACACCACATGCAATCAACAACATAGACAACCTTACTAGGGTATCCCCAAATGTCAACATGACAACTTTACTAGGGTATCCCCAAATGTTATACTCAAACAAAAAATAATAGGTTAGTGTCTTTAATCCAATGACATCTGCAAGTTACCCTAAAATATGTAATTACCACCCATGTGCATATAAGGGGTAACACATCCTAGCCAAAGAAGACTGAAAAATGGAATGCACATTGCAATATGAAGAACTTGGATAATTATTTCTAGAATTTCTTTAGATGTCCTTGAGACAATACACATAAAAACTTTCATGGATACTTTGGAATTTGCACAAGTTCTACCAAAAACTGTTTACTAAAAAATTGAGTGCAATTAGGGCACTTGCAGGATAATTTATCTCATTTTTTTCAAATAATAAAAAATACTAATGTTTAAAGAAAACAATTTTCAAATTATCATTTATCATATCAATGTTATATCAGGCATAGTCAACAAAAGAATTTCAAATTATTGTTGTGGAATCTGTACTGACGCTTCCAAACAAATCCATTCAGAATGAGAACTCTGAATACTGCGGCATAGTACATAAATCTCTATTATGCAGCAAATAATAGTAATCTAAACAATCCGTCGAGATAACAAAATTTAGGACACCTACTTACATGCTCCATCAAATCTAGCACAAGATGCAACGACATCCCACGCTAACTTATGTGCAGAAAATCATCTATGGGAGGAAAATCTTCGAAAGTTATAGAGTCCGAACTGTCCAGATCTTCAAGACCTAAATCCCAAAATGCTGGATCCTGTTCCACCGAAATCTCTTGGCCTTCAATACTGGATTCAAGAACTAAATCCCAAAATGCCGGATCCTGTTCCACTGAAAAGCTGGATTCGGCTTTCGAACAGGACGAAGAGAACGTCCCGTTAGATTCCGAAGGTGGCCGGATTTCCTCTGCGGCAAACTTGGCTGCGCCGGCTTGAATTTGCCGCTTAGAGAGAGAAGAGGGGTAGGGAATTTCCGGCAGGGAGTAGGGAAAATTGAAATTGGCCTTGGATCCTCTCAGACAATAGACGGCAAAGTCGTAGGCGCGGGCAGCCTTTTCCGGGGTGTCGTAGGAGCCCAGCCAAATTCTGTCCTTGGAATTTCGAATTTCCGACACCCATTTCCCCCATTTTCTCATTCGAATTCCCTTGAACTGCCGCGATTCCAGTGAGGGGTTTTTGGGTCTGCTGTGGCTGATCTGATTTGAAGAGGGTTTAGCCATGTCTGCTTGTTGCGAAGATATCCAGAATCGAACTCAGAACGTGGTTGTGAAGTTATATCTTTAAAACAAGGGATTGTGATGGTGAGAGGATTTAAACTCGGGACGCATAAGGTGCTACTATATCCGTGAACGGACGAGGCTGAGAGTGTTTGTTGTAGGGCAGCAGATATATATAAAAAGAATGCGTGAGGTTTTTGTTTTGTACAACTGCTTGTTTAAAGATCGATTGGAATGATTTTTTAATTGGAAAGTAGTTTATATAATAATAATAATTTATTTTTTAGGTTAACGTTAAATATTAATGTGGTGTATGAGACTTCTTAATTGTGGAATAAGGGATTCCTCCCTATAGTTATTGGTTATTGGGTCGAATTGTTAAGAACATATGTTTCAAATTTATAGGACCGAGGGAGGGATACCTTGATAGACTTTAGTAGTCAAATCATTGAAGATAGTGGGTCCCTTGTCCCACAAACAAGGTGTCTCATACACCAAGTTGATGTATGACTAAGGGTGACCTTAAAATTAGATTATTATTATTATATATATGAGGTGAAAGTATTTATATGTTCTTTTGAAGGTTATTATATATATAAAGTAGCTCCTAATCCACTTCTAATTACATATAGACAATAATATAATTATTGACAAAACTCAAAATACACTTAATTTAGCACTTAATTTATTTTACTGTTTAATAAGTTCACTAGGGTAAAAAGGTAATACGGTGAGATATTAACCATTTTTTAATATATTTACATAATAATAATAATTTATTTTTAGGTTAATGTTAAACATTAAATTGGTGTATGAGACTTCTTGTTTGTAGATAGGGAGGGATACCTCGATAGACTTTAGTAGTCAAATCATTCGAGGGAGGGGGTCCATTGTCCCACAAACAAGGTGTCTCATACACCAAGTTGATGTATAACTTAACGGTGACCTTAAAATTTTCAAGATGGGTAGTTAAAAAATCACTAATTTTCAAATATGCTAACTAAAATTAAGTCCATTAATGTTATAGATAATTAAATTCTCAAATGTAATGATTTTAAACTAAAACACAAAGCTAAAAGGGATAGAAAGCTCTTTATTGGTTTAATAACAAAGTTAAGAAATGTTACATGCATCTAGGTTCATCCACTCATGCTAATGAAGATAAAATCAACCTCCAACTTCTTCGCTCAAACAGGTCTTAGAAAGAGAAGTGATCTCTAAAATACATGATCCTCTCTCCTCTACCCCTTTTTATACTCGAAGAAATGGTTAGAGTAGTTACCAATGAATAGTAGGGGCTTAGGGTCCCAAGAAACCCGTAAACCCCACTAAAAATTTAACAAAATTATATATTTTTTAGCCAAATAAATATATGCGAGAAACAAGGGTATGTACTTGTGTTGCATAATTGATAAGGTAGGTACATCTTTAGAAATGAGGTTTTTAATGATTTCTAAGGAGGAATAAAGGGGAATTGAGTGAGATGTAAAATAATTCTATAAGAGATTCCCCCTAATGTGTGAGGTGAGAAGAAAAACTAATGAGAAAAATACATTACAAAATACAAGGGGTAAGTGTGTAGTGGAGCAAGGGAGAGCTCCCCAAACACTTGTCCATAATAGAACTTACAACAAAAGACAAGTAAGAGTATTATCTTCTCAAGGGAGACATACCCATGCTCGGGAGTGACAAAAGCATGGTTGGAAAATCAAGTACATTAGTTGAAATATGTATATTAGTAGTGATCATGTCCATGAAAAATTAATACACAATAAATCCATGTGAGAAGACATCACAACCACAAAGAGATACGGAGTGGATGTATGTCTCAAAATCACACGAGGATATCTATAAATAAGATATGTAAAAATTGATCTTCCAAAAGTACCAATGTAATATTGTAACATTCCCAACTTAGTCAAGGAACATTATTACACAAAAACACATAAAATAAAATAAAAATATCGTAAATGATTTATTGTATCTTAATAACTAACATTTATACACATATTTAATTAGATTCTCATACCCATAAACAAATGCATCTACAACACTCTAAATGAGCATGAATGCATCTAATAAACTCATTTATAGTACCAAATATAACATTCCCATACACATATTTAAGCACAATAATTAAACTCACGAAATAACTCAAAAAATAGATAAACACGTATCTTTTAAAATACTTGTGCAACCAACTTCTTAGGAAGGATGTTCCACCAAACCATAGACTTGTTGTTTTGGATCTCAAAATCAAGTCACCCTAGAGTTGGGGCTAAGAATATACAAAAGAAGGGTTCCTCTTACATTCCACTATCAGAAAAACTACTTGTATTGTCCTACAACTATTTCTAATTTCCTCCATCTTTGGTCTTCTTTAGCTCCCAACCCAAGGAAAGTACTCCTTCATTTATCTCACTCCATTAGGTGTCACATTGTTTTATCGGGGTCTCTCTTGCATAGGTAACCAAGAATATATTTGTTTGGAACTCAAGGGAACTCCCTACCAAGAAAACTACCGGAAACAACAACAACACTTATTGTTATAGTAAAAATCCTATAGGAGTTCACTCTTCAAGCCTACAACCTCGCTCTTCAATTTTAAACTCCAAAATAATTTGAAATGCTCCAACATGCTCTAGAATTTTCCTAGCCTTCTTTCTCTAACTCTTGTTCTCTTTTCCCTGCTCTTTTCTCATTGTTCATGCCCAAAACTAAATCTGTCTCAGATTAAGAATCATCATGCTAACTTCGTTAGTTTTGAATGAGGAGAAGACGATCAATGCGTCACCTTATCCTTTGGCATCTAGGATGGCATTATTTGAAGGCAACTTACTATCTATGAAATCATACAAACTTAGAGAGTAGGTTGATCACACTCCATATGAGGATTGAGTTGTTGAATAATATCATTCTTAGATCAACAATCGCGACTATGGTGAGCGCCATGGATGATCCATATGATTCAATATCCTCAGAACCAATTACAACCAAAGGATTGAAAGACCCATGGGATCCATTGGTAAATGAAGAAATCATATTGATAGGAGCAATTCTCGTAGTAGGAGGTAGTGGGGGAAGAGAAAATTTTCCCATCAATGAATATTCTTTGAACATCTCATCACCAACACTCATGTGATACTCTGCAGTATCATCAAGAAAAGGTACATTGGATCCAAAGTCTAGGGTACGAAATACAATTTGATCGAACGTCATTATTTTCCCTTGATAAGGGAATTATAACACCCTAAAGACAGATGAAACAATTGCATTCATTTCATAGAACCAAATGCATCTGAGTCATTATTGTACTCAAGAGGTGTGTCAATGACCTCCACAATAAAAAAGACAATATTACCACGTAAATCGATGAGTAAGTTATTGGTAATACCATGGGGTTAGAACATATATCCATCAAATTCTTTCAACAATTTTGTAGATGTGTTGATCATTCGAGAGATGAGGGCCTTCCAACATGACATAGACATAATACATGTTGAGGATCCTTCATCAATCACAGTGAGGAAGATATTTGTCCCCATCTTTATCAGTTTGATATGGAAATCAATTTGATGGGAGAGCCTATGATCGAGCTGATCAGAATCAAAGGCTATCAAAGTCAACTATGAGGGATTGACCCCACCTATTGTAGAAAACAAGGCTTTTTGTTGCATTGGGAAGCTTTGGTGGATTTCAACTGTACACATGGAACATGGTGCCTATGCCAAGTACTCCATAGTATTGTAGTTTTCGGTGGCCCATGTATTTGGATTATGTTTTTTTTTTCAAAGAATTCCCTTTGGGGGGTGAAGCAATGTGTGTAAGGATGGATTCTCAATATCAATAGGGCCACAAAGCTAGGAAGAAGATGTTGGATTTTCCACAATAGGAGTAGTGTAACATACCGAACCACCACAGTTGGTCACACCATGCAAAAAAAATTATCTTCGACAACTCTAATAACCTTTTATTAACATAGCTAGTTGTCCACTAAGAAAAAATATGTGTGGAATACACATAACATGAAACTTATGCTAAATAAATCTATTCTTCTTGTTATCCATTTTCCCATAGCCTACAACTACAATTGATAACAGATTTATCTATAGTAATAACCATAAAACTTATGCATATGAAGCATGTTAATAATCAACATGAGATACAACTAAATCATTCATTACAATATAATATAAGTCATTCTCATTCGCATAGATTTCATGCACAACAATAACACATGTAAATAAATCAATACAAGATAAAACACTTATCTTAAACAAGAATCGTGCAACCATCTCCTTGTGATGGATGTTCCACCCAACCATAGACTAACTATTCCAAATCTCAACAACGAGTCACCCTCGAGATGAGGTTAGCAATCCACAAAACAGGGTGGTCTCTCACAATCCACTCACATCTCATAAATCTCTCAAACCAAATGATATTCTCCTACAACTATCCCGACTTTTCCACTAGCTCTCTTCCTCTTGACCTACCCAACCCAAGGAATGAAAAATTCATTTATGAGGGGCAACCCAAGGGATGTACCTGTAACATACCCAACCTTAAAACCTAGTGGGCTATGCCACAAACACCATCGAGTCCAGGGCCATTCCACTCCATAAAAAAAAAAAAAAATTCCATTTGTATATATATTTATAACATTAAACAAACAAATACACTATGTCAATAGAATCATGCAGAAATAACAATAAACATTTACATGCAACATACACAGGCAATACCCATAAATATAACGCATGTATAAATACACATCATGTAAATTAATACACAATTGATACTTATATTTTGTAGAATACCATCAATTGCATGTAGAACTTCCACGATCCTTCCATCCTTAAACCATGCTACTCAAAACTCTCAGTAGTGGGTCACCCCCGAGATGGCACTAAAATCCACTTGGGTAAAGGGATTCCTAGCTAGACTGAGACAATAAGACAACATGAAGGATTTCATACTAGGATCCAACTCAAACTAACAACCTATCATTCCCCACATTCCTATCCCACCCCATGAAGTGTTCCCCTTCTCTTCTCAACAGTCCTTCGGCTTCTCCACTCCCCTTCTAGGGATTCAGTAATAGGTCGGACATGAAGTCTCATACGACTGTATCTGTAGTTGGGATCCCTCAGGAAATCAATTTCCCAACAATTATTTCACCTAAAGAGAGTTTCTCATGGGACTGAAAACCTGCCTCCTCAATCCATGGGAATGACAACCCGCCTCTTCAATCCCGCGAGACTGACAACCCATTTCTTCAGTCACGTGGGCTTGAAAACCCATTTCTTCAATTTAGTGCTTAATTCAACCAACTGTAGTTAATGGTGAAGACAACAACAATGTTAAACTAAGGAATAGGTGATGGAAACAACAACTTTAATGAAATGGAATAGATGTTTCTCATAATAGAAAGGTGCAACATTGGCTCAGGTAGGTAAAAGTGAGTTGTGCATCCGAGGAGGAATACGATTTACTGCTAATAACAAGAAAGGTATAGGTGACTCATGAGTGCGTGAAGGCTCCAAGAGTGCGTGAATGATGTAAAGTTTGACTGATGGAGAGAATTCCTGAGTGCATGACTGGGCGAGTGACTCACATGGCTCCGCGAGAGTGAAATGGGATAAATTCCCCTAGACTTATTTGCATGGCACATGGCTCTCAAGGAGCTTGTTTCTCTCCACTTCGATTTCATTCTCTTTCCCATAAGAACTTAGGATAAAATAATTATCCTCACCATAGTATTTAGGAATAATATTATAATATTCCTTTGGAAATAAGCCCTCTCACTTAGCCCCATTTCTAGGCTCTTAGCCCCTCCCTTTCCCTTCCCAGTGGATTTTAGTCCCCCATTCACTTTTAATGTGGTTTGTCTACACACAAAGATGTATTATATTAATTATATGAGTGTTTATATATACAAAAATAGGCTCATTGTCCTTTAGCATCTAGGCTCTCCAGCCTAGTCATCACATAAGCCTCCTAGGTTATAATCACCTAACTCACTAGCCTATAAAACATATTTACAATTCAAATGGGGCTCACTCCTTGTGTATTACATTCCACTCCCATTATTTATGCATTGTCCTTAGTCAATCTTATATACATATTACCATCAAAATTTTTAAGAATCTTCAAAAAGATGTGGGTATTTTTTTGGCATAGCATCCTCATGCTCCCAAGTTGCATCCTCACGACCATACCAGGTCCATTGGACCTTTACTAGATCTATGGCTCAATTCCAGAGCTGCTTGATCTTATGGTCCAGTATGCACACCGAATGCACTTGAAAAGCACCTTCTTTCTCCACCTGAATCATAGTCCAATCAAAAACATGATTAACATCAGGTACATACTTTTAGAGCAATGATACATGGAATACATTATGAATAGAAATTGATGCACGTAATGCAAGAATATATGCTACAGGCCCAATCCTCTCTAGGATTTCAAATGACCCATAATAACGAGCTTCAAACTTTAAACAATTTCCCAACTTCAGGGAACTCCTTTTTGCCTTCACTTTCAAGAATACATGGTCACCCACTTTAAATTCCCTATGAGTTCTTCCTTTATCAGCATAGATTTTCGGCCTTTCTTGAACAACCTTTAAATTATTCTTTATTTTTTACATCTTCTCTTCCATTTCCATGAGAGAATCTGTCCCAACCACTTCTCTATATGTTGGGTTGTCCCAAATTACAAGTGTGTTGCACCTTCTGCCATAAAATACCTCAAGTGGGATCATCTTTAAAGATGTTTGGCACCCATTGTTATAAGAAAAGTATACCAATTGTAGTTAGTCTTCCCATTTTTATGGTTTATCCATCACATACATCCTTAACATATTTTCAATGACTTGATTCACCCTCTTTGTTTGTCCATCAGATTCTGGATGATAAGTTGTGCTGAAATTCAAATTCGTTACAAATCCTTTGAATAATCCTTTCCGAACATTGGAAATGAATTTTGGATCTTTTTAAGACACAATTATCTTTAGTATACCCCGCAGTCAATAAATTTCCTTCATATAAATATCAACAATGTTGGTTTCATTTTGAGTAAGCTTCACTGGACTAAAATGGGAAGCTTTGGTAAGCTTGCCGACCACTACCATGATAGAATCATCCTGCTTGCTTGTTCTGGGCAATTTCGTGATGAAGTCCATTGTTACCACTTCCCATTTCCACTCAGGAATGGGTAATGGATACAACAAACTAGATGGGTGTCTATGCTCACCCTTGACCTTTTGACACTCCAAACATTTGGAAATAAACTCAGGAACTTCCTTCTTCATTCTTGGCCAATAATATTGTCTCTTGACATATGAAATAGTTTTCGGATACTCTGGGTGCCTAGCATAAGGAACATTGTGAATTTATTTCAATATCAGATTTTTCAATTCCTCAAAATTTGGTACATAAATTGTTCCTCTTTACATGATAATTTCATGACTTCCCAGCTTGTTGTCTTCAACGTTCCACTACAAACCTTCCTGTAATTTTTCCATTTATTCCATGTATTGCAAATCTAATTTTGCAACCTCTAAGTTTCTATCCTTCAAATCGGATTGGTACACGCTCATGGTTGTAGCATGAAACTCATGCACTCTTCTGCTGAGTGCATCAACCACCTTGTTCTCCTTCCCCTTGATATGATTTATGTCAAATTCATATTCACTAGGAAATTCTAACCTCTTGGTTTGTATGGAATTTAGAGTTGGTTGTCCAAATAAATATTTCAGACCATGATGGTCTATTCTTAACTTGAACATTTTCCCCATGAGATAGTTCCTCCACATTTTAAAGGCATGCACTATGGATTCCAACTCCAAATCATGAGTAGAATAGTTCCTTTCATTCTCCTTCAACTTCCTTTATACATAACATACTACATAACCATTCTGACTGAGGACTCCACCAAGTCCTTCTTTACATGCATCAGTGCATATAATGAAATATTCATTTGGATTAGAGATCCTTAGTATTGGAGCACTCTCTAATAATTGCTTCAAGTGTTGGAAACTCTTTTCACACTCCATTGTCCATTGAAACTTCTCTACCTTCTTTTGCAAGGAACTGATCGAGTGTGCAATCTTTGAGAAACATGCAATAAATATTTTGTAGTAGCCTACAGGGGCCATGAATGATATAACTTCTGTCACATTCTTAGGTCCTTACCATCCTCTAATGGCCTCAATATTTTCAGTATCCACTTCTATCCCTTCCTCTAATATGATATTTCCTAGATAATGAATTTGCTTCTAGTAAAATGAGCACTTTCTCAATTTGGAATACAACTAATGCTCCCTTAATACATGTAGTACCATCCTCAAGTGTTGTTCATGATTTTCCTACGACTCGAAATATATTAGAATTTCATCTAAAAATACAATGACAAACTTATCTAAGTATTCTCTGAAAATACAATTCATTAAACACATGAAAACAACTGGTGCATTTGATAACCCAAATGGCACCACTGTGAATTCATAATGTCTATAGCTTTTTTGGAAAGAAGTCTTCCTGATGTCTTCTTCTTTAATTCTTATTAGATGATAACGTGATTGGAGATCAACCTCGGAGAATATTTTTTTATTCTTCAGTTGATCAAAGAGGTCATTAATCCTTGGCCTAGGAACTTATTCTTTATAGTTACTTTGTTCAACTTCTTCAAGTTCATGCAATGTCTCAAGCTTCCATCCTTCTTCTTCACAAATAATATTGGGGCACCCCAAGGTGACACACTTGGGTGTATAAACCCCTTCTTCAGAAGATCTTCAAGTTGCATGTGAAAATCCTTTACTTATGGTGTACTCATCATGTAAGGTGTCTTGGACGCTAGAGCATATGAAGGCATCATATTGATGGAGAAATCAATGTCACTTTTAGGTGGTAATCATAGTATTTCCTTAAATACATTCTCAAATTATTTTAGGACTACATAATCTTCAATATTTGACACCTTATCTTTAGGTGTCTCTTCCATATGAGCTGTAAATATTTGACACCCTTTCCTGTAACTTTTCTTCAGTTGCAATGCCGAGATTTCTCAAACAATTATTTCCTTGGAGATTCCCTTTATTGGTCTTAGGTTTGCTTCCCCATCCCAGCATGTAAATTCCTTTTTATGACAGTCTAGGATAGCATGGTGTTGGTCCAAGAAATCCATCCCAATTAGACAATCATAGGAACCTAAAGGCAAGATGTTCAAGTTTTCCCTAGTGCTCAGCCTATACATGTCCACTAGACATGAATTAACCATATCATTAAATTATCTTTTGTCTCTGGAATCCAACTGCAACAACCAATATTTTTCATGCTTTCTTCTTGTAAAATGCAATCTTTCCACCATCTCAGGATCTGCATAAATATGACTAGCTCCCGAATCAATTAAAATAACAATTTTTTGGTTGTTGAGCTTACCTTCCACTTCAATCATATGTGACAGAAAATTTTCTTGCTTGTTGTTTAGGTCTGCATAGATCCTGGGTACACTTCTTCCCATTTCCTCCATTGCTTCAGTTTGCTAAACATTGTGAACAATCATCGCTTTCTCTCCTTTGTGAAGACAATCTCTAAACATATGATCTCCTTTACAACCCTAACATTAAATAGGTGGTTTCATTGGCCTTTGTTCACCTGTCTCAATCGTTCTAATTTATCTATAAGTTGGATATCCCTAAGTGTTTGCACCCAATTCGTCACTAGGTGAGCAAATAAAAGGTGCTTACATGCCCAGTTGGGCTCTACTAGGCATGACAGCTATAAAAGGAAAGGGTTAGGGAAAATAAAACAAAACAATAAAAAGAATTAAACTAAAACTAATTAAAACTATGAGCATATGAAGGAAATGAAAAATAAATACAAATGGACCAATATCACCAATGTATAAGCTGATCTATTGATGAAATCCAAAGGCACAATGAAGAAAGGGGACTTGGGTCCCTTCTTTCTCCAATGGAAGGCTCTTGAGGCCCTCACAAGCTTGCTCTCCTTACAATGAAAAGATGAAAATGTGGGTGAAAGAACTCCTAGCTTATCCACTCAAGGGAGAGGTGGATAGCCCTTGTGAAATGATGCCTATGTGCTGTTGTCAAAGAATGAGTCCTTAACAATCTTGGCAGCATAACAATGCATAGAATTCCTTGAGAAAGTGATGGTTATTCATGGATTTTTATAGCCCAGCATTGAGTGATTATGTAACCTCTTTAGAGTGTGAAAAGAGGCTCTTTAGGGTTCAATTAGGTCTTTGACCAGCCCACCATGCGGATTGAGCTCGGATTTGGTGTCAAATCGACTTGGGATCTGATCCATTAGTGGTTGGGAGGCCGACCAATTTCAATAAATGCGTCGTTTAGCAGGTGCGCGGGTTTTTGGCCCAACAGATGCACATGGTGCGCGCATGCGCACATTGTACGTTGTTGTTACGCGCATATGCGCGCGCATCCCTGTTTTGTAAAGCGCCCTTCAATTTTTTGGTCATTTTGTATAGTTTTTTGACCCTTTTGCAATGCTGTGGAATTAATCCTGTGCCATGAATGACTTCAGCCCTGTTTTGACGATGCGGAGTTCTTTTCGCCATGTGCGGATGAAATTTCAGTGATAATAGATGCCCCTTGATGGATGAGGTTAGGAGCATATGTATAGCCAAAATCCATCAATTTTTATTTTACTGAGAATGGTGTTGTAAGGGAGAGCAAGAGTGGGGCTGTGTAGAGCGAACCTTTGGAGAAGAAAGGAACCTGTAGAACCCGATCTTCCAGAAGGTGCCGATCAATATACAACTGTGTACAAATGAGGCGGGCATGCCTCCTGCTCGTGTTATGTAACTTTGAAAAAAGATGACGGAAATGTTTGTGTAGACAACTGCAGCACCCTCGGGGATGGTAATGATAAAGGTAGAATATAATTCTGCAAAGGAACGTACTCTGAACGCTAGGCAATGGTCGCAGTCACAAGTAGCGACGATAATGCGGGTAGTGATGGCCCTGCCAAGTTGAGAGGTCTTCGGCAAATGATAATAATAACTGCAATAGTCGCAAAGTAAGACCCATCGCAACATGAGAAAGTGTTGGCATCGAATATTATGGGGGTCAACGACATCAGGGAGCAATGGTATTTCCCCCTGTGCCATCCGAGATCTCTCATTGAATGCAAAATGAGAATCAAGATACTGTCGCCCTTCTGGAAAATTATGCTGATGTCGACAAAAGGGGGACACGACTCCCAGAAGAAAAGGGCTTCACGGGATCTACTGTGGTGAGGAAGTGGCAGAGGTACATGGACGAAGTCAAGAAGTGGGAAGACTCAAGACTTCCCTTGGTTGGAGAATGTATGAGACAAACAGTGGCCGCAGCCATGTGAAAAGGTCGAGTGTCAGGGGGACGACAAGACCGAGGAGAAGTTGTGCCAGAGGCGGGACAAGGTGAATAAATTCAGAGGGTATAGGTAAGTGCTCTAGGTAGTACTCTGAATATATAGATGATGTCGGCGAGGGTAAATGAGAAGTAATGCTCCAACCAAGAGGACATGGGTTGCGTGTGGCCAAAAAGGAAGGCAGGTCGCCAACGGTGACGACAAAAGTAAATAACTGGAAATAAAGGCGTTTGTACAATAAATAATGAATAATTGTGGGAAAATGTACAAATACAGAAATGGGTGCCCCAGTGTGAGATGAGTGCCCTTAGGGAGGGCAGAAATTTCTTGGAAAATTGATGAAGGGTGGGGGCCCCATTGGTGAGTTTCTATATGAGGTAGGTGAAATGAAGATAGGTTCGCAGATGGGAAAATTGATGGTGGATGAAATGGTGGGTTCATGATCCTGCGGAGGTGCAGGTAAAAAAAAACATAACCATAAAGCAATGATCTGGGAGTCCATATGGGAAGCTTAGCAAAATGAGGAGAAGAAGTATGTGGTTGAGCTGCAACATGATGAAAGAATACCGGGACTCAAATCCCTAAAGGGTAATGAAGAACAACATGAGTGTCAAAAGTGCCAAAAGGTGTTATGAATGGGACAACTCATGTGGGGGAGAATGCTACCGGGTGACAGTATTGATGATGCAAACGGAGGTGTGAGTACTGCAGATCTAGGAATGGTTATCCTAAAGGCAAATATCAGAGGGTGTGACTGGGAATGTAAATGCAATACAGTGGGAGAGACTACATGCCAGTGTTGAGTATATACCTGAAGGAATGATGCTGAGGGATGATGATCAAGTACCTGCACACAGAACAACCAAATACCCAAAGTGAACAATATCTGAAGAGAAATTAAGATATGAGCATGTATTTGACAAATGTGACTATGTGCGTGCGTACTTGACCATGATATGGAAAAAAGGTGCCCCGGGGGCCTAGGATGAAAAGTGACCCAGGGACAACCGTGATGTAGGCGGTGGGATGCTGATCCCATGGCTGAAGATGGCTCGAAAAACGGACCCTGTGGGCTCCCGGAATGGTGAGTGGAAGCTTGGCAAAAACCCTATATATAGTTGTAGGGCCCACATTGCCACCTCATTTGTACCTGCTGCTACAGTGACTGGACGAGCAAATTCAGAGGAGATTGAGCGACTCCGAGAGCACGAGGTACCAGGCGAAAATATCCCTATATTCCTGGAAGAGGGCTTTATATGCGGCGATTTCCTGGGGAGTACAAGCAGCTCAAATGATGATTTCTTCGACGATGCCATCTTTAATGGAAATGTTGATTTTGATGGTGGGGGAAATGTTAGCTAGATTACCTTCTTCAAAAGTGTCGGGTGCAGGAATGGGATTGTTGAACCAATCGATAGGCCCGGAGGGGATAAAATATTTGGTCTCGACCGCGTAAACGAGGTTTTGGTTAGGAGGCATGAGCGCCTCCTGTGGAAGGATGAGTGCACGAAGATGTAGTGCGTCCCAGGGAGAGTCTGGGCGTTGTAGCTCTTCCAATATTTCCTCGTCGTTTTGGAAACGACGGGAATATAAGGGGTCGTAAGGAGTGATCTCGTCTCTCGGGTGATTGCCCCCTGCTGGGGGAGCAATGGGAGTGGTACGTGCAGATGATTAGGGTTCACTCGTCATGAACCATATGGTGAAGTGCTGAGGACTACCCGTGGTGGTTGGATGGAGAATCTCCACCCAAAGAATCTATTTGCACCCAATTCGTCACTAGGTGAGCAAATAAAAGGTGCTTACATGCCCAGTTGGGCTTTGCTAGGCATGACAGCTGTAAAAGGAAAGGGTTAGGGAAAATAAAACAAAACAATAAACAAGAATTAAACTAAAACTAATTAAAACTATGAGCATATGAAGGAAATGAAAAATAAATACAAATGGACCAATATCACCAATGTATAAGCTGATCTATTGATGAAATCCAAAGGCACAATGAAGAAAGGGGACTTGGGTCCCTTCTTTCTCCAATGGAAGGCTCTTGAGGCCCTCACAAGCTTTCTCTCCTTACAATGAAAGGATGAAAATGTGGGTGAAAGAAATCCTAGCTTATCCACTCAAGGGAGAGGTGGATAGCCCTTGTGAAATGATGCCTATGTGCTCTTGTCAAAGAATGAGTCCTTAACAATCTTGGCAGCATAACAATGCATAGAATTCCTTCATAAAATGATGGTTATTCATGGCTTTTTATAGCCCAGCATTGGGTGTTTATGTAACCTCTTTGAAGTGTGAAAAGGGGCTCTTTAGGGCTCAATTAGGTCTTTGACCAGCCCACCATGCGGATTGAGCTCGGATTTGGTGTCAAATCGACTTGGGAGCTGATCCATTAGTGGTTGGGAGGCCGACTAATTTCAATAAATGCGTCGTTTAGCAGGTGCGCGGGTTTTTCTCCCAACAACTGCACATCATGCGTGCATGCGTGCATTGTACGTTGCTGTTACGTGCATATGCGCGCGCACCCTAGTTCTGTAAAGCGCCCTTCAATTTTTTGGTCATTTAGTATAGTTTTTGACCCTAGTAATTGCTGTGGAATTAATCATGTGCCATGAATGACTTCATTCTTGTTTTGACGATGCGGAGTTCTTGTCACCATGTGCGGACGAAATTTCAGTGATAACAGATGCCCCCTGATGGATGAGGTTAGGAGCAAATTGTATAGCCGAAATCCATCAATGTTTCTTTTACTGAGAATGGTGTTGTAAGGGAGAGAAAGAGTGGGACCGTGTAGAGAACTCCTTTGGAGAAGAAAGGAACCTGTAGATCTCGACCTTCCACAAGGTGTGTAACAATATACAACTGTGTACAAACGAGGCGGGCATGCCCCATGCTCGTATGACGTAACTCTGAAAAAGATCACGGAAATGTTGGTGTAGATAACTGCAACGCCCTTGGGGGCGGTAATGATAAAGGTAGAAGACAATTCTGCAAAGGAACATACTCTGAACAATAGGCAATGATCGCAGGAACAAGCAGCGACGATGATGTGGGCAGTGATGGCCCTGCCAAGTTCAGAGGTCTTCGGCAAATGATAATAACTGCAATAGTCGCAAAGTAAGACCCACTACAACATGAGAAAGTGTTGGCGTCGAATGTTGTGGGGGTCAACGACATTAGGGAGCACTGGTATTTCCCCCTGTGCCGTCCGAGATCTCTCATTGAATGGAAAATGAGAATCAAGATATTGTCGCCCTTCTGGAAAATTATGCTGATGTCGACAAAAGGGGGACGCGACTCCCAGAAGCAAAGGGCTTCACGGAATCTACTGTGGTGAGGAAATGGAAGAGGTACATGGATGAAGTCAAGAAGTGGGAAGACTCAAGACTTCCCTTGGTTGGAGAATGTATGAGACAAACACTGGTCGCAACCGTGTGACAAGGTCGAGCTCCAGGGGGACGGCAAGACCGAGGATAAGTTGTGCCAGAGGCGGGACAAGGTGAACAAATTCAGAGGGTATAGGTAAGTGATCTGGGTAGTACTCTGAAGATATAGACGATGCTGGTGAGGGTAAATGAGAAGTAATGCTCCAACCAAGGGGACATGGGTTGCGTGTGGCTAAAAGGAAAGCAAGTAGCCAACGGTGACGACAAAAGTAAATAACTGGAAATAAAGGCGTTTGTACAATAAATAATGAATAATTGTGGGAAAATGTACAAATACAGAAACGGGTGCCCCAGTGTGAGATGAGTGCCCTTAGGGAGGGTAGAAATTTCTTGGAAAACTGATGAAGGGTGGGGGCCCCATTGGTGAGTTTCTGTATGAGGTAAGTGAAATGAAGATAGGTTCGCAGATGGGAAAAATGATGGTGGATGAAATGGTGGGTTCATGATCTTGCGGAGGTGCAGGTAAAAAAGAACATAACCATAAAGCGATGATCTAGGAGTCCATATGGGAAGATTAGCAAAATGAGGAGAAGAAGTATGTGGTTGAGCTGCAACATGATGAAAGACTACTGGGACTCCCATCCCTAAAGGGCAATGAAGAACAACATGACTGTCAAAAGTGCCAAAAGGTGATATGAATGGGACAACTCATGTGGGGGAGAATGCTACCGGGTGACAGTACTGATGATGCAAACAGAGGTGTGAGTACTGCAGATCCGGGAATGGTTATCCTAAAGGCAAATATCAGAGGGTGTGACTGGGAATGTAAATGCAATACAGTGGGAGAGACTACATGCCAGTGCTGAGTATATACTTGAAGGAATGATGTTGAGGGATGATGATCAAGTACCTGCACACAGAACAACCAAATACCCAAAGTGAACAATATTTGAAAAGAAATTAAGATATGAGCATGTATTTGACAAATGTGACTATGTGCGTGCGTACCTGACCATGATATGGAAAAAATGCACCCCGGGGGCCTAGGACAAAAAGTGACCCAGGGACAGCCGTGATGTAGGCGGCGGGATGCTGATCCCATGGCTGAAGACGGCTCAAAAAATGGACGTTGTGGGATCTCGGAATGGTGAGTGGAAGTTTGGCAAAAACCCTATATATAGCTGTAGGGCCCACATTGCCACCTCATTTGTACCTACTGCTACAGTGACTGGACGAGAAAATTCAGAGGAGATTGAGTGATTCCGGGAGCACGAGGTACCAGGCGAAAATATCCCTATATTCTTGGAAGAGGGCTTTATATGCGGCGATTTCCTGAGGAGTACAAGCAGCTCCAATGATGATTTCTTCGACGATGCCATCTTTAATGGAGATGTCGATTTTGATGGTGGGGGAAATGTTAGCCAGATTACCTTCTTCAAAAGCGTCGGGTGGAGGAATGGGATTGTTGAACCAATCGATAGGCCCGGAGGGGATAAAATCTTTGGTCTCGACCGCGTAAACGAGGTTTTGGTTAGGAGGCATGAGGGCCTCCTGTGGAAGGAAGAGTGCACGATGATGTAGTGCGTCCCAGGGAGAGTCTGGGCATTGTATCTCTTCCAATATTTCCTCGTCGTTTTGGAAACGACGGGAATATAAGGGGTTGTAAGGAGTGATCTCGGCTCTCGGGTGATTGCCCCCTGCTGGGGGAGCAATGGGAGTGGTACACGCAGATGATGAGGGTTCACTCGTCATGAACCATATGTTGAAGTGTTGAGGGGTACCCGTGGTGGTTGGATGGAGAATCTCCGTAGGGGAATGAGCAAAAAGAGTTGGGAGGGTTACGGGGTAAATCCTCAGATGTGCCGTCTAAGAACCAAGGAGGTATGGGGAGTGCCTCGGGTTCTGGAGAAGTGCCATGAAGAGCCTCGAGTGATGAAGTAAGGTCAATTACCGTCGCTGCAGGTTGGTGATGCAGGGTCAATCGACGTTGCCTGTATGCGAGGATTATAGGACACTGGAATGTAAAATGTGCTAATGAATCGCAAAGAGAGCAGGGGCACCTCATGCGTTCATTGACTGAAGTGATGAAATAGCGAATGTCGGTGATATTTGTTGTGGAGGATGTGGCAGGGCGTGGATTGTTATGAAAGTCTTGGCTTATGATAGCTAATGCCTGCCGGAAACGAGGCATTGCTGGACAATGATGGGTGTAATGGCCATACTCAGAATAGATGGCACACACGAATTTGGTCCTCAACCCTTTACTACTGGAAGGTAGAGTGGAAGCAATAGTAATGGGTGATGTGGGGGTTGGATTGGGGGGAATAAAATTCCGTAATTGCGGTAATGATGGGCAGTTGTTGGTTTGGTGACCCTCTTTGTCACATAATGCGCAAGGTGGTGAGATGCACGGAGGAAGTGGAGCTGAGGGCTCCTTATTCTTTCTCCTGCCCCCAGTGGTAGCAGGGGGGGTAGGGAGTAGGGGGGTGGTGGGGGTAGTGTGGGTGAGGACAGGAATCGTCATGGGGAGTCCTTCCTGAGGGCAAGGGATCATCTCAGGTGGATGTAAATACCACACTGGGATAGCTAACACCATATTGGGTAGTGTGAGCGTTGCGGCTACCTAGAAAACTTCAATACTGGGTGGAGGGTAAAAGAAGGGAATTTGAGTGAGGGGTCGGGGAACTGTCTCCCAAATGGGACTAGGCGCTTGAGGGGATGTGGATTCATGGATTGGAGGGGTCGATGAATGCGCAGGAGGCTCCGGTGGAAGTGGTGTTGTGACTGTTGAGACGTCAGGAGTGACTGAAGCCTCCTGAGGAAGATGAGAATCCTCTGGGTGAGTTTCGTTAGAGGAGATGACGCATAATTGACTAGGGGTAAGGAGTGGTGGTGCTCCATGACATGTCCCTAACAAATATGGATCTTTGAAAATCCCAGGACCCATCTCGATAAGTGGATATACGTCTTTGTTGGTGTGAATGAGAGGAAGAATGTTATCGAGACTGGAAGAAGGGTTTGGCTCGTAATGTGTGACTTGGTCAATGGTTACAATCTTCCCATTGTGTGGGAACATGATTGTCCTAAAGACTGATGATGCCACTGCCTTCATAGCATACATGTAACTACGACCGAGTAAGATATTGTAATCGAGTTGAGCGTCGATAACTTCGATGTCAATGAGAATACTTTTTCCCCCTAGTTCCACGGGGACATTTTGGAAGAGCCCTTCAGGAGATGATGGTCGTTCGTCATAAGCTCGTAAGGTGATGGCGGAAGGTATGAGTTCCAGAGAACCAAGTTTTTGCCATACTTTTTTGGACATGATGCATGTAGATGCCCCTTCATCGATGATACACCGATGGACGGTGATGTTCCGTATTTTGACTGGTATTTGTATAGCAACGACGGCGGGAAGACGCGGTTTGAAGCTATCAAGGTCGAAGGTGATGAGTCGAGTATCGGCAGGTTCGACTGCCCCCAAGGCGGAAAGTAATGATTTCCGCTACGTTGGAGAAGTCTGGAGGACTTCCAGAACTGACATGGCAGCCGGGGATTGTGCTAGGTCATCTACCAAGTTGTAGTTATGTGCTGCCCTAGCCTGTGGGTTGTGAACATTCCTGCGCAAGGGGATGTGAGGGATGCGTAATGGTGGTTCGACGGAAGGGTGAGGGATCATCAACGGGGGTCCCGCTGGTGTATAGTTTGTCTCTGAAGAGATGGGAGTAGACTCAGTTGTTGTAGGATACTGACGATTGCGTGTTTGCAAAAGAACTTCTTCCTCACTGGTGAGGAGAATTGTTCGCTCTACTGGATTGTTGGGGTTATGGTATTGGCCCACCTGAGGTGGGGGGTGCTGCATGTCTTGCTGGGTTTTTATGACACCTCGATGTGGGATAGGATTTTGCAGTACGGAGGGAGGGGGTTGTTGTGCATATTGTTGTTGTGCCTGTTGCGGGGTAGGTTGCGCTGGGGAGGGGGGAAGGCTCCCAGAGTCTTTCAACCTCTTGAAATCAGCAATCTAGGGGCAATGGTGAGTGTAATGACCGTACACACCACAAAGAGCACAAGGGGGGATGGTTTTAACAGTATTCTACCCTTGGTGTTTGTTGTTATTGCCCCCCTGGGGATTTTGGTTCCCTTGGTTCTGGTTGCCCCCAGTGGGTTGATGCTGTGGGGGTTGATTCCCTCTTTGGCCAGGGTTGTTTTTATTCTTGTTCCTTCCTTTCTTCTTGGTATTGTTCGATGGATGAGTTGGATTGGTTGTGTTCAACTGTTCAAAATTTTGGTATTGTTGAGCAGCAGAGGGTTGAACAAAATTTACCCCCGTGTGTGGATGGGGGGGAGCCATGGGTTGTGGAGGACTCGGAAAGGGAAAATAGGGATTATGTGGTGGTGCCGCTCCATAAGGTACATAGGAAGGTGTAGTGCTGTCACTAGTACTATAAGCTGATGTGGAGGGAGTACCACTGGTGTTTGGAGGAGGTTGATGTATGGGGGGTGCCGGTGGTGGTCCACTGATGGGTGGAGGTATAGCAACAGGATATGGTTGTTGATAAGAGGGTGGGGGGTAATACGGAGTGCCCCCATATCCCGTTGGGTATTGAGGTGTTCCATACATCAGTGGTGGTTGGGGTTGGGGACTATGGTGTGTGGTGGAACCTATTAGTTCGTCTGCTGAGTGAGACATCCCAGGTTTGTCCTGGCCAAATGGTACAGGTTTTGGAAGATCAGGAAATATTGTGTACAAGTATCCCGACTGTGTGTAAATGAGGTCATATTGTTGAGCCTTGATGATGGCTTCCTCTTCAGATTGTCGGAAGGTAGAAGCTACATCCTTACCAAGGAGAGCCACAAGTGATCTAAGAAACCAGTCAAGACATTGTTGTTTGGTGGTTTCTTCTTTACATAAACTACGCCGCCTACACCACTCATGAATGTGGTCAGCGATGTGGGTGGCTGAGGTCTGTTTGAAATTGGACAGTAGTTCTAGACTATTTTCATGGCAGATGGGTAGTTGGAAAAAGGTCAAGAAGGATTTGGCTAATGACTCAAAGGTCATATGAGACCTGGATTTTTCTTCGACATACCATTTGGCTGATGGGCCGGTAAGTGTGCGTTGAAATAATCGCAGTCTGACGGAATCCTCCATGATGCTATTGGAAGAACACCATATATGAAAAGTCATGACATGATTGGCGGGGTCATCCCCTGCCTTCCCTTCAAATTTTGGTATGTCTGAAGGAAGTTTGGTTGGCATTGCAGGCCATGCGACATCATGCAATATAGGATCATTGGTAAGCTTGGTGAGATCCGGTATGTTGAGAGAGGCCAAGTATGGCATCTGTAGTGGGGTAGGAATGTTAGTTCCAGCCATGGTGTGTTGTGGACCTGACCCTTGATGGGGACTAGGTGGGTTGGTGCTACCTCCTTGAGAGGAAGTGGGTCCCCTGCTTCCATGTAAAGGACAGCGAGTGAATGTATGACCTTGGGAATTGGACCCAAGTAAGGTAGAACCAAGCAAAGTTGATCCTAAGATGGTAGCACTCACAGGAGTGTGTGAAGGAGGTACTAACGAATGAGTACGACCAGATACTCCCCCTAAAATAGGAGGAAGGTTGAGCAAGCGTCGAGAACGACGGGGGTTCTGTGGTTTCCCTATGATGTCAGACTAATTGTGTGAAAATGTGTGCAACAAATGGTGAGAGAAATATAGAACCAAGAGTCTTTGCTGTGACTGTTTTACGCACAATATATATATCAAAGTCAAACTGTAATCAGATGTGCATCATACATAAATGAGAAAGAAACATATATGTGGGTGAGAGGGTTTTGTCCGCATGGTGGAATAAAAAAGAAAGCAAATACTCGTGTCCTAGAAGACGTAACGTCCTTCCTCTCAAAAAAAGCACTGGACCTTCCAATAGCTCTCAACAGTTGGGTCTGAAGTCACCAGAAGAGAAACTAGTGAAGGATGAAACAATTGGTTATAATGAGGGGTAGAGGGGGAAATATCCCGAAAGAGCTGGCGATACTTCCCAATAGACACACAAAATCCAATCAAGGTGCGATTGTAGCCCACAACCGTCACCTAGGTAGATGTCCTAAGATTGGTCACTAGGTACCTCAGTCCAAGCGCGACATTTAGATTTTCGGCCTAAGAAATGGGTCACGGGCTGGATCCCGTCCAAGAGGTGGGTGCCTCAAGGGGGGACGCACAGAACAACCGGACCTCGGTCTTCGACCCTTCATGGGTATCTCCCTACCTTATGGTGATTGGAACGCTGGACTTGGAGGATTTAAAAGTTCCCCATTCGTCAACTTCTATGTTTGAAATTGTGAGAACCAGATAACGGGGGGTTATTTGGATGCCTACCCCCGAAATCCTACCTAGACTAAAATCTTCTTTTGGCACCTCCTGTGGAGGAAAACTTAGTGAGTTGTTAGAAAGATTTTAGATGAAATTGTTTTGTGAAGCTGGGGGTGAAAACCAACCTCGTTTGATTAAAAGTGGGAGTGGATAGTCTTATCAAGAAAAGATGGGGTGTTTTCAGAATCCCTTTGGAGGAAACCTACTTAGACCACCATGTTTCGAGACGAGGCTATGTGAGTGACAAAGTGGCTTTTGTGTGTGAGTGAAAGTGTACCAAATTTTAGTTATTTAGATGTCACCTTGCTGCATGTTGACGTCGCTTGGTCCTTTACAAGAGTTTGATTACCTAAATTAGCTAGATGTCATTGGTACAACCTTGCAGAATTTTAAAAGCCCTAGGAAACTAGCATGTGGACATTGTGGTCCGTTACTATCCTTTAACTCCCTACGTGTGAGTTAATCTATAAAAAGCATGAAACTATCCTAGATTGAACATGTGGGCATGTGTGGACCCGTTACAAACTTTTAAACTCTCCTAGTTTTTTTATCTAAGAAAGCAGTAATTCAAACACTATCTACTTTTGTGACATGTGGGCATGTATGGGCCCTTATAAATTTAAGATATGTTTGAAAAATGAAACTAAGAGGGGTCCCAATAGGGCCTTTGTCCTCTCCTAAAAGTTTTGAAATTTTGTTTAAGGGAGATGAGATCGTTTTCGCAACCCTTTTCTGGTTCTCAAGATCGCTTGATGGCGCAAGAGACGAGCATACTCAAGATTGTTACTTACAACTTCGAGTCCCAAAATGTGAGTTTAGATGTTATTAGAATTGATGTTCAACTTAGAGTTATAAACCAAAGCAAGCCATCCATGTGGCAAAAAGAATGTAAGGGAAATTGATTTTTATCCACCTAAGTGCCTATGTTTGTTTGACTATCCCCTTTATAAGTTGAGGGGTCTAAGTGGTGCAGTATTTAGAGCATGCATATCATCATTCTTAAGAAGGAAAATGATTTTCCTCACATCCAAGAGCTTACAATGTGAAATTTAGATCAAATGTGCGCCACCCAGTGCATACACAGGCGCACAGAGCGCACGGGCGTCGTCGGAATTGAGAGAGAAAGCGCATGCGCACAGAGAGAAAGCGCTGCACAGGCGCATGCGCGCACGATGCGCGCCTGTGGGGTGGAATAACCGCGTGCCTGTGGCAAAAAACCAAGAAGAAAAATCTGGATGGATTTCTCCCAATCTTCTGGTGAATTGACTGGTTAGCAGGTCGGCAGCGGCCGGTTTGTGAACCTGCAAGTTAATGAAATCAAAAGGAAAGCCAAATGAACCCAAATGATGGAGGAATTGATACCTTCTCCCCAGTATGGTTGCCAATATGTTTGCACCCAATTCGTCACTAGGTGAGCAAATAAAAGGTGCTTACATGCCTAGTTGGGATCTGCTAGGCATGACAGCTGTAAAAGGAAAGGGTTAGGGAAAATAAAACAAAACAATAAACAAGAATTAAACTAAAACTAATTAAAACTATGAGCATATGAAGGAAATGAAAAATAAATACAAATGGACCAATATCACCAATGTATAAGNTGATCTATTGATGAAATCCAAAGGCACAATGAAGAAAGGGGACTTGGGTCCCTTCTTTCTCCAATGGAAGGCTCTTGAGGCCCTCACAAGCTTGCTCTCCTTACAATGAAAAGATGAAAATGTGGGTGAAAGAACTCCTAGATTATCCACTCAAGGGAGAGGTGGATAGACCTTGTGAAATGATGCCTATGTGCTCTTGTCAAAGAATGAGTCCTTAACAATCTTGGCAGCATAAAAATGCATAGAATTCCTTCATAAAATGATGGTTATTCATGGCTTTTTATAGCCCAGCATTGGGTGTTTATGTAACCTCTTTGAAGTGTGAAAAGGGGCTTTTTAGGGCTCAATTAGGTCTTTGACCAGCCCACCATGCGGATTGAGCTAGGATTTGGTGTCAAATCGACTTGGGAGTTGATCCATTAGTGGTTGGGAGGCCGACCAATTTCAATAAATGCGTTGTTTAGCAGGTGCGCGGGTTTTTCTCCCAATAGCTGCACATCATGCGCGCATGCGCGCATTGTACGTTGTTGTTATGTGCATATGCGTGCGCACCCCGGTTCTGTAAAGAGCCATTCAATTTTTTGGTCATTTAGTATAGTTTTTGACCCTTTTGCAATGTTGTGGAATTAATCCTGTGCCATGAATGACTTCATTCTTGTTTTGACGATGCAGAGTTCTTGTCACCATGTGCGGACGAAATTTCAGTGATAACACTAAGGATTATTTCTAAAGAATGCAGGCTTAGTTACCTTATTCCTCTATTTCGTCTTGTATTTCTTCTTGTCTTCCCAATATTTTTGGAAATTTGGCTTCCCTTTATGTTGATCATATAGGAATTTATCTCTCCTTATGGTATCCTCCAATGTTTTCGGATCAACATATTGTATCTTGTCACTGATGAATGTTGAAAATCCACTCAAATAACTCTCATTCTTATTTGTCTCATGCTTGATTAAATAAACATACTTCAACATCTCTAAAAACCTTATTTCACATTCATCTATGGTCATACTCCCAATATTGAATTCAAAGAAATATTTCATTTTTTTGTCATAGTATCTCTTAGTCAAGTATTTCCTTTCAAAATACTTCTTGAATTCCTTCCAAGTAACATTTTTCTCTTTAATGTGTTTCACCTGCACAAGTTGATCCCACCACATGGATTCCCTTCCCTTGAGTGTATACATGGAAATTATTCCTTTTGAATGAGAAGAGTAATTATGTAATTGAAAATAATTTCTCATGCCCAACAACCTTGTCTCTACATATTCAACCATCTTGTGCTCACCCTCAAATGTAGGAGGTTATATTTTGTTCATTTCTCCTTGTTGCTCATCCTCCCCATCCCTATTCTTATGCTTCCTGATAGGGGATGGACTTGATCTATTGTGTGATCTCCTATTGGAATGTCTTGGGAAGTGATGGTGATTTATACTAACACTCATTTCTCTTCCTTTCTCATCAGGAGACCTGTGACTTCCTATTTTTCTTAAGCCATTCTCCCTATCTATCCTTGTTTCTCTTATGTCCAATCTCTTCATTAAATTTATGTTGAATTCTTCCTTATTCTTCTTGTATTTCATAATATTTTCATTATCATCCTTATGACTTTGGACATCCTTTTGCACATTTTTAATTGTCTTCGCCAAGTTCATGCTTTCATCCTTTCCTTCTCCATGTCCATTTGAGTTGATTCCTTCAATACCCATATGGACATCCATCCCTATGATCTCATATTCCCAAATGTAATCCCCTTGTGTCCCTTCCATCCCTCTACACTCTATGTTGATCATGTTCTGGTATAAAATATTTTAACTCTACAAAAATGTGCAGCCAACAAAACTTATTAGGCTAATTTAATAAAAAATTTCATGAAAATATGAACCATTTTGGTTCAATAATACATCATACTTATTTCTTCTGATTTCCTGATAACTTGACTTCCCAGGTCAATTTTATGGTTGAACAGTTATATGCTATTTTCCAAGATATTTCCAATGATTTCTGATCAGGGGATCAAAATTTGCTCAATTTTCAAAGTGCTCAGATTGAGATGAAAACAATACCATTGCGTCCGTCTCGTTTTCCTGATTCTGGCGGTATATTTATTTTCGCAAATGGAGTCTGTATGGAGGAGATATCGCGATTTGACCGCCAAGTCAAACAGGGAAAAATTTGGGATGTTGACTGTACCTGTCCGTACAGTCCGTACGGCCACGTGGAGGGCCATACCATCATGATGATGTGGTGTATTGGTGATGTGGTGCAATTTGATTGGATGTTCGTTGACCAGTGATATGCTGATACGTGTCACTGTGTGGTTGGCCTATATGTTTGTATTTTTATAAAAGGGTTTGGAGGCCGCGGGGTTCGACCCCCGGACCTCCCCAAACACTAAAGTTTTCATAACCTTGCGCTAGCCAATACTCCCGCCTTTGTTCCTTGTTATATAGCCCAACGCATTTTTATTTAAGGGGCGTGGGCCGGGGCCTAAGCCCTGACCCACGGTTTCATTGTAATTATTATATGACCATATGTATATGTAGTGGGCGCTCGCACATTATAATATTGCAATGTTTGTTATAACATATATAACATTGTTATATAACCCTTGTTTTAAAATGCGCGCAGGGTATTTAACCTTTGGTTAATACGTATGGACCCGTGGTTTGGTCGGTGTGTAACTTGTGCGGGAAGTTTAATCCGTTGCACGGTTTTGAAAACGGTCAAACGACTTTTGCGCCCAGCCTATGGTCACGTGTACCATATGACCCAGTGCCGAGACGGCTAAGGGATGGAGGCGCCCTAACCGTTCTATGGTTTGTACCAGTGCGCGGTTGCGTACAGGTCTTGGTTTTTCCTCTTAAATGAGCGTGTGTGCCAGGTTTGGAGAACAAGGGTGCAGATTGTAGAACCAGAGACAGCAAAGAAGAAGGGAAGACTTCAAGGAGGCTATCTTCTTCATTTTTCGACCGTTTCAGGTGCCGAAAGAGCCCAGACAGGGGTTTTGGGACGTTGTAGAGTCATTGAAGCAGTCATTTTGTCATTTTGAGCACTGTAAGACATGTTTTTGAGCACTTTGAGAAATTTAATAATAATGATCCATTGGAAGCTGGACCAGGAGATGTAGCCCAGAGTGGGGTGAACTTCTTTATCAAGTTGTTGTGTTTATGTCTGATGTTCAATGATTTATTATGCTGTCTATGTGTATCTTTACATAAGTAATCATTTATTATGTGTTGCAAATTGATCCGGTTGCTTTAAAAACACATAACAATTTCACTTGCAATATTTATTCAAGTTTCAAGTCTTCTTCAATTTTAGATCAAGTTGGTATCAGAGCACTGGTTTTGAAGACTTGATTGTTTTGCAAGTTTTGTTTCTGATGCTCACAAGGTTGAAACTCACATGAGGAGAAGGTCAACTTGTGGATCCAAGTTCTTATCCGACGAGGAGGAAGCAGTTTCATTCACCGTGATTTGCAGAGAGACATTCACCAAGCATGGAAGATGCAGATGATCATGAACATGTTCCAGATGAAGAAGTAGATCTCAGGCAGACTCTCATGCAGATGAGAGATATGCTGAAGGTCATGATGGGACACATGATGTCGCAGGGTGAAGGCTCCAACCCTTCAATGCATAAGGGAGGCGGTGGTGACAAGACTCCATGCAGAGATGGAGGGAATGGTGTTTCTCCACCACCCTCTCCTCCTCCATCATCCTCATCTTCTTCTTCTTCTTCTTCAAGTTCGAAACATCTTCCACATGGGCATGGTAAAACTCCTTCGCAAATTCCTTCATTAAATCTTGATATAAAATATGAGTTGCCAATTTATAATGGAGAAGTTAATGCTAAAAAGTTAGATAACTGGATAAGGAAAATTGAAGTTTATTCTAGAATACAAAAGATACAAGATGATGAAACAAAAATTCAGTTAGCTTCTTTAAGATTAGATGGCTCGGCACTTATTTGGTGGGAATCTAAGACACCAGAAGAAATTAAAAAGAATGGAAACATTTTTCTTTCTTGGAATGACTTCATAATTGAAATTAAGAAACAATTTTATCCATTATCTTATAAACAAAAGGCAACCATGGAATGGCAGAATTTTAAACAAGCTAAGGGACAGAATGTACAAAGTTTCACTCAGGAGTTTAGGAGGCAAGCTTTGGTTTTAGGAGTTGATTTGTCTTCACAGGAAACATTGCTCAAATATATTGGTGCTTTTCATAGTTATTTGAGGCATACTATTCTAATGTTTAATCCCACGAATTTAGATGAAGTATGTGTACAGGCTACTCATTTGGAAGCCAGGGGAAAGAACGATTCTCATGAAGGTTTCAAGAAGACATACAGCCAGGGAGATAAAGGGAAGAAGAAATTCAAAGGTCATGGCAGAAAGAATGTTGCTGTGAAGAAGGAAGGTGAAAAGTTCACATGTAAACATTGTTCAAAGGAAGGCCATGATGAAGAACACTGTTGGAAGCTTCATCCTAAGCGTAGACCCAAGAAGTTTGGCAACAACGGAAAAGGGAAGTCAAAGACTGTTGCGACTATTGTACAAGATTTGGGTTCGGATTCTGGTGACGAGACGAAGATCACAACGATGGGTTACCAAGGTAATAATTCTGTTGCAAGTACTAGCTCTTCAGATAATGCAAATGTCAATGTAACCCAACAGGAGAAAACACGAATTGAATTGTTTCATATAAGGGTCATTTCAAAACATACAAAGATTGATACATTGTTTGATTCGGGGTCACAAGCTAATCTTATTTCAGAAGAGACAGTTAAGAAACTTAAGTTGGAAACAAGCCC
>ML796946.1:65442-76671 GCA_009831015.1 Picea engelmannii | reverse complement strand
GCTCCAACTCTCTGGTTTCTCTAGCACCCACTAGAAGGAAGCACCAACTCCCTGAGTACTCCAGCATCAACTGGATGGAAGCACCAACTTCCTGAAAGTTCCAGCACCAACTGGATGGAAGCACCAACTTCCAGTTACACAGGATCCAACCTACATAACAGAGAACACATGTTCTCCCTAGCACCACCCTGCCACCCTAGTTTCTCTGGCTGCAACCAGATGGAAGCTACAACTTCCTGTGTTCAAGCACCCACTTGAACTTCTGAGGACTACAGTCCTCTAGAGCACCTCCCAACCTCCCTAGAAAAATCAAATAATGAAAACATAGACAACTTATTCAGATAAATCACTTCTTACCATTTCACTCTATTTTGTAATTCTGATCTTCAACAAATTGTTCTCAACTTGTCTGCTCTGCATATTGTTCTGCAATTCATTTCTTCCTCAACAGGTCTGCTCTGCATATTGTTCTGCAATTCATTTCTTCCTCAACAGGTCTGCTCTGCATCACGTTCTTTTGTCATTCTGTTCTTCTGCTCTACCTGTCATTTTCTCTATTTCTGATATACACTTCATTTCATTCTGTACATCAATTAATTTTAATCCTCAACACCTTCTCCTTTCTTACTATTTCGTTCCTTTTTCCCTACAGAACGACCAACCACATAAAGTGTCGCCTGTTTTCTTTTATACATCCTGCCTTGACGATTCCACTACCCATCTCCTTCGGCAAGAAAAACGACAACTGTCTAAGCAACTGAATCCTCATCTGAAACGCTCACTAATTCTTCATAATGAGTCTGTTTCACTAACATAATTCATACTCATTCGTTAACTGTGAGAGAGAACAGTGACCCTCCGATCAATATTTGATCCAACGGTTCAGATCCAATTGGGATTTCACCCATCACGATTTCGGCATTTGCGATGTCAAACTTCACTTATAAATCCCGATACACAAAACTGCATAGATCGGTCGAATCAACGCTCCAGATGTAATTTTGGCTCAACGACTACGATTATTTCGCGATATCGTATATCGTGATTTCGCAACTCATGTTGCAATCCTTACCATACCCTGATTCGCGAAACTCCGACGTAGAGTTTGATCAACGGTCCAAGTGCGATCTTGTTTCAATGGTTACAATTATATCGTGATATCGCGTATCGCGATTTCGACATTTCTGAAGTTGCAAGTTCTTGTCACTTTCAAATCGCGATCCCCGAAACTCTGATGAGAGGTCAGATCAACCGTTCTGATCATTCCTGGATTTGACGGTCTGGATTAGATCTCGCGATTTGCACATCGCGATTATTCCCACTTCTCCTTGTACTTTAGAGGGCGCGCAGGTTATCTTTGATCCGACGATGATCGGGTCTTGCGCTTGGATCTAACAGTCATTGAGTCATCTCCACATCCATAACTGTACCCGTACTACATGCAGGGATTCAACGGTCCAGATCATTCTATCTTTAACGGCTATGATCAAATCGTGAAATCGCATATCGCGATTTTGGAGTTTTCGTTGTGATTGAACACGGGACTCCTGAAACTCCGATTCCCGATTCTCCGATGAGCATAACTCCAACAGTGCCCGATCCTATGCCACCTGTCCTTGCGAATGGACGGTCCCTATTCCTCCAGGATTTCTCCTCTGCACAGTAGGACTTAACTCCTGCGCTTAACCTCTGCACAGCTTCTGTAGATCTGATGGCTATCGGCCTTTCAGGAAATTTGAATGGGATCAAATAGTCACCATCTTCCTTCTCCTCTGCAACCACCTGTATCTCGAGCTTTTCTGCGCACGTCTTCTTCCATTCTGTTCCTCCTGAGCTTTACGTTCGAAAATCTTATTCTGCCATCTTTTCTGTTGTCATCAATGACAATCATTCACTGTCTGTTCACTGAATTTGCCAACAGTTACAACAGAGTGTATGGAGGCCATTTTCAAAAGATAGGAGATTGTATATGCTATAGAGTGTAAGATTTCAGTACGTGTGGACAAGAAAGGAAAGGTTCACTATGCACCAGATATTTAGAGGATCATTGACAAACATAGAAAGGTGTTTGGACCCATTCCACCTAGAGTGCCACTAGATAGGGGGTTTGAGTATATCATAGAGCTAGAAGAGGGGGACAAACTAGTCATCACCACTCCCTACAGACACCCAAAGAAGTAAAAAGACGAGATAGAGAAGGCCATCAAAGAATTGTTAGACATGGGTAACATTAGACCAAGTTCCATCCCTTTTTCATCCTCAATGGTACTGGTCAAGAATAAGGATAGAACCATGCACATGTGCATTCATTTCAGGGCATTAAACAAAAATACTATAAAACATGTATCCCATTCCAATGATTGATGAGTTATTGGACGAGCTTCATGGGGTTGTTTACTTCACCAAGATTGGCGTGCACTCTGGTTATCATTAGATCAAAATGAGGGAGCATGACATCCCCAAAACTATCGTCATGTGTCACTATGGCCACTATGAATTCCTAGTGATACCATTTGGATTGACCAATGCACCAACCAAATTTCAATCATGCATGAATCATGTCTTCAACAAGAAGTTGAGGAAACACCTTCTGGTGTTTTTTGATGACTCGTTGATCTATAGAAATACTTGGGAGGAGCACCTTCAACATATGGAACATATTTTGACTATCATGGAGGACCAATCATTGTATGCCAAGGAGTCTAAATGTGAATTTGGGATGAAAGAGGTCCTCTACTTGGGGCACATCATTTGAGTAAAGGGGGTACAAGTACACCAAGAGAAGATTTGAGGGATACTTGAATGGACCACACCTAAGACTCTTACAGAGTTGAGGGCATTTCTTGGAATTTGTAGTTATTACAGTAGGTTCGTCAAGGGGTTCTCACAAATTTGTGCACCCTTGACATATTTGACCAAGAAAGGAACATTCAGATGGAGTGAAGAGGCATAGTCTACATTTGACAAGATGAAAAAGGTAATGAGCACCAACCAAGTTTTAGCCTTGCCATATTTCAGCCAACCCTTCACATTGGAGTGTGATGCATCCAAAGAGGGCATTGGAGTCATACTGATGCAAAATAGGAACCCACAATCCTATGAGAGCCAAAAATTGAGGGGCCCTAATATTCTTTACACTATATAAGATCAAGAAATGCGGCTATCATGCAGGCCTTGGCCAAATTTAGGTAATACGTGGTAGGGGAAATATTTGTAGTGAGATCAGATCACAACATCCTTAAGTACTTCTTGCAACATAAGGACTTAAATGAGAGACAACATAAGTGGGTCAGCAAGATATAGCCATATGATTTTGACATTGAATTTTTCAAGGGGAAGAATAACATAGTTGCAGATGCATTATCCAAAAGGCCATAAGTTTATGCCATGACCAATATTTCAGCTGACTGGAAGACCCACCTTCTGGTGGAATACTCCAAAAACCAGTTTTCTTGTGATTTTATGGATGGGAAAATACAAGATGACAACTTCAGAGTCATAGATGACATCATCTACTACAAGGGATGAATTTTCTTGGTTTTTTATTTAGCCTTCAAGGCCAAGATACTACAAGCATGTCATGATTCACTGGTTGCAATGCACCAAGGCATTGTCAAAACATATAGACATGTACAAGAAAGGTTTTCATGGAGAGGTCTCAAAGAAGATGTAGTGTGACACATCAAAGAGTGCACTACTTTCAATGAAAACAAGGATGAGCATACACATCCAGCAGGACTATTACAACCTTTACCCATTCCAGATCACAAATGGGAGAGCATCTCTATGGACTTCATCACGGGATTTCCAAGAGCACAGGGGAAAGAATGTAGTTTCGTGGTGGTGGATAGGTTAACTAAGTTTACACGTGTATTCTCCATTTCCACACACTTCAGGGCAACATAGGTGGGATATTTGTTCTTCAGGGAGATCTTCAGGCTACACGGGTTGTCCAAGACTATTGTTAGTGACAGGGATAACAAATTTATGAGCACCTTTTGGCAGGATTTATTCAGGTTGTTTGGTATGGATTTGACCCCTAGCACCATTTAACACCCTTAGAATGATGGGCAGACTGAAATAGTCAACAAGTGGGTGGAAGGCTACCTCAGAAATTACATAGCAGGGTAGCAGAAGGAATGGGTTAGGTGGCTACACCTGTGAGAATACTATTACAACACTACTCATCACATGTCCATTGGTATGAATCCATTTAGGGACTTGTACAATTATGACCCTCTCTCCTTTGTAGATATTTCCTTTGGTGATAGAAGATCTCCTATGGTATAGAATTGGCCGCAACAGAGTCAAGACATACTCAGGGAATTGAAAGATCATATGCAAAGGGCACAAAATGAGCAAAAGGTCCAGGCGGAAAAGCATAGCGTAGAGTGCACATTTGAGGTTGGTGACTTAGTATACTTAAGGATCCAATTGTATAAGTATGATTCTATCAAAAGAAGATGAGAAAATAAGATCCAACTCCAATTTTTTGGACCCTACAGGATCAACAGGAAGGTAGGGATCGTGGCTTATGAACTTGAGCTTCCACATGGTAGAAAAATTCACATTGTCTTCCATGTGTCATGTTTGAAGAGGGCCATCGTCCAACACATAAACCCACTGGAGGTACTTCCACCCTTAGATGAAGAGGGGAAGTTGGTACTAATGCTGAAGGAAATACTAGAATTTCAGGAGAAGAAAATCCGAAGGAGAAGCATCAAGGAATTCTTGGTCAAGTGGAAGGATCTGCCTATTGAGGATGCTATGTGGGAGAGTGAATAGGTGATACACGATACAGGTTCAAAATTGCTTGTGGACAAGCAATTTCTAGCAGAGTAGACTGTAATTTCCCCCACCTCTTGAGGAAGAGGTTTGGAGAGACTCAGTAGTCTAGTCATCCCCACTAGACTATAGTCTCATGAAGCATGGGGAAAAGTCAGCTAAACCCAATGTTATAATTTGAAGTTGACTTGGAAGGGTAAAAAGTAACTCACTGGAGGATTAGAGCACTTGATATTGAGTTAGGAGTTCAACCTAAGGGTTAACTTAACTCAACATAGGAATAGAAAGAGTTATAAAGGAAATCCTAGGGCACACCTCTCATTCATCTTGGATTTCTATGCATTTTTCTATTGGGATCTTGAGCACACAGTTTTGAGGGTTTTGAGAATACAAACCCTAGAGAAAAACTCAGTGGTGAAATATTCCACCCATATTATTCCAAGCTTGGTCTTAGGGATGCAATACTCCTCCCACACCATTCTGCAGCATTCACAGGTACCATCACTCATCCAGGATAGAAACAGGTCATACCCTTTATGGTTTCCATCAAGGGGACGCATCATTCTTTGGAGAGAAGTTCGATCCAGGTGATTGACAAGGATTTTGGACATTCTAGCACCTGGTTATTTCTTGTAGGGCCTTGATCATCATATCTATTGTATTTTGAGAGGGTTACTATTGCTCTATAATTATCTAGAGATTTGGAACATTTTGGAGGGAAGAAGGGTGCTACTGTGATTCATATATACTTAGTTTGGAGGGGTTATACTTAATATTTGACCATGAGACTTCACCTAGTGATTTGCAGTGACCCGATCTATCTTTCTACAGAGATTGAAGGTATTTAGAGGCCTCTTTCATCAAGGCCGAAATATTGATCTTAACAATATTCAAGAGGGCGCAGTCTTGATTGTGGATTCAACAATTTGGAGGAGCATATCTTGTCATCTGGACTTAGGACTTCAGGGAGGGCATCTAGTTGCCTCGATCTATCATTATATGGATTTTGGATCCATTTGGAGACTTCCTTCAGCTAGGTTGAAACTTGGGTATTCTCATCTCTTTAGGAGGACGTTCGATCAACCAAGGGTGGTTTGGGACTTGACCCTAGTTCTTCTTGTATTGAACTTCAATGTATATATAACATTTGGAGGCTTGCATCTTATTATTAGGAACATTTTGTAGCATCTCATATCTTATCTATTGGAGATATCTAATGTTATTCCAGATTTGCCTCCTTCTTGTATCAGGCTCTTTCTTATTATATCAATAAAGGTCAGATCTATGTTGTTTGGTTGCATATCTTGTGTTATATTTCATCTCCATTGTTATCTTCAGATCTAATCTTAATAAATGAAATATAAACACTAAAACTGTACCAAGAAGGAAACATGCAAACAAACACACATTCATAAGCAAATCAGTGGTCAGTTAGTGTTCCAAGCGAAAAAAATTGCTTCAAAACATTAAAGATTAATTCATGGTCGTCAATTTTTTCGAGACCTATGGAAAATCTAGAATCACCCAACTAATAGAAGAATGAATAATGACCATTCGATCTATTTTGGGGAAATATACTCCCGGAGGTTTAATGAACGCAAATACTAGAAGTCGCAAAAGCCGAAGTTTCGAAGTAAATGAGAGCCATCCATATCAACCATAGATTAAGTCATAAACGCTAGATTAAGCGGTAAAAGAATGAGTAAGGATTTGATCCAGACCATTGATTTGGTTATGGGAATCATGCCATCCATCGGATCAACCCGTGTGAGAGGTAACCATTTCGGGAAATTGAAAACTCTGGAAGAATAGATGTTTGTTAAAGAAAAATTGTCAAACATCGAAATCTAGTGAACTAGGTTCTAGCCCCTAGTCATGGGTTATGAACACATAAGCCATAAGGCACTAGGAACATTGCTTATATAATAAGACCATGGTTTTTTCCAGATGGTCACATGTAAATGGTTTGAGGGAAGCGCCTCTACGGAATTTATTTCTGCAATATTTGCAAAGACATGAAATTAATTTAAATGAAATTGATCCTATGATCGATTAATGAAATTTTTTTTCATTAAATTGAAAAGGATTTTCGATAATATTTGAATAAATAAAAAAAAATGATATTATTATTAATGAAGAGGTGTGAGGGTACAAACAAAGGGACACAATGTTTCATAGCTCACATCAGTTGAAAGAGTATAAAAACAAGAAAGAGTGGTGAGAATAAAGTGTCTCTGTAGTCGATATCAGAAGATAAAAAGAAGAAGTAGATTCCAAGAAGGAAAACTGAAGATACTTATGTAGTGAGGGTGGAAGGGAGGAGAATGGAAGGATTCACATCCTTGCTAAGCAAATTGTAAAATACAAGTGAGTTGGAGATTCCTAGGGTTGGTTACCTAAATACAAGGGAGGTTGTCCTTCCTAAGGTTGGTGCCCTAAAGTTGAGGGAGTTGGTGGTTCCTAGGGTTGGTGCCCTAAATAAGGGGTTTGGTGTCTCCTAGAGTTGGGGATATAAAAGGGATTTGTGTCCTTCACTATTATTTATACAAAATTGTACTTCATGTTGAATATATTTATATAACTGATTTTCCATACAATTCATTTTTTATTTATTGTGGTAATCAATAAAATATAAAAAGTACCTGCTAATTGTTAATATGGGGTAATACTGATTCATTCCCCCCTCTCAGTATTCCAACAATTCATATCAGAGAAACTGCCTTCATCACAGTCTAACAACTAGATGGTAGATCCTGAATATGGATCAAGAAGAAGGAATGTATAACAACAAAGCAATGTTGTTCAATGGAGGAGGCTATGCTCTATGGAAAATAATAATGAAAAACTTATTTTTGGATGTTGGTTTTGATATTTGAAAATTTGTTGTAGATGGTTACACTACACCAACTGCTCCACCCAAAGGCATTGTAGGTAATAAAATATGTAATGACAACTCAAGAACAACTATCGAAATTCTATGAGGGTTGACTAATTATATATGTGTGAAGGTTATGCGTTGTAAATTAGCCAAAGAAATCTGGGACAAGTTGGAGGTTGTATATGAACAATATGACAAAGTCAAGGAAGCCAAACTACGGACCTATAGAACTCAGTTTGAAAATATAAAAATGAAATAAGAAGGAAATATTGTTGAGTACCTTCATAGGGTAGATGAAGTGGTTAAGTTAATCAGAGCATCGAGAGAAGAAATTAAAGATAAACTTATTGTGAAAAAATTACTAAGGTCATTACCTATGATATATGATGCAAATATTTCTACAATTGAATATAGAACTAATCTGAACACACTTACAGTTGATCAACTTCATGGAATTTTTACAACATATGAAATGAGAACAAGGAATGATAAATCAACAAAAGATGAAACAACCTTTAAAGAATATAAAACAAAGATGAGGAAGGAGAAAAACACCAATGATAAGTTATCAAATATATCAGATGTAGAAGAGGCCAACTTTATAAAGAAACTCCAGAAAGGATTTGAAAAATATAAAGGAAAGTTACCTTTCAAATGTTTCAACTATGGTAGAATTGGACACTTTGCTAACAAATGTCCCTATCCCAAGAAGGAGGAAAATGATGAAGAAGTTCATAACCAGAAAAACCAATACAAGCAGAAATTTTATAAGAAAAAGAAAAACTTCTAATCCAACGAAGAAAACATATCTTCAGACATGAGTGAAGACAAAAATTCATATCTTTTGTTTATGGGAATGAAAACTCAATATGATAAACATTCATAAGATGAATAAGAAGGAAACTTCGAAGAATAAGGAAACTTCGAAGAAGAAATCCTTAGTGTAATTGAAGAACTAGGAAAAACTAAAAAACAAAACAGTGTACTAAGAAGAAAGCTTCTAGAGATTAAAGAAGCTACAAAATCAAGAGAAAGGGAAGCTTCCAAAACCATCAAGGAGTCAGAACAGACCATTAGTGATTTCAATTATCGGATCCTAGAAGGTAATAAAACTAAAGAATTCATTTTAAAATAACTTAGTCATAAAAAAACAAACATGTGAGAAGCTAGAAGCTGAGATTATGCTGGTAAAACGTGAAGTTGAGAAAGAAAAGAAGAGATCAAACTTTGGAAATATTTCAAAAATATTGGATGAAATTCTCAGTAGTAAAAGGTCACCAAACAACAAGATTGGTTTGGGATACACCCAAGACTCAACTTCTACATCACAAGGATATGCCAAAAGACCAATTAGTTATGTAGATGCTCTGAAAGGATCCTTAAAAAGAGAAGATAATAAGGCAAATATGATATCATTTAACATTGTTCCACATAAATAGAAATAAATATTCTCCACTAAAGTAAAAAATGATAGGAAGAATACAATCACCAGAAGGAATACCCCTAATAAATATCTATTCATTAGATATTGTTACTCTTGCAATAATTTTGGTCACAAGGTAGTACACTGCAAAGATTATGGACAATACAATAATATAAATGTCCAAAGATATAAGAAAAACATGTACAATAAATAAAAGAGAAACTCTAAATCATTTTCTCCTTTGCAATATTTCAATAGTGAATTCCAAAAATGCAACAACTATTGTCATAAAACACATGATTGTAGATTTCCAAAATATGATAAAAAGACAAATATTCCCCATAATAAAAAAGAATAGAGGAAAAATCAAATAGAGTGCAATGTAGCATTATATGCGAAAAATCAAGAGTGTCAGTGGTATATAGACAATGGATGTTCCAAACACATGACTAGAGAACAAAGTAAATCTCTCAAGTTAAATAAATAGGCAAAAGGAAAAGTAACTTTTTGAGATAATATGTTATCCAAGATACTGGGAAAAGGCACTGTTAGTTTAGGAAATAATAAAACCAAAGAGATGTACTTTTGATAGAAAATATCAAACCAAATCTTCTAAGTCTAAGTCAGACTTGTGATCAGGATCACATACTTACTTTTGATTTTTAGAAATGTGAAATAAAAAAAAGGACACTGGAAAGATACTGGAAGTTGCACCAAAAACATCTAGCAATGTGGACATCCTCGATATAAAAGAAGAAGAAAAATGGTTCTTAAGCCAAGTATATGGAATTTGGATATGACATAGAAGGTTGCGACATTTAAGCTTTGACAAATTGATTAAACACAACGAAAAAGAGGCAGTTAGGGACCTTACAAAAGTGATTAAGCCATATGATCCTATTTGTAAACATTGTCAAATAGGAAAGAAAACAAGAGTTTGGTTCAAAACAAAAGAGAATTCCACAACTAAACCATTAGATATTATTCACACAAAACTATGTGGACCTACCAGAACCAAAATTACTTATGGTGAACATTGTTTTATGTTGATTATTGATGATTACACAAGATTGACCTGGGTTTTCTTTTTAAAAGAAAAATTAGAAGCCTTTGAGAAATTAGAAATATATAATCTCTTGTAGAAAATGAAACAGATCTAAAAATTAAGTGTCTAAGATTAGAAAATGGAGGAGAATTCACCTCTAAAGAGTTCACTCAATTCTATGAAAACCATGGTATCAAAAGACAATTTTCATCTTCCATGAATCCTCAATAGAAAGGAGTGGTAGAAAGGAAAAATAGAACAGTTCAATAAGTTGCAAGAACTATGCTAAATGAAGTTCGAGACAAATTTTGGAGAGATGAAATACACACAACAATTCAAACACTTAATAGAGCTCAGTTGAGACCCAATCATGAAAAAACCCCTTATGAACTATGGTTTCGGAGGCCATCCTTTGTAAAATACTTTAAAATTTTTGGAAGTAAATTTTACACAAAGAATGATGAAGATAACCTAGGAACATTTGACCCAAGATTTGATGAAGTAATATTCTTAGGATACTCGTCGAATAAAAAGGCATACAAATGTTTTAATCTCAAACTACTAAAAATAGTGGAAAGTGCAAATGTAAAAATAGATGATTTAATAAAGGGCATATCCCAAGGCTTTGATAAAAAATCTCAACAAAAAGATGATGATATAAAATCTCAACAAGAGAATGATGATGTAGAATCTTAGGAAGAATATGATGATGAAACACAGGAAAATGAACCTCACACTGATGAAGAAGACAATAAAGAAACTCCCTTGCCAAGAGCTCCATCAAAAGGAGTTCACAAGAATTATCCTAAACTCCATATCATTGGAGATAAAATTGTAGGAGTGGAAACAAGAAGGAAACTAGATTTTGACTCAGAACAAGCAACGCTATCCCTAATTGAACCTAAATCAGTTAAATAAGTTGTCAAAAGTAAGGATTGGATCAAATAAGTGAATGAAGAACTAGATCAAATAGAGAAAAGTCAGACTTGGGAACTATTTCCAAGACCCAAGAACAATAATGTGATAGGAACTAAGTGTTATTCAAGAACAAATTAAATGAAAATGGGGAAATAATGAAGAACAAAGACAGATTAGTCT
>ML796946.1:17114-54375 GCA_009831015.1 Picea engelmannii | reverse complement strand
ATTGTTGAGGTGTCAACCTTGTAGGTTGAGGTGTTTTAGGAGAAGGAGCATTGTTCTCTCTATAGATATTAGGATAGGTCCTTCTAGTAGCCATAGCCATATTTTTACTTTCAACATTTGTTGCCACCTTAAATGCATTCTCCAATGATTTGGGTTCCCAAAGGAAAACCTCATGCTGAATGTTATCCTTTAAAGTGCCTATAAATACATCAATCAACTGCTCATCTAGAATATCAGTTACCTTTATATTCAATCTTTGGAAGTTCTCAATGTGCTCGGTAACTGAACCATTTTGCTTGAGATTTATCAATTGGCTAAAGAAGGTATTGCTCCTTGTATCCTCATTGTGTGCTATCATTTCTTCCGTGAAAATTGTCCAAGTGACGAGTGATTTGCAAGAACAAATCCATCGATACCAAACAAATTGATTAGGTTCTAAATATAAAGAAGCAATTTGTACCTTTTGTGTATGTGGCACATTATGGAAATCAAAGAATTGCTCCATTTGAAGTATCCATGTGATTGGGTCCTTGCCATCAAACTTCCTCATGTCAATCTTAGGGACGTGGTTGGTCTTCAAACCAAAGTTGGAGTTTCTCCATTCTTGATTCACCTTCCTTGTGTCCACATCATGAATTTCATGGGATGCATTTTAACTTTTAGGTGTCTTCTTTGTTACAAAGTTTTTCAATACTTCCATGATCTCCCCTTTTAAACCATCTATCTTAGTATCCAACTTAGCTTCCATTGAATCCATCTTAGTATCCAACTTAGATTCCATTGAATCCATCTTAGTATCCAACTTATATTCCATTGAATCCATCTTATTTTGTAGTTCATTTATGTCCCTACACATTTCTTCACCTTCATCAAGAGTCCAAGTAGGATTTTATGGAGGCTTATTTGGTGTAGAAGTTCCCTTTTTGGGTGGCATGTTGGCCAAGTATCACTTTTGAACCTTGATTTTGAGGTGGTTCTGCTAGACAATATTTCTTCTATTGTATCTCCCAATTTTTGGCCCTTCTAGGTATGAAACTTTCTCTTATGTATTTCTCTAATATTTGTTCTCTGCAATTCCATAGGTATTATCAAAAATGGATGTGCCAAGTGGAAGTTATAGTAACTTCTCCACAACTTGCCGATTTTTGTCCTTTCCAGGAGATCTCACTTGTATAGTGTGTGTCTCACAAAATAATTGATATAAAATTCTAAAACTCGCACCCAAAATACAACAGACTGTCCACGATCCAATGCGACTAGTCCCATGCAATTTGGATACCCTAGGAAGAAGTTATTATTGTTTTACCTGGAACACCTTCTTGAGACTAGTCAATAGGACTAGTCAGATACCCTATCTTACACAGGGTGTATCTACCAATTTAAGATGACCTAGAAGCTGAATATTTTACCACAGATACATTAAAAATATTTGCAAATGGTCTTCAGAGTTTAGGGTCTGAAACATTAAATAAAAAATTTTATAGCGAAAATTCCGCAATGACTCATTTCAGGATGATTCCAAAACCCTATCTTGTAGAGGTTGTATATCCAAAATTATAAGGCATCAGGAGCTAAATTTTGAACCCAACATACCTTGATCCGTCTACTAAATATCCTCCAAGACGTTCCTTCTGAAATGTTGTATAAAAAAAATTATAGTGAAAATTCCACGATGTCTCAGATGTAGAAGCGAAACCCCAAGACCTTGAGCTCTGATACCATATGTTAAGAACGAAACCTCAATATAGAATAGAAAAACCTCAAGAAAAGTACTCAACGCTTTGCAAAAGAGATAATTTTAGATAAAAAGCCTCTTCGAGGGGGAAACCTCCTTTTACCCCACTTAAATGTTCAAGTACAAGATGATTCAAAATGAAAATGTCTCCTTGGTATATATAGGAGACTAGGAGGTATAATTACAACTAATGGCCTAAGGATGACATAAATAAAATAACATTACTAATCTAATATGCCCCAATTAAGGGGTAATGAGACAATATTAGGGCTTAACAATTCCTTTGGCAATAAGCCCTCTAGATTATCCCCCTTTATATTTCCTTATCCCCTACCTTTCCCTTCCCAGTTGAGTTTAGTTAACCATACTCTTTTATCGTGGTTCTTATACACACAGTGATGTATTATATTAATGATACGAGTGTTTACTTATACAAAAATAGGCTCGCTAGCCTTTAGCATATTGGCTCTTCAATCTAATCATCACATAATCCTCCTATCTTATAATCACTTGGATCACCAACCTATCAAACATATTTAGAATTAAACTAGGGCTCGGTCTTGGGGTATTACAATACCTTATATTTATCATGCATAATATAAGTGATGAACCATTTATTTATCAAGGTTAACCCAAGGGATGTACCATTTTTTTATCAAGGATAACCCAAGGAATGTGCCATTCATTTATGAGGGTCTCTCTAGCACATGTAGCTAGGAATATCTCAGCTGAGAAGTCAAGAGAAACTACTGCTAGGAAAATTATCAACAAACCAACAATAACACTTTTTGTTTCAGTGCAACTCACATAGGAGTTCACTCTTTTGGCTTGAAAATTGGGATCTTCAGTTCTCCAACTCTAATTTTTTCTAATTACACTCCATCTTTCTCTAGAATTCACCTTTTTATGCTACATCAACCTCTAGATCTATTTTCTTTCCTTCTTCCTCACTCTAAACTTCTCTAACTCCCATTATTTCTTCCCCATGTGAATTGTACTCAACCCCCATGTTCCCAATAAATTTGGGATGTGACTACTCACACACATGCTCGTACATGCACTCAATGATTAGTTTTGAGAACACTCAATCAAATGGATTTCATCACTCACACCCACCCTCTTACATGTATTCAATGATTGGATTTGGGGACACTCAATCATACATCATAAGGTTCACATATAATAATAGATTTAGGAAAATAGTTAAATTGATATACATGGGTAATTCCCCATTGGAACCCTCTTGGAAGTTATCCTAGAAGCTCATTAGATGGACCTGAAGAATGCATTTCTTCATGGTGATCGCTTTGAGGAGATCTATAAGGAGTAGCCCCAGGAATTTGTGCAGGACTCATCTTTGGTTTGTCGACTGAAGAAGTCACTTTATGGCCTAGATCAGGCTCTGAGGGCATGGTATGCCAACTTATCAATAGGGGGTTCCTTTTTCGTATAGCCTTTACGAGTCCAAAAAAGTGATAAAAGTCTACTCGGTTAAATTCTCATGTTTTTTTTAGCGTGAGAAAGAACACAGACTAAGATCGGTATTGGTTTCATTTTTACACAAGCATGAAACAAAATTAAACTATGCTTGCAAATTCCCAACTTAAATTCCAAAGGTTGGGATACCCATGGATGGTTGGTACTTTGTCCCCAGTTTGAAAAGATAGAGGCTTAACTCCAAAATAATAATCAAAGGCTAGAGGCATCCCCCCCCAAGATTTAATTCATTCACCAACTTTGTGGTTGTCATTAATTTTTCTACTATATGGAGAAAACTGATAAGGGTGGATGAAATGAAGGTTCAAATGTGAGACCTAACGAAAGACTCAAATCAACATCTACCATATCTAGCTAAGGAATTGACTCAATATCTACGAGATCTAGCGAAAGAATAAACTTTTTAGGAGAGGTGATTGTTTCATTTTTTAACGTGCTTGACACATGAAAATAACTATGCTCATGGCTTCGGGTTCAATCCCAATATTTTTGTTCCATTTTTTTAATGAGCTTGATACATAGAGGAAAACTATGGTCATGACCTCTGTTTCATTTTTTAATGAGATTTCCACAGAGAAGAGAAACGATGCTCATGTCTTCTCTTTAATTTTTTAATGATCTTTCCATAGAGACACAAAACTATGCTTGTGGCCTCTGTTTTGTTTTTTTAACGAGCTTTCCACAGAGAAGAGAAACTATGCTCATAACTTCAGTTTCATTTTTTAACGATCTTACCATAGAGAAGAAAAAATATTCTCGTGACCTCTTCTTGATCATGGCTTCCAAGAGGACAATTCTATGGAAGGAATACATGTCAAGGGACAAACTTCAATCATGGATTCCAAGAGATCTTCACTAGATGAAAGCACAACACTCCGGAAGGAATACATGTTGACAACCTTTATAAGGGTAGGGAGATATTTATTTACTAGCCCTATCGAAGACATGAACATGTCAACTACCAGATCTAAGTCAGGAGGAGGGAGAGATCCCCTCTCGTGTGTGGTTGAACGCATAGGGAAGTTCAATACATAATTGACCCGCAGTGGGGTAGACATCGCTGGCATGTATGGACCATTCAAGGAAGGTAGATGGTTGACCATCAAATGAGGGTCAATGAATGAAAGTTGGTCGATCATTATTATGTTTCCATTGTGAGGGAAACACATCACTCGAAAAATAGTGGACACAAAATATTTCATAGAATAGACATAGTCTCACCCAAGGAGAAGGTTAAATTCCAAGGGGTCATGAAATACCATCACATCAATGTAGAACTTTTTTCCTCCCAAAGTAACTGAAAAATAAGGAATGATCCCTAAAGGTCGAATAGCTCTTCTATCAAAGGTCATCATATTCTGAGTCACGTGTGCAAGCCGTGAGGTGTTGGTTGTGGAGCCTGATTATCTTCCTAATTCAGAGGTCTTTTCTTTCAGTTGTGTTTATACCCCATGAAGTATTTACACCCCAAAAGTATGTACACTCTTCCATGTGGGGGAGTGCATAGGGGGTACCCCCTCTGCGGGGTCTGAGGGGCCTATCCCCCCAGCTGGGGGGTCTGGGGGAAAGCAGCCCCCCGAAGGAAAAATTGCCTTGTAAATATATACTATAATTTCATTGTAAATCTGAACTATTCATTATAAGGTCACAGATCTAATGGTAGAGATTATGTTAGGGTTTTTTCCCCTAGAAGGCAACCCTCTTTTATGAGGGAATTGTATTGCGGCTATGGTTGATGGCGAATATTGTATTCTAAGAGAGGAGACTGTGAGAGAAATATGAGAAAGTTACAGCAGGTTTTGTTGTAGGTTATATCCCTTCATTTACTAGATAATAATAAAGGAAGGACCTGGCAATTTCTCTGGTGGACGTAGCCCACATTGGGTGAACCATGTAAATCTGTGTCTCTCTTGTATTGTGTATCTTTTGTGTTTTGTTTTTTCATTTGTTTTATTTTATTGCTCCACGGTCATGTTTTTCTAACAACTGGTATCAGAGTGAAAAGTAACTCACAAGAAAAGAGGGTTCCTAGTTCGAGTGGGAGCAATGTCAAAAGATGGAAAGTTTAGGGTCGAGAAATTTAACGGCCAAAACTACCAGTTATGGAAGATGCAGATGGAAGATTATTTATATCAGAAGGATCTATTCCTACCATTGGGTGGAGTAGAAAAGAAGCCGACGGCCATGAAGGATGAAGAATGGGAGATTCTTGACAGAAAGGCTCTAGGAACGATACGGCTGAGCCTGACAGTGTCGGTGGCTTTCGATATTTCCAAAGAAAAGACAACGAAGGGTTTGATGGACACATTGGCAAAATTGTATGAAAACCCCTTGGTGTCCAATAAGGTATTTCTAATGAAGAGATTATTTAATATGAAGATGTCAGAAGGTGGGTCTATTGTAGATAATTTAAATGAATTTAATATGGTTACTAATCAACTAAGTTCTGTAAAAGTGGACTTTGATGATGAGGTTAGGGCTCTTCTAATCTTGTGCTCATTGCCAAAAAGATGGAATGGCTTGGTCATGGTTGTAAGTAACTCTGTCTTTGGTTCAAATATTTTAAAATTTGATGATGTTGTTGGTGTTATCCTTAGTGAGGAAATGCGATGAAAAAGCACAGGTGAGACATCAGGTAATGCGTTGAACATGGAGAACAGGGAAAGACAAAAGGATAGAGGAAAGGGCTCAGGGAACTACGGGAATTCTAAAGATATAGAATTGATCTGAGAAGGGTATGAAGATCCTTCAGAAAAGAAATTTTTTGGGACACATGAGTGAGAAGGGTATGCAGATCCTTCAGAAAAGAAATTTGCTGCCAGATCTTAAACAAATTGATTTGGATTTATGTGAGCATTGTGTTTATGGAAAACAAAAGAGAGTCAGATTTCTTAGAGTCAGAAAAGAAAAGAAGAATGAAAGGTTAGAGATTGTGCATACATATGTATGGGGACCAGCTCATGTATCATCTCTTGGTGGATCTCATTATTATGTTACTTTTATTGATGATACAACTAGAAAAACTTTGGTTTATTGCATTCGACAAAAATCTGATGTTTTTGATACTTTTAAGAAATGGAAAGATTTAGTTGAGAATGAAACGAGAAAATTTTTTAAGTGTCTCAGATCAGATAATGTAGGTGAATATTGCAGCAAGGAGTTTGATGATTACTATTTATACCATGGGATTCGTAGAGAGAAGACAGTTCCAAGTAGTATGAGATTGCATGCCCGTTTGCAAGTTCCAAGTAGTATGAGTAGGACAATCATGGAGCGTGCAAGGAGTATGAGATTGCATGCCGGTTTTCCCTTACGGTTTTGGGCAGATGTTGTAGATATTGTTGCTTACTTAATAAATAGAGGACCTTCAAGCTCTTTGGATGGTATAATTCCAGAGGAGGAATGGACAGGAAAAAAGGTAAACAATTATTTTTTGAAAACTTTCGGTTGTGAAGCATTTGTCCATATTGATAAAGAAAATAGAACAAAGATTGAGGCAAAATCCAAGAAGTGTACCTTTATTGGATATGGTATTAATGATTTTGGTTATAGCTTATGGAATTATGAAAATAACAAAATCATTAGGAGTAGTGATGTCATATTCAATGAGAAGGTCATGTACAAAGATCAGTTGCATGGAAAGAAACAGGAAAAAGAAAAACAAGAATACACAATGCTTGATGAGATCACTGAAAAAGAAATTCTAAAGGAACCAGAAAATACAAATGTACAACAATAGGAGCAGGAGGTACCTCAAACACCTGCAAGTGTTGTTCAAAGATCTACCAGGTTAAGTATACCCCCTTAATGATACTCTCCTTCATTGTATTATTTATTGTTGACTGACTCTAGTGAACCAGAATGTTATGAAGATGAAATGTAGGTAGACACCAAAAAGAAGTGGGAGCAAGGAATGAAAGAGGAAATGGACTCCTTGGCAAATAACCAGACTTGGGACTTGGTTTAGTTTCCTACGGGAAAAATAGCATTGCAAAATAAATGGGTTTACAAGTTGAAGGAAGAAGATGGAGGAGAAAAGCGGTACAAGGCTAGACTTGTTGTAAAGGGGTTTGCACAAAAGAAAGGTATATATTTTGATGAAATATTTTCTAGTGTTGTTAAAATGACTTCAATTAGGACTATTTTAAGTCTTGTGGCAGTAGAAGATTTACATCTTGAATAGTTAGATGTAAAAACAACTTTTCTCCATGGGGATTTAGAGGAAGAGATTTATATGCAGCAACCATAGGGGTATGAGGTCAAAGGGAAGGAGAATTGTTATGCAGGTTGAAGAAGAGATTGTATGGCCTAAAGCAAGCTCTAAGGTAGTGGTATTTGAAGTTTGACAGGTTCATGACAGAACAGGGTTATAGTAGATGTCATTCTGATCACTTTGTTTATTTTAAAAGGCTAGAAAATGGAAGCTATATTATCTTGCTATTGTATGTAGATGACATGCTTGTTGTAGGGTCTAATATGAAGGATATAAATATGCTCAAGAAGAAATTAGCCAATTCATTTGCAGTGAAGGATTTGGGTGCTACAAAGAAAATCCTAGGCATGAGAATCACAAGAGACAGAAAAAATATCAAATTGACATTGTCTCAGGGTGAGTACACAGAGAAGGTGTTGGAGAGGTTTAGAATGCAGAATGCAAAAACAGTTAGTACACCTTTGTCTATCCATTTCAAATTAAGTAAGGAAATGTGTCCCAAGACATAGGAGTAGATAGAATACATGTCCAGGGTCCCTTATTCATCAACAGTTGGGAGCTTGATGTATGCAATGGTTTTCACAAGACCAGATATTGCACATGCAGTGGGAATTGTGAGTAGGTATATGAACAATCCAGGTAAAGAACATTGGGAGGCAATAAAGTGGATTCTCAGGTATTTGAGAGATACTACTACTCATGTATTATGTTTTGGAAGTTCAGACACTTTTTTACAAGGATATGTTGACTCAGATATGGAAGGTGATAAAGACAGCAGAAGGAGCACCACATGGTATGCTTTTACTATAGGTGGAACAACAACAAGTTAGATTTCAAAACTGCAAAAGGTTGTTGCACTTTCAATAAAAGAGGCAAAGTATGTTGCTGCTATAGAGGCTAGTAAAGAGATGATTTGGTTACAGAGGTTTATGGAGGAATTGGGAAAGAAGAAGGAGAATAGTAGGTTGTACTGGGATAGTGAGAGTGCAATTCATCTTGCAAAGAACTCTTCCTTTCATTTGACGACTAAGAATATATAGTTTAGGTAGAACTTCATACGATCCACCTTGGAATATGGACATTTGAAGTTGGAAAAGATACACACTTGCCACAATCCTGTAGACATGTTAACAAAGGGAGTAACCAAAGAGAAACTGAGTTCCTACTCAGTTTCAGTTGGTCATCAAGAATGAAGATGAAGATGAGAAATTTGCCAGGTCCAAGAAGGTTTAGAGTCCAGCATATACAATAGTGGTGGAGTTGTTGAGATCAATCTCCAAGTGGGAGATTGTTGGTTGTGGACCCTGATTATCTTCCTGATTCAGAGGTCCTTGCTTTCAGTTGTGTTTATACCCCATGAAATATTTACACCCTAGAAGTATGTACACTCTTCCACATGGGGGAGTGCAGAGGGAGGGTAACTCCTCTGCGAGGTTTGGGGGGGCTATCTCCCTGGCTGGGGGTTTGGTGGAAAGGGGGCCCCTAGTGGGGGTTCGGGGGCAAAGCGCCGGAAGGAAAAATTGCCTTGTAAATGTATATTGTAATTTCATTGTAAATAAGGATGGTTCATTATAAGGTCGCATATCTAACAGTAGAGATTATGTTAGGGTTTTTTTCCCTAGAAGGCAACCCTATTTTATGAGGGAAATGTATTGTGGCTATGGTTGATGGCGAATATTGTATTCTGAGAGAGGAGACTGTGAGAGAAAAAAGAGGAAGTTACAACGGGTTTTGTTGTAGGTTTTATCCCTTCATTTGCTAGATAATAATAAAGGAAGGACCTGGCAATTTCTTTGGTGTACGTAGCCCACACTGGGTGAACCACGTAAATCCGTGTCTCTCTTTTATTGTGTATCTTATGTGTTTTGTTTCCGTATTTATTTTATTTTATTTCTCCACTGTCCTCTTTTTCTAACATGAGGAACAAAAAACTTGCCAAGAATTCGCGTATAAGATGCTAACAGAAGAACCTTCGTCTATTACAGTGTTAGGAATACTCCTATCAGAAACCTGCATGGTGGTTTGAAAAGGCATGTAAGAAGGAAGATGAGGTTCTATCAAATGATTCCAATCAATAGAAATCATTTGATTGCTTGAAGGGGGTGCCATCGGGATGAGTGGAATTCCCCCTTACCTGGGTGAATCAATATTAACGAGATAGACCTGAGCGACATCCTCACTCTTTGATTTAGGAGTCAGATCGACCGGTGGTGGAAACAGATCGACCACTTTGGTTACACTATTCAAAGGAGGAGTGGGATCAACCGATGGAAGAACCGGATCGACCTATTTATCACTCTTTAGAGGAGGAGTGGGATTGACCGATGATGTAACCGAAGCAACCACTTTGGAACTCCTCAAGGGAGGAGTGGGATCGACCGATGGAAGAACCAAATTGACCAATTTGGCACTCTTCAGATGAAGGGTGGGATTGACTGATGAAGGGACTGAATCGGTCACTTTGGGTTCACTCTTTATATGAAGAGTGAGGCTTATCAATGAAAGAACTGGATCAACTAATTTGGTTATTGGTTCAACCGAGGAAGAAACCACATTGACCACCTAATAAACTAGATTGACCAAGGATGGAACCAGATTGACCATTCCATCAACTAACGATGGGTTGGGAGGAATCTTACAATAACTAGTTGGAATTTGAAGATTTTCCAAAATAGAAGAAGCCTCGTCCATATGAGGAAAAATGTGAGAGTAATGATAACCCTCACATAACATGCAAGGAAAATTCACAATTGTATTATTATTACCAACCTTAACATTGCTAGTTGACGGGGCATCACCAACATGTCTAGCAGGGGCTGATGACATGGACGACCACATTTATAATACTTTGGGAAGACCAGGGAAATCCCTCAGAATGTGGTCACCCTTACAAATACCACAAGACAATTTGGGTTTTATATTCTTCATTTTAATCTTGTCGACGTCATCAACACTCCCAATACGATTAATAATAGCTGGTTGCTTGGATCCAAAATCTGATGTGGTTGGAGGCTTGGTCCTTTTCAGGTTCTTCTTCTTCTTCTCTTTTCATTTCTTCTTATTCTTATCAAACTGGCTACTTTCTTTAGATATTTCACTAGGTGAAGAAGGAGAAAGGGAATGAGACTTAACAGGTCAAGAAGGAGAAACGTCGACATGAGTTTTATGTGTGGGTGGTGTACTTACATATGAAGCATTAGGTGCAACCAAAGAACTGAGAATATTCGAGATCACTAGAGTTAGGAACAACCAAACCGGTAATCTGATCGTGATTCTTGGAAGACTCGGCCTAAGGTCCACTAAGGAAAACAAAAAATAGACGCTATGAAACTAAGAAGCAAATAATCAAACAAACCTTCCCACAATGAAACCACTAGTTGGTGATGAAATCCAACATCGCGATATCAATATAGGAAGGGGCTGGAATAGAGTGGGTGGATCAGTTACGTTCGCGACCTGCATAATAGACTTATGACTTGGTGCAAGATTCCACACAATAAACGTGGATTTAACCTCCAAGGAGCCTGAGTGAGTTTGCCCAATGTTTTTTCCAGGCATAACGAAGACTTCCCCTCACTGTCACCTTGTGTAAAGACCCTAAATATTATGGCTACTAAGGTCACCAACTCGTAGTCAACCTATGGGTGGGTAAAGTCGACAGTCTAGTCTGAACATATGGGAAGGATAACAAGTTTGAAATCCTTCGAGAGAACTACGACAAGTGGACCAGTAGAACTCCAGAGGACCTGGAACGGATTCAAAATTCATGAAGCATCGATACCAAATGAAGATAGTTGGACCTCAAGAAGAACCCACAATATACGATCTGACTACTATGAATTGTTAAGCCTCAGAGGGATAATCTTTGTTTCTCTCCCGAACATGACCTCATGTGTAACCCTAGTGTGAGAGGGGGATCCCAACTATGCTTATACGCAAATTGGATTTTACTCTCCCTGTCGCAGGATGCTAAGTTTGTTTGACATCTTTGGAAAGTTATCCTTTCAACCTATTCCAAATCCCTACAGCCTAAGGTAATGTAGGTTTTCTACTAGAAAATGTAAAATGTCTAATAAATTTTAGTTTAGTGCTTGATTTTTAAGGTTGTTGTTTACTCAAGAGGAAAATTGTGTGGACTAAATGATGTTTTGATCAACTCTAAACAATGCAAAGAAATGAGAATGCAAATATTTCACTTCGATGAAAGTTATATTACGAGAAGCAGAAAATGATTTATCCTTCCCAGATGTACAATGTCCCAAAATTTTATTAAACTCATCGATATCAATATTTTCAATAAGTGATCCAAACAGATTGTACACCAATACACGATTCTTGGATATTTTTTTAAGAATACAAGACCAAAAATGCCAAAAACCATGCAATTTCACTACTTCAAATGCAATATAGTTTCACTAACCAAAAGAAAGAATGAAACTATATTATTTATTTGATTCTAATGTAAAAATAAATTAAATCTAAATACTTTAATTCTCCACTACTTTCAATTAAAATAAGAGTCAGATGTAGATGCAAACGACATGAAGCAAAAAGGCTACAAACAAAGCATGCACTCAAAGCAGTGAGAAATAAAAGAAAAAAAGTATCAAATTGTTCTAAAAATAACTCAATCAAGGATTTTAAAACCAATAAGCATTCAAGGAATACAAAAAAATGTAGAGAATAATCCAAGAAAAGACAGGGAGAAAGAGGAATCACTCAAACTGTCCCGACAAAACAAGCAGCTAGAAAGGGAAATTTCACATTTTTGAAAACATTTTAGGCCTAAATCAAGACAATAGGAAGTGATAAGAATCAAATATCAACCCAAAGAGCTTCACAAACCAAAGTGAAAACCCTAGAAATGACCTCTGGAAAACATGCTTCAAAAATCTGATGAGAAAAAGGAAAAAAACCTCAAAAAAGGAGATCAACGCTCCCTAACTCAAGGGCACAGAGCGCTAAAATGATCTATAAATCACTAAAAGGGAGTGTTGATTACATATCAGTTCTCTGATATGGCCTACATGGGGGGAATTTATGTTCCCATAAACTCAAAAAAGAGCCAAACAATTAAATAAAAACTCACCCAGAATGCAGAGTAATTGGTGAAATTGCTAGTGAAGATGGGAGAAAGGTAATGGATCATGAAGAAACAGTAAAAATGATATAAAATGTGGGAAATAGGAAGGGAAAATCTAAGGAAAGACAAATCCATGTCCTCCCCAGTGGATTCGCCGATTTTTGTTGTAGGAAAATTCTCCTGCAGACAGGTGAATGTCCTCTTGGATCTTAGACCCCTATGACCAAGACAGAAAGGTGATAACTTTGAACACTGGCATTCCTTTAAAAATATCTAAACTAGTCAATAGAAAAGAGGAAGAAAGTATGAGTACCTTTTTATGAAGTTTGTCCTCACTCATTCCAGGTTGAGCACGATCTTCAAGTTCTTCAACAAGTCCTGCAATCCAATAAACAACGAAGACAAAACATACATCCTATTCTATTATGATTAGTTTAAAACTAGATTTATCCAAATAGACAAATTCATGAAAACGTACACAAACTTGAAAGAAACAGGCCAAGCACATATATATTAAAGAGAACTCAAAAGAGATACTTACAAACCATTGATGAAGTTGTAGTATCCTCTCCAAGTCCTCCTCGTCCAACCCTTGGACAAAGCTCACAAGACCATTGGTTCAATATCCTAAATCTTTCTCCCAATACCATAGGTTTTATACCTCTAATATTCCTCCCCTCATCTCCATGGAAATTCCTCATTAAATAGGATTTGGAGGCTTAACCACCATGGATAAGATCACTCATGAGATCCACTAAAAAGGGATCTGAAAGATATTTAGGGAAAACATTTCTCTTACGTATTTTAGCGAGGAAATATCTCTTAAGTATTTTAAGGAGGAAATATTTCAACCATCCATGAGAACCTTCAACTTCCCTAAAAAATAGGAAACCAAATGTGAGGTGGATTCCCACACTTTATTAATTTATTTTTGATGAATATTAATAATAATTCATATGCACTTGATTCTCACATTTAATTAATTTCTTTTTCATGAATATTAATATGAATTCATGTGCACTTGGTATTTTGGCCTTCATGTAATATATCCCTCCTGCACATTGAATAGGGATTGTGACATAGGTTATTTCATGGTGTCAAAGTGTATTAGACACTTATATGACACTTACGACACTTAGGGAGAGGTACCTAGGTGTGCAAATTTCATGTGTAACATGAAGCCATAGTCCATGCCTTGAATATGTGGAGGCACTATCTCATGGGAAAAATGTTCAAGTTAAGAAAAAACCATCATGGTCTGAAATATTTATTTGGACAACCAACTCTAAATTCCATACAAATCAAGAGGTTATAATTTCTTAGTGAATATAACTTTGACATAAATCATGTCAAGGGGAAGGAGAACAAGGTGGTTCATGCACTCGATAGAAGAGTGCATGAGTTTCATTCTAAAACCATTAGCATGTACCAATCCAATTTGAAAGGAAAAAACTTAGAGGCTACAAAATCAGATTTGCAATACATGGAATTAATGGAAAAATTCCAGGAAGGTATTTTGCAGGAGAAAGTTGAAGACTACAAGCTGGGAAATCATGAAATTCTCATGTAGAGAGGAACAATTTATGTACTGAATTTTGAGGAATTGAAAAATCTAATATTGAAATAAATTCACAGTGCACCTTATGCTAGGCACCCAGGGTATTAGAAAACTATTGCAGTTGTCAAGAGGAAATATTATTGGCCAGGAATGAAGAAGGAAGTTCCTGAGTTTATTGCCAAATATTTGTAGTGTCAAAAGGTCAAGGATGAGAATAAACACCCATCTAATTTGTTGTAGCCATTACCCATTCCTGAGTGGAAATGGGAAGAGGTAACAATGGACTTCATCACCAAACTGCCTAGAACAAGAAAGTATCATGATTCTATCATGGTAGTGGTGGAAAAGATTACCAATGCTTCCCATTTCATTCTAGTGAAGCTCACTCAAAAGGAATCCAACGTTGTTGATATTTATATTAAGAAAATTGCTAGACTGCATGGTATACCCAAGACAATTGTGTCTGAAAGAGATCCAAAATTCATTTCCAACTTTTGGAAAGGATTATTTAAAGGTTTTGGAATGAATTTAAATTTTATCACAACTTATCATCCAAAATATGATGGACAAACAAAGAGGGTGAATAAAGTCATTGAAGATATGTTAAGGATGTATGTGATGGATAAACCATCAAAATGGAAAGACTACCTACACTTGGTAGAGTTTTCTTATAAAAATGGGTTTTATTTTTAAGGATGAACCCATTTGAAGAACTTTATGATAGAAGGTGCAACACACTTGTATGTTGGGACGACCCAACATATAGAGAAGTGGTTGGGCCAGATTCCCTCAAGGAAATGGAAGAGAACATGTCAAAAATAAGGAAGAATTTAAAGGTTCCTCAAGAAAGGGCTAAAAGTTATGCTGATAAGGGAAGAACTCACATGGAATTTAAAGTGGTTAACAATGTATTATTGAAAGTGAAGGCCAATAGAAGTTCCCTGAAGTTGGGAAATTGTTTAAAGTTGGCAGCTCGTTATTGTGGGTAGTTTGAAATCTTGAAGATGATTGGGCCTGTAGAATATATGCTTTCATTACCTGCATCAATGTCTATTCATAATGTATTCCGTGTATCATTGCTCAAAAAATATGTACCTGATGTTAATCATGTTATTGATTGGAATGTGATTCAGGTGGATCAAGAAGGTGCTTTTCAAGTACATTCGGTGTGCATACTAGACCGAAAGATCAAACATCTCCAGAATCGAGACATAGAGCTAGTAAAGGTCCAATGGACCTGGTACAACCCTGAGGATGCAACTTGGGAGCATGAGGATGCTATGCAGGAAGAATACCCACACCTTTTTGAAGACTCCTGAAATTTTTTATGGTAATATGTATATAATATGCGCTAAGGAAAATGCATAAATAAGGGGAGGGGAATGTAATACACAAGGATCGAGCCCCATTTGAATTGTAAATGTGTTTTATAGGCTGGTGAGTGAGGTGATTATAACCTAGGAGGCTTATGTGATGATTAGGCCGGAGAGCCTAGATGCTAAAGGACAATGAGCCTATTTTTGTATATGTAAACACTCATATCATTAATATAATACATATTTGTGTGTAGACAAGCCACGTTAAAAGAGTATGGGGGACTAAAATCCAGTGGGAAGGGAAAGGGAGGGGAAAACAACCTAGAAATGGGGCTAAGCTAGACGATTTATTTCCAGAGGAATATTATAATATTATTCTTAAAGACTATGGTGAGGACAATTATTTTATCCTAAGTTCTTACGGGAAAGACAATGAAACCCAAGTGGAGAGAAACAATCTCCTTGAGATTCATGTATCATCAAGGGTGCATGAAAAAAAGTGTGGGTGGATTTTTCCTGTTTAACTCTCACGAAGTCAGGTGACTCAATCGGCCAGTCACGCACTTAGGAATTCTCTCCGCCAGGTGACCATTACATCATTCATGCCCTCCTCGAGCCTTCACACACTCATGAGTTACCTGTACCTTTCTTGTTATCAGTAGTAAACCATATTCCTCTTGGGATGTACAACTCATATGTACCTACATGAGCCAGTGTTGCACTTTTCTATTATGAGAAACATTTGTTCCATTTCTTGAAAGGTGTTTCTTCCTTCACCTAATACTTACTTGAATTTTGTTGTTGTCTTCACCATTAACTATAACTGGTTGATATAAACACTAAACTAAAGAAACGGGTTGCCATGCCCATGGGACCGAAGAAATGGGATGTTAGGCTCGTGGGATTGAAGAGGCGGGTTGTCATGCCCATGGATTGAGGATGCGGGTTATAAAGCCTGTGAGAAACTCTCTCTGGGTTAAATAATTGTTGGGAAAGTGATTTCCTGAGATAGCCCAACTACAACTATAGTGGTATGAGACTTCATGTCTGACCTATTATTAAATCCTTATAAGGGGAGTGGAGAAGTTGAAGGACTATTGAGAAGAGAAGGGGGACACTTCCTGGGATGGTACAGGCATGTGGGGAATGAGAGGTTGTAGATTTTTAGTTTGATTTGGATCCTAGTATGAAACCCTTCATATTGTCTATATTGTCTCAACCTAGGTAGGAATCCCTTTACCCGAGTGGAGTTTAGTCCTAGATCGGGGCTGACGCACTATTGAGAGTTATGAGAAACATGGTCTAAGCATGGAAGGATCGTGGAAGGTCTACATGAAGTTGGTGGTCTTATATAAATGATAAGTATCGATTGTGTATTAATTTAAATGATGTGTATTTATACATGTGTTATATTTATGGGTATTGCCTGTGTATGTTGCATGTACATGTTTATTGTTATTTCCACATGATTGTATTGACATAACGTATTTGTTTGCTTAATGTTATAAAAATATAGAAAAATGGAATTATTTTTGTTTTTATGGAGCGGAATGGCCCTAGCTTGGGTGGTTTGTGTGGCATAGACCAGTAGGTTTTAAGGTTGGGTGTGTTACATGTACATCCCTTGAGTTTTCCCTAATAATAAAATGGTTCATTCCTTAGGTTGGGTAGGTCAAGAGGAAGAGAGCTAGTGGAAAAGTTGAGATCTCTGTAGAATAATATAATTACGTTTGAGAGATTTATGAGATGTGAGTGGATTGTGAGATACCACCCTCTTTTGTTGATTGCTGGCCTAATCTTGAGGGTGATTCACTATTGAGATTTGGAATAGTTAGGATACACTTGGGTGGAACGTTCATCTCAAGGATATGGTTGCACAATTCTTGTTTAAGATAAGTGTTTTATCTTGCATTGATTTATTTACATGTGTTATTGTTGTGCATAAAATCTGTGTGAATGAGAATGACTTATATTCTATTGTAATGAGCGGTTTAGTTGTATCTCATGTTGATTATTAGCATGCTTCATATGCATAAGTTTTATGGTTATTAATTTAGCTAAATATGTTATAAATTGTAGTTGTAGGCTATGGGAAATTTGATAACAACAAGAATAGATTTATTTAGAAGAAGTTTCATGTTATGTGTATTCTGCACATATTGTTTCCTAGTGGAAGGCTAGGTATGTTAATAAAAAGGTATAAGAGATGTCAAAGATAAAGTTTTTTGCATGGTGTGACCAACTATGGTGGTTGGTTATGTTACACTACTCCTATTGTGGCAAAGCCAAAATATTCTTCCTAGCTTGGTGGCCCTATTGATATTGAGAATCCATCGTTGGACACACCGCTTCACCCCCCAAAGGGAATTCTTTGAAAAAAAAAAGCATAATCCAAATACATGGGCCACCGACAACTACAATACTATGGAGTACTTGGCATAGGCACCACTTTCCATGTCTACACTCGAATTCCACTAAATCTTCCCAATGCAACATAAATCCTTGTTTTCTTCCATAGGTGGGGTCAATCCCTCATAGTCAATTTTGATAATCTTTGATTCTGATCAAGTTCATCATAGGCTCTCCCATCAAATTGATTTCCATATCAAAGTGATAACGATGAAGATAAATATATTTATCACTTTTATTGATGAAGGATCCTCAACATGTATTATGTCTATGTCATGTTGGAAGGCCCTCATCTCTCGAATGATCGAAACATCTACAAAATTTTTGAAAGCATTTGATGGAAATATGGTCTAACCCCATGGGATTACCATTACCTTACTCATCGATTTAGGTGGTAATATTGTCTTTGTTATTGTGGAGGTCATCGACACGCCTCTTGAGTACAATAATTACTTAGGTGCATTTGGTTCTATGAAATGAATGCAATTGTTTCATCTATCTTTAGGATTATCTTATCAATGGGAAATAGTGACAATCGATCAAATTTTGTTTTGTACGTGAGACTTTGGATCCAATGTACATTTTCTTGATGATGCCGCATAGTATCACATGAGTGTTTGTGATGAGATGTTCAAAGAATCTTCGTTGATAGGAAAATCTCCTCTTCCCCCACCACCTCCTACTATGAGCATTGTTCCTTTTAATATGATTTCTTCATTTACCAATGGATCCCATGGGTCTTTCAATCCTTGGGTTGTAATTGGTTCTGAGGATGTTGAATTATAGGGAGCATCCATGGTGTTAATGTTTATGCCATTATTATATTTCTTTTCATTTCAATAGATAAGACCATCATAAGAACAAGATCACTGAGAAATACACATTCACAAGAGACAGAACATTTATCTTGGGAAACCCTCTAGGGGAAGAAAACCCAACAAAAACTTCCTTATCATAAATAGCTTATACAATGTTCAAGAGATAACTCAAACCAATACAGATAGTGCTCTCCAAGAGATGTGCCACTCTTCTCCCTCTCTCCAACTGGTAATTGCATATTGCCTCATAAGAGAATGAGCAAGTGAGTTGTGTGTTTGAAGTGAGGCGCTAGCCTCTTATTTATACAGGAATGATACATGTGAAAGGTCACAACTGGAAGGGCCGACCTCTTAATCTAGGTGGGTAAACCCACCTTTAATTAATTCTGGGTCTTCCATAATAACTGCTAGGGCCGACTTCTTATTTTTCCCTTTATAATTGTCTGATGACCAATCCACAAAAGGGGATTTGGTCCTTATACAATTACCAACATGATTAATCCACAATGGGGATTAATCCAATAACAATAATAATAATAATGACATGATTAATCCACAATGGGGATTTAATCCAATAATAATAAGAATTCTCTTCGCAGTTACATTATTTCAACACATGGCGCTCACCACGATCGGGATTGTTGATCCAAGAATGATACTACTCAACAACTCAATCCTCATATGGAGTGTGATCAACCTACTCTATAAGTTTTCATTATTTCATAGATACTAAATTGCCTTCAAATAAGGCCATCCTAGATGCCAAAGGATAAGGTGACACATTGATCATCTTCTCCTCATTCAAAACTAGCGAAGTTAGCATGATGATTATTAATCCGAGACTGATTCACTTTTGGGCATGAACAATGAGAAAAAATCACAAAAAAGAGCAGAAGAGACAGATAAAGAAGGCTAGGAAAATTCTAGAGCATGTTGGAGAATTTAAAATTATTTTGGAGTTTAAAATTGAAGAGAGAGGTTGTAGGACTAAAGAGTGAACTCCTATGGGAGTTTTACTATAACAACAAGTGTTGTTGTTGTTTCTGGTAGTTTTCTTGGTAGCGAGTTCCCTTGAGTTCCCAACAAAGATATGCTTGGTTACCTATACGAGAGAGACCCCGATAAAAGAATGGGACACTAGATGTAGTGAGATAAATGAAGGGGTACTTTCCTTGGGTTGAGAGGTCAAGCAGACCAAAGATGGAGGAAATTAGAGATAGTTGTAGGAGAATACAAATAGTTTTTCTAATAGTGGAATGTGAGAGGCACCCTTCTTTTGTAGATTCTTAGCCCCAACTCTAGGGTGAATTGATTTTGAGATATGGAAGAACAAGTCTATGGTTGGGTGTAACGTCTCTCCTAAGCAGTTGGTTGCAAAAGTATTTTAAAAGATAAGTGTTTATCTATTTTATGAGTTATTTCATGAGTTTAATTATTGTGCTTAAATATGTGTATGGGAATGGATTATTTGGTACTATAAACGAGTTTATTAGATGCATTCATGCTCATTGAGAGTGTTGTAGATGCATTTTTTATGGGTATCATAATCTAATTAAATATGTGTATAAATATTAGTTTTTAAGATACAATAAATCATTTACGGGTTTTATTTTATTTTATGTGTTTTTTGTGTAATAATGTTCCTTAACTAAGCTCATAACATTACATTATTACATTGGTAATTTTGGAAGATCAATTTTTGCATCTCTTATTTCTAGATATCCTCCTGTGATTTTGAGACATACATCCACTCAGTATCGCTTCGTGGATATGATCTCTTTTGACATGGATCCATTGTGTATTAATTTTTCGTGGCCATGATCACAACTAATATACATATTTCATGGATCTTTGTTTTACTTGATTTTAAAAACATGTTATTTTCACTCCTAAACATGGGTATGTCTCCCTTGGGAAGAGAGTACTCTTACTTGTTTTTTGTTGTAGGTTCTCTTATGGACAAGTGTTTGGGGATATCTACCTTAGTCCATTGCACACTTACCCCCTGTATTTTATAATTTATTTCTCTCATTATTTTTTCTTCTCACCTCACACATTAGGGGGAATCTCTTATAGAATCATTTTCAATCTCACTCAATTCCCCCTTATTGCTCATTAGAAATCATTAAAAAACCTCATTTCTAAAGATGTACCTACCTTATCAATTATGCAACACAAGTACATACCCTTTTTTCTCGCATATATTTATTTGGCTAAAAGATATATACAATTTTGATAAATTTATAGTGGGGTGTACAAGTTTCTTGGGACCCTAAGCCCCTATTGTCCATGGATAACTACTCTAACCACTTCTTCGAGTATACAAAGGAGCAAAGGGGTAGAGGAGAGATGATCATGTAGTTTAGAGACCACTTCTCTTTCTCAGACCTATTTGAACGAAGAAGTTGGACATTAATTTTATCTTCATTAGTATGGGTGGATGAACCTAGATGTCGATTCATGTAACATTTCTTAACTTTGTTATTAAACCAATAAAGAGATTTCTTTCCCTTTTAGCTTTTTGTTTTAATTTAAAATCATTGCATTTGAGAATTTAACTATCTAAAACATTAATGGACTTAATTTTAGTTAGCATATTTACAAATTAGTGATTTTTTAACTACCCATCTTGTAGTTATCTTCATCTTTGTGTCTACATGGTTGTTGTGTCCACGTGGTTATTGAAGCTTAACCTTCAAGAAACATTTTCCATCTAGGGATCTACATCAAATGATTGGATTTATGTTTGTCTCCTTATTTCTTATCAAAAGTTAGTTAGTTAGTTACAATTAGTTTGACTCTCATTTTGGGATTGAGTTAGGTATTTAAGTCATTAGCTATGTTGTGGTTGTAACCCAAAACCGTAGAAGTACATTTTGTTCATTTCACGTAGTATTATTTTTATTAAGTAATCACATAGTATTATTTTCATTAAATAATGGAGGTGAGTCAACTAACACTAGTAGATAGTAGCCAATGATCGTTGTCCTCACTACTTATTAACAACTATATTATGATAGGTTTTGCCACTTCCCCCCAAAACAATACAAAAACATTTTGCATTAAAATTTCTTACATCCTCTCATAAAATTCTAATAGTTAAATAAACATGATGACATTTTATTAAAAAAATATTCTTATTTTTAACATGATACCATTTTATGTTAAAATCCCACACATGTGCCACTTATTTCTGAAAAAATACCCAATATATAGATATTTGGTCAAAATCGACAAAGCATATATATATATATATATATATATATATATATATATATATATATAATGTGCCTTTTGGTAGCTTCTCCATTAAAATGCTAAATTAAGTGTATTTTCGGTTTTGTCAATAATTATATTAGTGTCTATATGTAATGAGAAGAGTATTAGGAGCTACTTTATAAATATAATAACCTTCAAAAGAACTTGTAAATACTATCACCTCATATATAATAATAATAATAATCTAATTTTAAGGTCACCCTTAAGTCATACATCAACTTGGTGTATGAGACAACTTGTTTGTGGGACACGGGGTGTATGAGACACCTTGTTTGTGGGATAAGGGACCCCCTCCCTGCAATGATTTGACTACTAAAGTCAACCGAGGTATCCCTCCCTCCTCTAAATTTGAAACATATGTTCTTAACCATTAGACCCAATAGCTAGGTGGAGAGGTCCCTTATTCCACAAACAAAAAGTTTCATACACCAATTTAATGTTTAACCTTAACCTAAAATATAAATTATTATTATAATATAAACTAAAGTATATCTTTCCAATTAAAAAATCATTCTAATTTCCACGTAGTTGATCTTTAAATGGGCAGTTGTACAAAACAAAAATCTCAAGCATTCTTTCTATATATATCTGTTGCCCTGTAACAAACACTCTCAGCCTCATCTGTTCATGGATATTCAATTGCACTACTATAGTAGGACCTTATGCGTCCCGAGTTTAAATCCTCTCACCATCACAATCCCTTATTTTAAAGATATAACTTCACAACCACGTTCTGAGTTCGATTCCAGATATCTTCACAACAAGTCGACATGGCTAAACCCTCTTCAAATTAGATCAGCCACAGTAGACCCAAAAACCAGAATCGCGACAGTTCAAGGGAATTCGAATGAGAAAATGGGGGAAATGGGTGTCGAAAATTAGAAATTCCAAGGATAGAATTTGGCTGGGCTTCTACTACACCCCGGAAAAGGATGCCTGTGACTACAACTTTTTCGTCTATTTTCTGAGAGGATCCAAGGCCAATTTCAATTTTCCCTACTCCCCGTCGGAAATTCCCTATGCCTCTTCTCTCTCTAAGCTGAAAATTAAAGCCGACACAACCAATTTTGTCGCAGAAGAAATCCGGCCACCTTCGGAAGCTAACATGACGTTCTCTTTGTCCTGTTTGAAAGCCGAATCCAATATTTTGGTGGAACAGGTTTCGACATTTTGGGATTTAGTTCTTGAATCCAGTATTGAAGGCCAAGAGATTTCGATGGAACAGGATCCGACATTTTGGGATTTAGTTCTTGAAGATCTGGACAGTTGCGACCTTATAACTTTCAAAGATTTTCCTCCCATAGATGATTTTCTGCACATAAGTTAGCGAGGGATGTCGTTGCTTCTTGTGCTAGATTTGATGGAGCATGTAGGTAGGTGTCCTAAATTTTGTTATCTCGACGGATTATTTATATTACTTTATTTGATGCATAATATAGATTTATGTATGATGTAGCAGTATTCAGAGTTCTCATTTTGAATGGATTTGTTTGGAAGCGTTAGTACAGATTCCACAACAATAATTTGAAATTCTTTTGTTGACTATGCCTGATATAACATTGATATGGTTCACACCATTTCCATTGATAAATTGTGAAGCAAGAAATGCAGAGAGAAAGAATAGAACAGAAAACAGTATATTAGAATATAAGAAGAAGAGTACAAAACGAGTACATGAAGAAGATCATGAAGAAGTTCTGAAGTAGTCATGTTCTATGCAAAGGGAAATAGCTGAGCTAAATAGGCCCAAGCAAAACAAGAATAGAAAGTACAGCTAGCCAGGACAACTGGTAGTGTACAATCAACCTGTTGAGGTTACATTATATTTAACACTCCCTCTTAAACTCAATAGTTACAAACATCAACACTGATTATGCCTAAGTGTTGTCTCTGAAAATCAAAAAACGATTTTCCCAGTGGCTTTGTAAAGATATCAACAAGATGATCTCGAGAACCACATAATTGTAGTACAATATCACCATTATTGACTAGCTCGCGTATGAAATGAAAACGAGTGTCAGTGTGTTTGCTTTTCATGTGAAACACATGATTTTTGGATAGAGCAATTGTTGATGTATTGTCACAGAAAATAGGAGCTGGATCCTTTTTTGTATGTGACATATCTTTCAATATTCTTCGCATCCACACAACCCGACAAGAAGCTGAGGTAGCAACGACATACTCTGTCTCTGCAGAAGATATTGAAACAATTGGTTGCTTCTTTGATGCCCGTGAGATTAGGTTCGTGCCCAGTTGAAAAACATGTCCAGATGTGCTTTTCCTGTCATCTAGGCTGCCCGCAAAATCACTGTCTGTGTAACCATAAAGTTGATTACTATCAGATTTAGTGTACCATAAGCCAAAATTGAGAGTTCCTACAACATATATCTAAATTCGTTTCGCCATTTTCCAATGAGAATCTTTTGGGGATTCCATGAATCTGGAAACAAGGCTGGCTGCGTTGTTGTAAGATACAATAAACTTCCTACTAAACTTTTGTACAGGGTAGAGTCCACTGTAGGGCCTTCATCTTTCTTGCTGACTTTTGTGCCTAGTGGTATGGGGGTTTCTGTTGGATTGCATTCTTCCATGTGAAATCTTTTGAGAATGTCTACTGCATACTTTTGCTGATAGACAAAAATGCCTTTGGTTGATTGATCAACCTCAATCCCTAAAAAATATTTCATTATGCCAAGATCTGTCATCTCAAACTCAGATTGCATGGCATATTTAAAATTTGTCAACTCAAGATTTCCCGTATAGATCATGTCATCAACATATAAACATACAATAAAAATTTTACCATGTTGATTTGTTTTGGTGTAGAGAGTTGGCTCTTTTTGGCTTCTGCTGAAACCACTTTTGATTAGATAAGTGTCAATTCTGTTATACCAAGCTCTTGGAGCTTGCTTTAAGCCATACAAGGATTTCTTCAGTCGAGACACTTTGGTTGGCTTCTCTTGGACTTCAAATCCAGGTGGTTGATCGACATAAACTTCTTCTTCTAAAAGACCATTCAGGAATGCTGACTTGAAATCCATCTGGTATACTTTCCATTTGTGTTGGGTTGCTATGGCCTAGAGTCCTTACACTATCTAATCTTGCTACTAGAGCAAAAGTTTCACCATAATCAGTACCTGGTTGTTGTGAGAATCCTTTGGCAACAATTCTTGCCTTGTGTTTTTCGATCTGTCCTTTTTCATTGAGTTTAGTTTTGTAAACCCACTTGACACCAATACTCTTCTTGTGACTTGGAAAATCAACAAGATCCCATGTCTGATTTTTCTCAATGGAGTCAATTTCTTGGTTCATGGCTTGAACCCAATGTGGCTCCTTAGTTGCTTCCTTAAAATATGTAGGTTGACATGACATTAAAGCAAAAAGGTTGTGTTGTTCAAAGTCATCCAACTGCTGATAGATTTCTCTCAAACTTCGAGTTCTCTGATTTTGTGGTTCAGAGAATGATTCTCTGCTGGAAGTTGAGTTATCCTGAGAATTTTTAGGTTGTGTTTGTACTTGCAATCTTGGAAGAATAGTGTGAGATACTTGCGGTTCTGAATTTTATGCATTTTCAGAACTTGACAACAATGGATTTTGACTGTCCATTTGCTGATTTTATGAATCATTCCAGAATTGATTTTCTAGAAATTTTACATCTCTGCTAAGAATTAGTTTCTTGGTGATTGGATTGTAAAGCCTGTAAGCTTTAGATGTTTCACTATATCCAGCGAAAATACATTTCTCTCTTTTGTCATCAAGTTTCTTCCTTAATTCAGAAGGTATGTGAGTGTATGCTATGCATCCGAATGTCCTTAGATGTGCAACATTGAGCTTTGTCCCACTCCATGATTCTTGAGGAAATTTCATCTTTAGACTTGTGGTTGGAGATCTATTCAGGAGATAAACTGAGCATGCTACTGCTTCAGCCCAAAACCTATTTGAAAAAATTTTCTCTTTGAGAAGTGTTCTTTCCATATTCATTATTGTCTGATTTTTTCTCTCAACCACTCCATTCTGTTGTGGAGTATACCTAGCTTTTGTTTGCATGATAATGCCTTGTGATTTGCAGATATTTGCAAATTCTTTGGAGTTGTATTCTCCTCCTCCATTTGACCTGAGTGCTTTGATGTATTTGCCACTCTATTTTTCATCTTCTTCCTTGAATTCTTTGAATTTTGCAAAAGTTTCAGACTTGTGTCTGAGAAAATAGATCCATATTTTTCTGCTGAAATCATCAATAAACGTTAGAAAATAAAAGCTACCACCTATTGAATTTGTTTGCATTGGTCCACATAGGTCAGTGTGAAAAAGTTCAAGATGTTGTTTGGCTTGATTGGAAGACTGTGGAAAACTAGTTCTCTTATGTTTTCCAAGTATGCAAGACTCACATGGGGGAATTTGATCTTTAAATATAGGAAGACCTTTGACCATGGAGTGCTTTTGAAGAAGACTTAGACTCTGAAATGGTAGATATCCAAATCTTGTATGCCAAACCATAGTTTCATTCAGGGTTGATGCACTTTGAGCATATGGTTGAATCAGATTTGCAGTTCTGAGGGTAACGGGAAACATCCTATTCAGAGTCATGTGGATTTTAGAAATTAATTTTATGTTGGGGTTTTTGTCATATATTTTGCAAGATGCTCCCTCAAAAAGAACCTTATATCCATGTTCAATGAGGTGTCCTACACTTAGCAAATTATGTTTCAGATCTGGAACATGATAGACTTTGTTTATGTTTTTCTTTACATTATGTTTAGTAATAATAGGAACAGTTCCTTTTCCTTGAACTTTGACTAAGTAATCGTTTCCAAGTGTAATATCAGATGAGATCGAAGAATCAATGCATGAAAGTAAATCGTTGTTACATGTCATGTGATTGCTGCATCCACTGTCCAGCAACCAGAGATCTTTAGGTTGTTCTTCAGTCTCGTGGCACGAAAGAAACATAACTCCTGAGTTATCTCTCGTGTGATATGACACATGTGCTCTACCTGAGAGCTGATCTGCTTGCTTCTTCCTGCATTTAGATTCATAGTGCCCATAATTTTTGCAGTAATAGCATTGTATGCTTGTTTTGTCATTTGTTCTTCTACCTCTACCTCTTTAAGGCTGGAAATTCTGATGTTGATTTTGTTGTTGTTGTCTTTGACCTTGGAAATTTTGATTCAGATATTGTTGTTTGTTACCTCCACTGGAGTGAGGTTTACTTTGATTGCTCCCTCTTCCTTCGTGACCTCTGCTTCTTCCTCTGCCTCTCCCTCTGCTGAAGGAGAATTGCATTTTGAAATCATTGGAGATTGACTCATCTGTGAGATGCAGTCTGGTCTCATGTGTCACCAGAGAACCAATTAGTTCATCTGTTGAAAAACTTGACAAATCCTTGGATTCAAGGATTGTTGTTACAACCATGTCGAATTTCTTTGGTAAACTTCTGAGGATTTTCACAACAATGCATTGCTCAGTGATGGTTTCACCAGTCAATCTGATTTGGTTCACGATGCCCATGACTCTGGTCATGAACTTATCCACATTTTCAGACTCTGTCATCCTTAGAGTCTCAAATTGCGTTCTCAAGGTCTGCAGTTTAATTGTTTTGACCATGTCATTTCCTTGGTAGGAAGATTTAAGGATGTCCCAAGCTTGTTTTGATGTACCAACGCTTGTGATTTTTTAGAAAATCGAGTCATCCACAGAATTTTGAATCCAAAATTTAGCTTTATTTTCTCTGTTTCTCTGCGTTGCCTCAGTAATTTTCTGTTGATTAGTCATGGCGGATAGGTATGATGGATCTGGTTCCACATATCCATGATCCACTGGATCCCAGGACTCTTGTGCTTGCAAGAAGGATCTCATCCGAAGAGACCAGAACTCATAGTTCTTTCCAAGAAGAATCAGATACTGTGTTTGTCCTAAATTTCTAGACATCGCCATCTTTTAAGGAATTCAGCAAAACAAAAAAAAATTCTTACTTACCTGTCTCCTGTGTGTAATTTGCAGTGGTTTCGGAACTCCATTAGATGATACCTTTGAACTCTCCAACTTTCGATTGTCGAAACGCTGATTGCCGATGAGAGCTTATCGGCCTTGAATTGGCCCTTAGTCTTCGATCAATGTGACCACACACCTAAAGGTTAAAGCGCTACAGGATTTTCCGGTTCTTTGTCCTCTTGAATCCTCGATCTCCGATTTACTGATTTCCCGATATGGATTTTCTCGCCTTAGCCCCTCCTGGCTATGCCTTAGTCCATGTGACAAGTTCTCACAAGACTGCAACCTTATCTTTCTTTCAGGTTTTTTTTTTGGCTTTGAAATACCGATGTACTCTAACTTCAGTTAGCCCTCTGGGCTAGACTCGTGGTCCACGCGACCTTTCCTTATATGACCACAGTCATACCTCTTTTCCGGGATTCAGGGTTTCGAATGTCGAAATGTATTAGATATCTTGTCCACGGAATCCCCGATATCTCGAACCCCGATATCCCGATAGATGACTTTTCCTTTCGGGAAATTTCCTGAATGCTTTGATCTCCTCCATGCATCCTCCTATGATGGATGGTCCTGATCTCTTCTCGTGATTTCAGGACTTCAAATGCTCCGGGCGTCTCGTCTTCAGGATTCACGATTTTTTGAATCCCGTAATGCCGATGGACTCTCCTATCGGGATTCTTTTTCGAAGGCCTCAATTTCTGCCACGCATCCCAACGGATGGACGAATCAAGTCTGCTTCGAGGGTTTCACTGTGGAGATTCTCGATCCCTCGTTTTGACGAGATGACGTCAACTGGGCCCCATAATGGAGCTTTCCTCCTTTTTGGATTTCGGACTTTGCAATTCTGAAATGCTCGTGCTTCTTGTCCTCAAGATTCGCAAAACGCTGACTATCGATGTGCTGATGGTCCTTTCCTTTTGGGACTTTCCCCGAAGGCCTAGATTGTTGCCATGTGTCCCCTCAAGATGGACGGTCCTCGTCGTTTTGCGATTTCGTGACTTGCGACTCCAAATCCTCTGTCAACTTGAAACCCCGGTAGCCGAGATGCTGACGGTTTCCTCGATGTCCTCCATGTGTGCAAACGAATGGATGGCTGTGATATTTTCGGGATTTCAGGACTTTCGCCGTGGAGTGTCGTGACCTTTCGTCAACAAGACCTCCGATATCCCAAACTATGAAATGCCGAAATGATGGCACTTGGATCTGCTGCCACCTATCCTCTGAGATGGATGGCTCACAATCCTCTCGGGATTTCACTATTTGTGATGTCAGGATTTCGCATACGGCTCACGATCTATCTCAATCCAATGGTCCAGAATAACTCATGATTTTGCAATTTGCGAATTCTCACGGCTGTCTTTTGACCTTTACACCTTGCGAGTCAGCGAAATGCCGAGATCTCGCCATGTGTCTCTAGATGGATGGTCCAGATGATTTCGTGACTTCGCAAGTCGAATTTCTCCTTGGCGCACCAGAGGACTAAACCTCGTGCACTTTCTCGCTGATCCAACGGTTGTCGGTCCTCTGTGCAAGATCTAATGGCTGAAATTCTTTTTCCTTTTTCGCGCTCTCTTCGTCCCTTCTGAACTGGATTTTTGCCTCAAATCTGTTCGTAGGAAAAATCTTACGGCCGCGATGGTTTTTCTTTGAACCTGAGACGCATTCTTTACTGCCTTTGCAAGGATTTTCTTCTGCGGAAGAAAGATTCGTGAATCTTTCAAAGATTTGAAAGAATTTCACGAGAACTTTGTTCTCTGCTGCAATCTTTGACAGATTTGAGTGATTTCCGAGATGCTTTAAATGCTTCTTCTTTTTGCAACTATCTTTCATGAATTTGACCAAATGCTTGGAATTCTTCAAGAGTTCCCGCCTCTTACAACTCTTCTTCGTTAATGTTTGATGATTCTTGAAAATTGTACAAGAATCTTTATTGTTTCTTCTTTCTCGATCTTTGTTTCCTTCTCGTGTTTCTGTTCCTCGAAACTTTCGAGCGTAGTATGATCTGCTACGTTGCGTGATCTTCTTACGATGATCTTTTGAGAGTATGAGCAGACAACTTCCTCGTGGAAGTTTCCTACGAGGATCTTTCAAGAGTATGATAGACAGCTCTCCAAGCCTTGTGAAAAGTCTGTGTCGAATGCTCTCAAGATCCGTGAAGCTTTGCGCTATTTGAGGATTGTGTTTCTCTCCAGCCTCTGTGAAGAGGCTTACTACTGTAGCTCTGATACCATGATAAATTGTGAAGCAAGAAATGTGGAGAGAAAGAATAGAACAAAAAGTAGTATATTAGAATATAAGAAGAAGAGTACAAAATGAGTACATGAAGAAGATCATGAAGAAGTTCTGAAGTAGTCAAGTTCTATGCAAAAAGAAATAGCTGAGCTAAATAGGCTCAAGAAAAACAAGAATAGAAAGTACAGCTGGCCAGGACAACTGGCAGTGTACAGTCAGCCTGTTGAGGTTGCATTATATTTAACAGTAAGTAGTTGTCCTAAATTTTGTTATCTCGACGGATTGTTTAGATTACTTTATTTGATGCATAATATAGATTTACTCATTCTGAATGGATTTGTTTGGAAGCGTTAGTACAGATTCCACAACAATAATTTGAAATTCTTTTGTTGACTATGCCTGATATAACATTGATATGGTTCGCACCATTTCCATTAGTGTTAGAAGGATGCTTGATATGGTAAACACCTAACCACAATCCTTTGACATTTCATAAGTTAAATGGTTTTGCTACTTTCCTTGTAGTACCCTAGGGAACATGTTTTCTCTTAGAAGTGTGTCTTCTCTTGGGTAACTATTAATGAGTCTCTAGGATAGATAGCCTCAAAGTCTAATTATATTAAGCACTTTTCCACCTCCCCACTTCATTCATTCCATTCATATAAACCATCATCCTCATCTATATGTTTCTCAAGCGTCAAAAGGAAAGGTAAAATCTAAATCATGAAATAAACAAAGCCACTAAGGCTAAAAGGTGAAGAGCTCCACTAAAATCCAATCATTGAGCTTGAGCAATGCCCCTCACTATGAGGCCAAAGCCCCCAATCCCTAATTTGTCTATGAATATCTAAATAATAGGTATTCATTCAATAAATTGAACATATAAAGAAAAATGTTTAAGGAGTAGTAAAAAAAGAGGTTGGGAACTCAATGCTAAGCCTCCCTTAAGAGGGCATTTATAAAGAAAAAACCCTAGCTAGATAAAGCTAGATGAAAAATTAAATGAACACTAAGAGTGTGCATTTCTACTAGTAATCACATGAACTAGTTCACTTTCCCCTTTTGATATTATTAATCATTATTATTACTTGTCTTTCACCTAGATACTTGGGAAGTTTGGGTGTCTTAGGACCCCTTTTTTATGATGTCTTAAAGGATGTCACTAGGTGCCACCAATTAATGATTTACTAAGAAGCTAGACCAATCACTTCGAGCAAGTATTATTATAATAATAATAATAATAATAATAATCTATTTTAAGGTCACGGTCAAATCACACCAAATTGGTGTATGAGACCCCCTTGTTTGTGGGACAAGGGACCCCCCCTCCACCCAACGATTTGACTGGTAAAGTCTACAGAGGTATGCATACCCTACCCCCCTCTAGATTTTAACTTGTGACCTCTTAAGAGGAAAAACATGTTCTTAACCATTAGGCCCAATCAGGCTGTATTTGGATGAGTGTATATTTCTTGGATCATTTCGTGAATGGGGGAAGTAATGATTGGAACAATTGACTAGTCTTGAACCATTTATGTGGACACCAACATTTTTAGGGGGACTCACCTCCATTAGATTCTACTTGGTCTTTACTAGTCATTTTTATATTGTATTTGACATTTTCTAATAGTGACATTATACCTTTTGAGCATACTATTGTATTATTTTATTATTACTTATATTTGTTCTGAGGTTTTGTTTGAAAAATGATTTTTGAGCTAGTGTTTTTGAGCTAACATATGATTTTACATTGTAATTGAGGAGATTGAGAAGTATTCCTCCATTTGAAATGGTTGGAGATTAATGAGAAGCATGGGCCACTGAGATTTATTGTATATCTTTTTCGTTTATTGGGAGGTTCTATCTATTTTTCAAAGGTTAAATAATTTTTCTTTGAGGTTACTTGGAACAACATTGCCACAAAGGCTAAATAAGTGCTAATATGCTCCACTTGGAAGGGTTTGTTGTAAGTTCACTCACCATCACTTTGATTATTAGAGTTCCATTGTTCACTTATTAAGATAGGAAGTTTGATGACTCTTGTCTTTTTGTTTGGTTAGCCTTTAAGATCACCTTGTTTGCACCACGAGAGTCTCCTTCACATATGAATCCTTCCTTGCAATTTTGAAGAAATTCTTTAAATCCTAGGTGGTGCTTGAGAGACAATCCTTAGGAAAACTTTAAACATCATTTTCCTAAACACCAGACTTCACCTGAATATTAAGTGGTGACTCCATATCCCTCTAAGGCAATGGTTTTCTTGTTGTTTCCAACCACCTAAAAATCATTTTTTATTCTTTTATATTTTATTTATCTCATATCTTTCATTTTGCATTGGTCAAATTTTCACTTTATCTTTATGTTACCAAGCCCTTGGTTATTTAGAAGTGGGCTTACATGTCTAATTATTCATCTTACTATCCAAGTATTCACGCCCTCCAACTACGTATCGTTACTACCGAAGTATTCATCTACTTATTCAGCTGTTAGGGTTTTCGTTAACTGTCTGTCTGAAATATAGCAAACCATGTCTCATTAAAGAGTCTAATTGTTATCTTGAGTCTACTAAGACCCTAATACTCATTTATGACAGATACACGCTTTGAACAGTAAAGAATAGTGATAAATCTGTATTCTAAGGCTCTTGTTTACATCAGCGACTTTTCTTTACTTGCGAATAGTGATAAATCTGTACTCTAAAGCTCTCTTTTTTACAGCAGCGACTTATCTTTACTAGCGATATGGTTTGAAGAATCATAAATTCATTGATTGTTACAAATTACAAAAATTCTTTGCTGATTAAGAAACATATGTTTATACTTCATTTACATGGTACAATTTAATTTACTGGTACCATGGTACAATTTGATGGTACATGGTACAATTTACGAAAGATATGTTTATACAATTTAATTTACATGGTACAATTTAATCTGCATTTACATGGTACAATTTATGACGCATTGGTAACATGAAAAAGGAATGTGTCGAGCATTGCTTATCATTGGCAGACACAAATTTTATTGGCACATTGGCTCATCGAGTATATTTAATCACCCTTTTCGGGGTTATCCCGATCTCGTTTTCTCAGAAGTGTTTAATTTGACCTAAAAGCTCAATGCGGAGAGCCCGTCATTCCCATGTTCTATAGCGATCACACATATAGATTGCAGAGTTTAGTTTGAGAGTGAAATCTTGGTCAGCGAGACTGTCGGCTTAATTTGCAGCTCTGATCAATATTGCGCATTCTGGTATATGCACTATTGGGTGCGCTCTTTTGCAATTTTCCAAACATACAGAATATGATAAAACGTTGTTCACTAAAAGTCGTTGTTTGTGGTCGATTTTGTATAACATCAGTGTTTGACTTAAATCCTGCAAACTCTATTACACCTACACATTTCCTTTAAGCTTTGAAGTTGAACTGCACGCTGGATACTTGCTACTGCAATAAGACATAGTTGTTATGATGTTTTAATGGTTCAAAATCTCTTTGTTTTTTGTGATATTCATCACAATTGTTTGCTGTCCTAGAATTATTGAACACACTTTGTGATTGATACATACACCATCGTATATGGAATATCTTTGTTATTGCTGGTTGCACGTTGCCATTGAATGTTTATGATGAATGGTTGAAATTTTGAATACTTTAGCAAGTAAACATTGATCCAAGTATTGCAACTTTCTCGCACTTTTCATGCCCTCACAAACAAACCATTCCCATAAAGCTTTTCTATTTTTTTTTTCTAAGATATCTCTCCAACAAAGTCAACTCAAGTCAACCTTAATCCTTGTTCATACCCACTTTACTTGCAACTATAGGACTTAGTTGGATGTATAGGAAAACCCTCAGTAGGTTAGAAACTCTAGCTTAAATGTAATGTCCCCCACCTCTTAGAGAGGTGATGAGGAGACTCAGTGGCCTGGGCATCCCCACTAGGTCATAGTCTCACACTAAGGGGGGAAAAGTCAAGAAGTTAAAAGTTATATTTTTATGTTGACTTAAGAAAGGAAAAGGGTAAAGGAGTAAAAGATAACTCAACAGAAAAACAGAAGATTAACCCTGGGAGTTAACCTAACTCAACAGAGAATTAGAAGGAAAAGTATAAGTAAGAGGCTCGGGTGCACCTATTATTCATTCTGGTTTTGGATTAGCATCTGCTATTGCTCTTGAGCATTCAGTTTGGGGGTTTGCTGTACAAACCCTTGGGAGCAACTCAGTGGTGAAATATCCACTCACCTTGTTCCACAGCTTGGTCTCGGGGATGAAAGACTCCTCCACACCATTCTAGTCTCAGGGCCAGTTTATTGAGGGAGGTTCTATCGAGCTTATCCTGAGGGCCTAGGGCCATTCCGATAGTTGGGTTTTGTTTGCAGGGGCAAGACCATCAGTTTGAGGGATTCCATCAGTTTGAGGGATTTTCTGGAGGGTTATCATCATTCTACATTTGTCTGCAGGTTGGGACGTCTTGGAGCCATAGGGGACGTCCTGTAATTTAGTAAAACTCAGATCTAGGGAGATATGCTTGAGATCTGAGTCCGAAACTTCTCCCACGGGATTCTCATAGCCCGATCTATATTCTTGGAGAGTTTCAGAGCATTTGGAGGCCTCCTTCATCAGGGCTGAACCAGCTAGGGTTTCAGTCATCGAGTGGGGCACCCCATTCAGTGGGAAATTCAGATCTACGAAGATTGAGAGGGAGCTTGGAGATTCAGGCACCTGGGTTATTCTCACCATCGCCCGATCTATATTCTTGGAGAGTTTTAGAGCATTTGGAGGTCACCTTCATCAGGGCCAAACCAACTAGGGTTTCAGTCATCCAGTGGGGCACCCCATTCAGTGGGAAATTCAGATCTACGGAGATTGAGAGGGATCTTGGAGATTCAGACACCTGGGTTATTCCTACCATCACTCGATCTATCAATTGGCATATTTTTTATGGTGATTGGACACTTTTGGCAGCAGGGCTGACTTATTGAGGGTTTCAGCCTTCTATTGGAGCGTGGCATTCTTCAGCTGGAGAGTTTGGCATTCAGATCTGCGTGTATTGATCTTCCTTTCTTATTCATCCTTTGGAGGCATTATTTTTTATTAGCGGGAGCATTTTGTAGCAGCTCATATCTATTGCTTGCACGACCATCTGAGGTTTATTCCAGATCGACCATCTATTGTATTGATCTTACATTGCTCATAATAAAAAGGTCAGATCGTTGCTTGTGCTTCTACATCTTGAATATATTGCGATCTCCATGTGTTGATGAATATTGTATGCACTTAATAAATTAGTAGTAGTGAGTGATTCCAAGAAATAATTTGGCTTGAGATCATTACAGTGGTATCAGAGTCTTGATCCTCCAAACCTGTGGAGAGATCAGTGTAGGCAGAGGTACAGGGGAATTGGTATGGGTCGAAAGAAGATAAACAACAGTGAAATAGAGGTAGAAATAGAAGGGTCAGGAGATGACCATGAGCCTCAGGGCTTGGCTCTCTTAGTAACTAAATTTGATAAGTTCCAACAAAACATGAACCACATAGAAAGCACATTGGTCTCACAGTTGAATGAGTATCAGGAAACCAACAGAAGGGGACAGGCTGAAATCTCTGAAACCTTGAAGAAAGTTGATGAGAATATACAGAAGATGAACGAGAACCAAACTAGGATAACTGACCTTCTAATGCAAGTAACCCATCGAGGCAAAGATCTTGATACGTATGGGAATAAGGAGGCTGGAGGGTCTGGTGGAACTCATGAGGAAGACAGATATAACCCGGAGAAAGCACCAGGATCTGAAGGAAGTCTTGGAGGTGGCACATTCCATGGGCAGATGGGTAGGAGGACCAATCATAGGCCATACGTGCCAATGTTCACAGACGAACCGCTAGGCCAACACTCAGGTAGAAGAGCTAACCCCAAACCATACATGCCCACATTTACAGATGAGCAAGAGCAGCATGAACAGGTTGAAGATTTTGTGGCACAATTAGCCAAGAGTACCACGGAATACTACAACTTGGATATGAAATTTCAAAGACAGATGTCCCTAGACCAGTATTGTCAACTCAAGTTCAGAAACCATCCTAGGACGAACCACAGGGGCAGCTTTGAGTTAGAGCGAAGGGAAGGGAAGATAGAGATTCCATACTTTGATGGTATGGCTAAGATGACAGCACAAGCATGGGTGCAGAAGCTGGATACTTACCTGCAGCTTAACCCCATGAGTGAGATGGAAGCCATCAAGTTTGCCACTATGTACTTGGATGGCAAGACCCACGACTGGTGGTAGCATGGGCTCACCACACTCGGCCACAACCAGATTGTATCCTATACAAAATTCACTCAGAGGCTCATTGATAGATTTGATCTAGAAGATCCTGAGTTACACTTCCGAGAGCTCACCCAACTCAAGAAAACAGGTATGGCTGAGGCATACATTGATGAGTTCTAGAGATTGGCAGTGATGGTGCAAGATATGTACCCAACTAGGCTCATGATGCTCTTTACAGAAGGATTGATGGAACCCTTGAAGGGTTGGGTTAAGGCCTTCAAGCCTACCAACCTACAGGAAGCCATTTGGAAGACGAGGGATCTCGGTCCAGCTGCTAAACCAAAATTCATACCCAGACCACCTCTTAACAGTGGTGGAAGAGATCAAAGGCCTCTAATAAACCAGGGAGGACGTGACCCTAAGGGTTATGACAAGGGTCATGGCAGAATAGATGACAACACCAGGAGGGAACTGAGAAGGAAGCAACTTTGCTTCACATGCAAGGAGCCATGGAATCCCTCACACAAGTGCATGGGACGAGGACAGGTACATTGCATTGAGGTCACTTCAGATGATGAAGAAGAGGATGAGTATGGTCAGATACAAAACATGGAGGCCGAAACTTTAGAGGCAGCAGAAGAGGGGGTTCCAGAACTAGACTGTGCGGCTGGAGAGAAGGCTACGTTGGCATCTATCAGCGGGGTACCCAAGTTCAATACCTTCAGGATGAGAGGGGTCTTACAAGGACAAAGAGTGTCGGTTCTAATTGATGGAGGAGCTTCCCACAATTTCATTGATGCAACATTACTGAAGAGGAGGCACATACCTACAGTAGAGTTTGAAGGATTCAAAGTGGAGGT
>ML796946.1:0-13439 GCA_009831015.1 Picea engelmannii | reverse complement strand
CTGTAATGTCCCCCACCTCTTAGAGAGGTGATGAGGAGACTCAGTGGCCTGGGCACCCCCACTAGGTCATAGTCTCACATTGAGGGGGGAAAAGTCAAGAAGTTAAAAGTTATATTTTTAAGTTGACTTAAGAAAGGAAAAGGGTAAAGGATTAAAAGATAACTCAAAAGAAAAATAGAAGATTAACCCTGGGAGTTAACCTAACTCAACAGAGAATTAGAAGGAAAAGTATAAGTAAGAGGCTCGGGTGCACCTATTATTCATTCTGGTTTTGGATTAGCATATGCTATTTCTCTTGAGCATTTAGTTTGGGGGTTTGCTGTACAAACCCTTGGGAGCAACTCAGTGGTGAAATATCCACTCACCTTGTTCCACAGCTTGGTCTCGGGGATGAAAGCCTCCTCCACACCATTCTAGTCTCAGGGCCAGTTTATCGAGGGAGGTTTGATCCAGCTTATCCTGAGGGCCTAGGGCCATTCTGATAGTTGGGTTTTGTTTGCAGGGGCAGGACCATCAGTTTGAGGGATTATCTGGAGGGTTATCATCATTCTACATTTGTCTGCAGTTTGGGACATCTTGGAGCCATAGGGGACGTCCTGTAATTTAGTAAAACTCAGATCTAGGGAGATCTGCTTGAGATCTAAGTCTGAAACTTCTCCCACGAGATTCTCATAGCCCGATCTATATTCTTGGAGAGTTTCAGAGCATTTGGAGGCCTCCTTCATAATGGCCAACCCAGCTAGGGTTTCAGTCATCCAGTGGGGCACCCCATTCAGTGGGAAATTCATATCTACAGAGATTGAGAGGGAGCTTGGAGATTCATTCACCTGGGTTATTCCTACCATCACCCGATCTATCAATTGGCATATTTTTTAGGGTGATTGGACACTTTTGGCAGCAGGGGCGAGTTATTGAGGGTTTCAGCCTTCTATTGGAGCGTGGCATTCTTCAGCTGGAGAGTTTGGCATTCAGATCTGTGTGTATTGATCTTCATTTCTTATTCAACCTTTGGAGGCATTATTTTGTATTAGCGGGATCATTTTGTAGCAGCTCATATCTATTGCTTGCACGACCATCTGAGGTTTATTCCAGATCGGCCATCTATTGTATTGATCTTACATTGCTCATAATAAAAAGGTCAGATCATTGCTTGTGCTTCTACATCTTGAATATATTGTGATCTCCATGTGTTGACGAATGTTGTATGCACTTGATAAATTAGTAGTAGTGAGTGATTCCAAGAAAGAATTTGGCTTGGGATCATTACAATAAAAGAGAAGAAACGCTACCTAAATCACAATGGGCGGCTTGCTTGTTAAATCGCCCATAGCTCCCCTTCCCAAGGAGAGACTTTCCATTAGTGTGAGTTTCAGCAACAAGAAGTAATATTGTTTTTTGATAGATGAGCATAGTGCTTCTCCTTGATGTTGTTGTAGTTGATGGTGTTGATCTCCTTGATTGGTGTTTCATTATGCTTGATTACTTTACCCTACATTCTCTTTGATGCTTGGATGATAAGGATGCTCTTGGGTGTTATCTTATGATGTTGGTTATCTTCGTACCATTAGATCAACTTGGTGTTGGTACTAATTCATTGCTTCATAGTTATTTTCCTTGCATAGTTGTATAAGAGTTGGAACACGGTGTTGGGATATAGCTCTTGTGCTAGAGAAATCTAGTCTTGTATGCATCTAGTGTACTTTATTGATGATTATTGCAAAGAAAGATGAGAAATATATAGAGAAGTCACTTCCTTAGTGCATTTTGGAGCACACTAGCAGGATTGACTAGTGTTTTCTTGATGAAATGCTACATGTTTCTTCTAGAGGAGCATTCATGTACTTCAAATGTTTATTGAAATAAATAACTTACCTTTTGGAGCACCCATCTCCTTGACCATGCTTAAGAGCACCTAGATTTTGTGACAAGGTATGACATGGAACTCTTCTAGGGGAGAACTATAGTATTTTTCGTGTATATTGTATGCCCATGACAATGTATAATAGGATCAACAAGTCTTTTTGTAGAACACTCACTCTTTTATTGTACTTTGGAGCATGGTGGGCGATTCACTATGGTTTAACAATGACATGCTCACATATGAACTTATGATAGAGTGCCAAGAACTTGAAGTGTTTATTCGGATTCTATAGTAATAATTGATCAAATAGACACTTAATTTGGCAGAGTCCTCACCTCCTTAGCAAATTTCTCAGTGACTTAGGATTTCAAGGAAATATTTTGACATGGTTAATGATTCATACATCTTAATAAGAGCTCCCTAGAATATACTATTTCTATTATATTTTCGTGGTTATTATTGACCTATTTGACACTTCACTTGCTCATCATAGAGGGGGTTTTCAACTTGGTAATGGTGGTAGATGATATTACACTTCTTGGTGAGGGTTCCTCTGAGTTTCAAGTTCCTATAATGGTCTTATGATGATTTTTGATAGGATATCCACTTGTTTTTGTTGAGTGACATGCCTCATGATAGATTTCTAGAGCCTTGGCATAGTATTAGGGGTTTTTAGCCTATTAGACGAGGATGGTTGATGTGGAAATCTTGGTGAGAGAATGATAGAATTGATGTTCTATTGAGGTCTTGAGGTCACATTCTATGAGATATACAATTTTTCTAGTGGGATGCTCCTTTCCATCATGGTTCTCGGGGCTCCAAGGGTTGAATTGGATGGGAAACCCCACTCCTTGTTGCAAACTTGACTCCAACACTTAAGTGCTTGATTTCTTGGTTCTATTTTAATAATACTTTTGAAATTTATTATTAATTTACTCCTCATATTCATGGATCACCCCTTTTATTGCATCTAGAGTAGTGAGGTGATCTACATCCTAGTATGGGGGTGATGTTGAAGGGTTAACCTTATGTTATGTTATGTTACATAATACTATATTTTAAAATATTTAAAGCTCACTCAATTTAGAATGAAATAATAAAAATTAAAATTAAAACTTAATAAATTGGATCCTGATGGTTGCATGTTATATCAAGATCTTGATAGATTCAAGTTTAAGATGGATCTATGCTTATTTCACACATAGAGGAAATTATTATGGATCTAGGCTATAGATGGTAGTTGTTTTACACATATTGGGTTATCAATGACATGACACTTGATATATGGTGTTTATTTAATGGTTATCAACCTTATACCTTGAGATCCACTTCATTCACTTTGTTCTATCATAATTTTATACACTAATGAATCCACACATGTTACTTGGAGGAGTTTACTTGCACATTTATTAAGGTTGGTTGCACTTGTGAGTTTTTTTTTTTATGACTTGGCCTATTCAACTTGAGCACTCCACTTTTTGAGGCATTTATTCACTTTAGGGGATCTTGTTTCACATATTGCTATGTTATTTCATGGGGGTGCCCACATATTTGGAATATTTCCACGTTGGGATGGTGATAGCACATGTATATGGATGATGCCACCTTGCACATCTTTCTATGCCATCTTAAGGAGGGAACACATACCACTTAAGTGTCTATTTGGTCTTCCATCATGACTATCTTGGGATCATGCATGCATTGCAATGTGGACACCTCTTGACTCACTCTACTTGGGGAGAGAACTAATCTACATGCCGCATGTTGGATAAAGTCAAATGCTTGCACATTTACTGATGGATTGAGTTTTCTAGATTATTTATATCTATCTTACACTTGGACACGTCATCTAGAAGGGAACACTTGTAATTTTGCAATTTTTAGAGCTTAGACTTGGTCTATCCTCATAAAAAGAAGGAACCCTTATTTGTTGGCACTATTTTTTGAAGTTTTTTGTAACTAATTCTTTTTATTCATTGTTGACTTGTCTCTTGTAGTTAGTTAGGTGAAGATAATAGTTTATTTGTTTTTATTGGAGTAAGTTGAGGATTTCAACAAACTTCTTGCCAGTTGTATTAAAAAAGTAGTTGAGACTATTATTTTATTGTATTAGTTAGAGAGAAAAGTGGATCTATGAAAAAAAATACTACTTTATTATATGAAAGAAATGGAGCTCAAACCTATATAAGGGTTTTCTCTCTAGATTTGCACCTTAATTTTTTTTTGTGTAAATGAAAGATGCTCTAAGCTATTGGAATACAAGTTGTCTTTACTTTGTTTAATCTATATTGTAACATTAGTACACATCTTTTATGTGCGACTATTTTTTTAGGTATTGTATTTGAATTTTTTTTGTAGGTGTATGGGTGATAGAAACAAATAAATGGATAAATAAAGGTACATCTATCTTAAGTAGTAGTATAAATATTGTACCTTTCCATTTTTTCCCTTTGATTTTCCCGAAATACAGTGATGAATGGTTGAATATGTAGAATTGAGTGGCTAAGTTTGTATAATCTGAGTGCCTCAGGGGTTTTTCATCACGCTGAATCCATTTATGCATTTAGAAAGAAAATTTAAATAATAGAAAATACAGATTTTTCCAAATTTACATTGTTGGATTCCTGCTAGTTCCTGCAAGAAAACCCAAAAGGTAGAACGTTTAGTCAATGCCTATATCTTACTACAAATGGATAGAGTAACTAGTTTCCTCCTTCGTATCTCATTTTTGTGTCATTTACCTTCATTATAAAGCATTATGGATTTTACGTCAATTGATTAGGTGCATTTGTAGATAATCTTGTGTAGGGGGCACCCTTGAATCTTTCCTTCAATAGTAAATCTATTATAGACCATCTTCTCCATTACTTTTGCAAATCAAGAAACCATGTCATGACTTATAGTTATGAACATCAATTTATTGCTTGTTTTCCCCTATAATACACTCTAGAACCACCCTATGAAATTGCTTATAAGTCTATTTTCCAAGTAAGTAAGGCACTAGTCTCTCTTTCATTCAATATTTTATCTTTTCTTTTCATTTGTTGTTACTATTAGTAAGATTTCTAATAGTCCCACTATATACTGCATACACATTGTGATTAATAACCAATAGGGAATCCCCTTTTAGTTATGACTCCATGCTACCTTACCCTCAAGTGTACAATAGAGTCGGTGAGGTGAAAATGACCAACCTCTTAATTTCATAAGTCTTTACCTAAGTATTTACGACTTTTCTTTTTTGGGGTAATAGGTTAGTTCTTTTGTAAATAGCTCTTGCCATTTATGTTGAGCTAATAAATGATTAGTGTGTTTAATTAGTCTCAATCTTTTTTATTTTCATCTCCTTCCAAGTCATGTTTAGGAAGGAACTCCCATAATAAGTGTGAGTAGGTTCATTTCACGACAACAAATTCTATTGTAACTAGTTAATAAAATAGAAAGACAACGTTTCCTTCTAGATAAAATGATGCTTCTCACAATGGAAGGATGATCATTTTATCAGCTAAAGCGCTCTCTTTCTTTCTTATCCTATGTGCTAAGTTTGTCTATTGTTACCATGTTTATGTTAGTCTATGCATGGCACTATGATACCAATTTATTTGCAAGCAGATTTAAAAGGGTGCATTATGATATAGGTCAGTGGTCTAGAGGAGGGGATAGTAGGAGAATTACCAGTATGAGGGATCGAATCGAGCTTGAGGAGAGAGAATTATAGGTACCACTTTACGTTTCATGACCAAGGATCGAATAAAATCCCTTTCCAAGGAAGAGCATTTGAACAAATCCACTTGTTTCTTGGTGTTTGGTGTTGCGACTTTCTCTATTGGAGTTTTTTTAGGTTACTTTCGTGTGTGATGTTTCTCCTTTACATTGTACATACCTGTTACTTACACTTCCCTATCAATACACCCGACACATTGTTTATTATGCTAAATCTCATAAATATCACATGCAACATGAGTGGCACACCTATGTGCTTGCTTCCTTGGCTCCTAAATCCCCAAAGGCTCTCACCAAATAAGAAGCCATTCTAAAAGTCACTCTAAACGAATGTGGTTCTTTGTGTTTGATTCACCCCATTAAATCAAACCATCTAGCCAACCTTGCACTTCAGGACATGGCTCCCTTGGTTCCAGAATTTGTCGATGTCTACACCCAACCCACGAGACTGCCCTCGTCTCTCTCTATGGAACACACCATGGGTCTCATTCCTCATACCTATTTTCTCAGCGTCCCCTCTTTATACTTTTCTCCGGAGAGGCTGTTGAGATAGAAATACTTTTCTCCCGAGAGATCCAACTTGCACAATTTCAACACCGAGGCCATATTCAACCTTCATCCTCGGCTGGTGCATTCCCAACCTTTATTCTGCCAAAAAGGGTCTCTATTCAGGTAGCCTCATCCAACAGGTCAACTAGCACGTCACGTATTCCAACACAAGTGGCAACATATTATCAAAGGTTTACTTGGAGTTCCTATTTTCAAAGTATAGAGAAATCTTCATGCAAATTGCATTTTTCAATGTATAGTATAGTTGGTTAGAATCAATTGCATAGGAATCCATTCATATATGGAGCAGTTAATAAGATAGGGTTTATTGTAAAAACGTGTTGTTCTTCAGGGTGTTGGTATTTGTAGGAAATATTGAAGTGGCTAGCTCAATCTTGGTGAGCCAGAAACACTTAAGGATGTGCATCCTTTCTTATTCAATTCATTTCCTGATACGTACATTAGTCACCTACCGAAACTGTTATGGTTTCTTCAGCAACCTTCGGCCCACTTCATATCTGTCTTCAGAGCTCCCCAACGTAAGGTAGGATATGTTTCCATTTGTGGTAATTTGTTGCAGTGGTAGTCAAAAGCCTCCGAGCAACATTCTCTTTTAGAATACGTCACTAGTATCCCTTCAGAGACGCAGCAATGACAAAGAGTATTTTTTTTTAAATAAAGAAAGATAGAATCACCGAGCTTCCTCGGTTGTCACTCTCTTCTTTGTTTTAAATCTACCCAATTGACTCTAGTATTTGTTTATTGTAATGCACATTTTGCCTGGGCATGTATCTTTCAAAAATTCCACATGCCATCATATCAACATGGTATCAACGACATGGATATATTCAAGGTACAACAACTTTGATAGAACAAGAGTATATCAACATCGTATCAATTGTAATATACCTCAAAAATTGTCTGAAAAAAAATAAAATTGTTTGTATAAATATCCTTGAATAGTTCGAGATTCAAGCAAGTAAGCTTTCTGTTATAAAGATTGAGTCTGAAAGTTTGCAAGAGTCCTTATTGTCGTCGACTATCATTACCATTCAACTTAAAGTTTTCTGATCTACGATAAGTGTTTACTCCTCATTTTAATGTTTATTTCAATTCCTGTAATTATAATTACTTTCCTATCTGTTTGTACCTATAACCATTACCATAGTCTTAACAACACAAACGACTTTGGGACTTTATGGCCAAATCCTTACGCGTTAGACCCTACAAATAATCCATTACCATATCTCTACAATACAAACGACTTTGGGGGTTGATGGCCTAGGCCTCATGGGTTAGTCCATACACATAATCAGATGATGAAAATGACCAAACGGACTTAGGTAAAAGTAGAGTATTAGTCTATACTCCTCTTCGAAAAAGTTTAAATATAAACAGACCCCTATAGTTTTTTTTTTTAAATATAGGTAAGGTCTTTCAGTTAAACTCAGAGTACAAATATTTCATAATCCTCCAATCATATTCAAATTCACCTGCACCATTGGATTACAAGTATTGGGTCTCGTGCTTATTCCATATTCCCAATGGATGTAACCATGGGCCTAATCAAAATGCCTTTCACATTTCGACATTTCGGCATTTCGACAACTTGCAATCCCCGAAGTGGAGCAAGATCAACAGTTCAAAAAACTTCATAATCTGATCCCTTCTTTTTTTATTCAAACGACCGACGATATTTTGGTGTTTTTCCCTTCGATTCATTGTGACTCCAACATTATAAAATTCATGATCACAAAATCCCCGAAGTGATCAGACGGTTCACATAACCCACTGAGATGGATGGTTCGCGGGATTTCAGAGTTTTGCCTTTCGGGTTTTCGAGACTCACAATAGTCCCTTTCGACATTTCGGAGTTCGAGACTTCATGATGGTGGAGTTTCTGCTTTCTATGTAAAACCAAGAAATAGAAAGTTCTGATGTGACGTAAACCTGTTGACGTCACACGTGGATTGACACGTATTGAATAGCTACCATGTGTCACTCTGATTCATGACTTACATGTGCTTGAAATGTTGAATCAACTTGACACTTGTCACTGCTGGATTGTGCCACGTGTCCTTAGCTGACATGGTTTGTTGATATGTCTGTTTCAGGATTTCAAGGTTCGCTACTTCAAAGGTTAAAGTTCCTTTGATCTTTGATTTTTCAGTCTACGAAACTTCGAAATGGAGTCTTCGACATGTTCTCATATTTCACATTTCACGATTTCATCATTCTTGTCGTGAGTTTCCTTGACACCTCCAACTCCCAATATCCGAAACTATGAGATGGCGATTAAGTCGTGGTTTCACATTTCGCGATTTTATTATTCTTGTCGTCAGTTTCCTTGACACCTCCAACTCCTAGTATCCAAAACTCCGAAATGGCGATTAAGTCATAGTTTCGCATTTCACGATTTTATCATTCTTGTCGTGAGTGTCCTTGACACCTCCAACTCCCGGTATCCAAAACTCCAAAATGGCGATTAAGTTGTGGTTTCGCATTTCACGATTTTATCATTCTTGTCGTGAGTGTCCTTGACACCTCCAAATCCCAGTATCCGAATCTCTGAAATGGCGATTAAGTCATGGTTTTGAATTTCGTGATTTTATCATTCTTGTCGTGAGTGTCCTTGACACCTCCAACTCCCGAAACTATGAAATGGATATTAAGTAGTGGTTTCGGTACCGTTGATTAAAGGTAATCCATTTTGTGATGGAAAAATCTATCATTGGAAGTAAAACACTGCATGGGATGTTCATTTGTTTGAATTCCGAAAAAGATATGTAATACTATTTTTAAAGAAATTATCGGGTTTCCCTGCCGCCTACTTGTAATGGTATACTGGTTATTTTATTGGTTTAATATACTAGCACCATATTGGCTACTTCTTCAAAAGGATTTTGAAAAAAAAAAAATACTCACCATATGTGTATCTTGTTTATAGTTGACTCGAGATCACATTATGCTATATGAATTCAATTTGCACTTACTGTACTTGTGTTAAAGACTTTCATTTTGAACTTTTAGGTGATTGTGTTGCTATTTACACAGTTAGGAATTTACTGAGGGCTATGTTTTAAGTTTTGGGATGTCCCTTCTTCCTTGGCCCTTCGCACCTCTCGTGATTAGTTCTGGTAGTTAAACTGTGTTAATTTGATTCACTCCATTAATTTTCCAACATTTCAACCTATAACTTTTCATTAAACACCGGTTGATATAAAGATGTGTAAATGCAGTAGATGGTCTCTAATAATTCTTGGTATCCGCAAGGTCACTTCCGTACTTTAAATATACATATATATATATCTTAGACACTTGCGATTAGGCCTATCTCCTAAAAACAAATCATGATTGTTTAGCTGGTACATGGAGGAAATATTAGTTAATTACTCTACTATCGTGCATGCCTTTATATATCAGAAATGTCCACACACACACACACACACACACACACACACACACACACACACATATATATATATACACTATGCAGTTTTCCATTTGCATTCAATATGTAGGTAAACTCAAATCTACATCACAATTTACTTGTGGGGTTTTCAACTACGACGCTTTATCTTACTACAGTAGTAATCCAAACCATAGCACAAATCTTCTTTAAGAATTGACTAGTCATATCCTTCCAGCTAGTATACTTTCATAACTAGTATTCATAACAGTAATGAGATGCAACAAAGATAATCCATTCTGAACTAGTAGAGAGACATTCTAGCAATTCGTAAGTTTGCAATAGGATGCATTCGATCTTTCATCCTTAATATTATTTCTAACAGATACATTCTATCAAGTATGTAACCATTTAACATTCAGCCAAAGAAGGGACAAAAATAACATATCTGAAATAATACACTGAAAAACAAAGGGAACAACCACGTTCCTCCCAACCGTAGAACAGGGCAGCCAAACTACTTACCCAATTCACCCCCTAGCCTGACCATAAATCCATGAGGGTGAACTTGGAAAAGCTTCTCTTCATGTATGTCCTATAGCTCCAACATTTTTTCCCTTGACTCACACTCAAGCAGTGTTCATAATAGCAAGTAAATCAAAAGTCTCCTTTCTCAGCATACTTGGCAATGTCCTACCTCCTCTCATATGCTATTTATCATTTGCCTAGGTCGTTTCCCTCCCTTGGGAATTTTCACAACTTTATAAATCCCTGATTTTCAGGGGCTTCCAATGGCCAAATCATTGATTTTCCACTTGTAATAATCATCCCAGAGGTAGTTCCAACATGTTCTCCACTCATGGAGTCATGGTCATCTAAATTTAACATGGTTGTTCCATTTGTCCTCTTGCAATCAATATAAAATATTATGTTTCCATACAAGTGCCATAGTCAAATAGTTAGTTGGGTCAAATTAGGTCTCTGACCAATAGTCAAAATAATTAATTACAATTACCAAATTCAAAATTCAGAATTGCCATAAATGGCAAAAATTTTCCAAATTCAAATTTGCTAAAAATGGAATAAATTTCCAGCAATTTTAAATTTCAAAAATATTTTATTTTTGGGGATGTCGCATCCTTTCCCCCTTCATTAAAACACTGTCCTCAGTGTTCATTCCTTACCTGGAACAGGATTGGATGATATTTCCACAAATCTCCCTTCAACTCCCAAGTGGCCTCCTCAAGACTAAAGTGCTTCCATTGCACCTTTACCTGAGCGATGGCTCTCTTCCAAAGTGTTATTTCTCTGCAGTCCAGAATGCGCAGGGGTTCCGCCTGCACCAAGTTCCAATCAATCCTATGAGTAGGGTCATGAATATACTTTTTCAGCAACGAAACATGAAATATATTATGAATTCTTAGATTAGTTGGAAGTGCAAGTTGATATGCTATTTGTCCAATTCGAGCTAGTATCTCGAAGGGCCCACAAAACTTGGGTGCTAGCTTGGCATAATTCCCTAACTTCAATGAGCTCTTTCGAGATTTGACCTTCAAATAAACATGGTCTCCTACTTGAAATTCCAAGTGTCTTCTTTTCTGATCTACATAGCTCTTTTGTCTGTCCTGTGCTTCTTTCAAGTTCTGTTGTACCTTTCTTACCATGTTCTCCGTTTCTTGGAGCATCTATGTTCTGTTATCCCAGCTAATTGGAGTCATACACTTTCTACCATACATTATTTCGAGAGGGCTCAACTTAGCCGAAGTTTGGTACCCATTGTTATATGCAAATTCTACCAAGTGCAGGTAGTCTTCCCACTTGCTTGGTTTTTTTCTTACGTACATGCGAAGCATATCCTCTATGATTTGGTTTGTCCTTTTGGTCTGTCCATCCATTTGTGGATGATAGATTTTACTGAAATTCAAGTTAGCGTTTAGCCCTGGAAACAATTCCTTCCAAAAAGCGGATGTAAATTTTACGTCTCTATCTGAAATCACCATTTTAGGAATACCATGCAGTCTAAAAATTTCTTTCATGAATATTTCAACAATGTTTATAGCTTTAAAAGTAGACTTTATAGGAATAAAGTTTGAATACTTACTGAGTTTATCGATTACAACCATGATAAAATCCTTTTGTTTTTGAGTTTTAGGCAAACCTGTTATAAAGTCGAGTGATATAGTCTCCCATTTCCATTCTGGTACTCGTAATGGTTGTAATAGGCTGGCTGGATGCTGGTGCTTGGCCTTAACCTGCTGACAATATTGGCACCTACCTAAGTATTATGTCGTTTTGCCCTTGATACTAGGCCAGAAAAATATTTTTCTAAGTGTTGTTATTGTTTTCTGGTAACCTGGATGGCCAAAATACGGTTTCTTAGGCACTTCGTCCAAAATTGTTGATTTCAATTCTGTTGAATCTGGTATGCAAAGTCCATTTGTAAGTCGTAATAGTCATTTCTTGTCGATTCTTAGATCTGGTTTGTTAGAGTTGGAGGTATTGTTTTGTAATTCTATCATTATCTTAGTGTAATTTTCGTCGTTAATACCTATTGTCTTTATTCTTTGTTCCATATCACTTTCTGCCTTGCTGATGTTTGTCTCAAATAACTCATGGAATCTTCTGCTTAAAGTGTTTGCTACTTTATTTCCCTTACCCTTGATATGTCTGACCTCGAAGTCGAATTCTCTCAAGAAGGCTAACCATCTTGCTTGTCTTGCATTAAGATCTGGTTAGTTAAACATATATTTCACCCCGCTATTATCTGTTAACAGGAGGAATTTTCTTCCTATTATATAGTGTCACCACGTTTTTAAGGCATGTATTATTGCTCCCAATTCTAAGTCATGAGTGACATAATTTTGCTCGTGTTCTTTTAATTTTCAGGACTCGTAACAAATCACGTGCCCTTCCTGAGTTAGGACACCAACTAGTCCCTCTGTACTTGCATCAACATAAACTGTGAAGTCTTTATCTGGGTCTGCTACCTTCAAAATGGTTTCTGATGTCAATAATTCGTTTATCTTATTAAAGTTTTCTTGACACTTTTGCGACCAATTAAACTTGGTTCCTTTCTTTTGTAGTGACATGGTAGGGTAGGCTATCTTGGAAAACCCTTCTATAAATCTGTGATAGTATCCAGTGATTCCCATGATTGACCAAATATCTACCACATCCTTAGGTATTGACCATTCCATAATGGATTTTATATTTTCCAGGTCTACGACAATACCTTATGAGGAAATGACATGTCCTAAATATTGTATTTCTTTTTTATAAAAGTCACATTTGTCTAATTTTGTGTATAGTTTGTGTTTCCTTAATGTTTGCAGAACTATTATTAAGTGTTCATCATGTTCCTCCTCCATTTTAGAATAGACCAGAATATCGTCGATAAATACTACTACAAACTTATCTAAGTACTGACTGAAAATGTTGTTTATCAAGCACATAAATCTGGTTGGTTTGTTAGTGAGTCTAAAAGCTATGACTACAAACTCGTAGTGTCCATATCTTGTTCGAAAAGTTGTTTTGTTTATGTCTTCGTCCTTTATCCTAACTTGATGATAACCGGATCGTAAATCCAATTTTGAAAAGATCTTGGCCCCACGAACTTGATCGAACAGTTCATTTATCCTTGGTAAGGGATATTTGTTCTTAATGGCCATTTTGTTCAATTTCCTATAATCGATACATAGTCTTAGAGTACCGTCTTTCTTTTTCACAAAGAGGACTCGTGCCCCCCATGGTGAAACACTCGGTCCGATATACTCTTTGTCCAACGATTCCTGTAATTGGATTTATAATTCCGTCAATTCTGGTAGACTCATTTGGTAAGGTGATTTTTAGATAAGGGCTAAACTCGGTAGTAAGTCTATGGAGAAGTCTATTTCCCTT
>ML796945.1:146789-183579 GCA_009831015.1 Picea engelmannii | reverse complement strand
CACGCTATATAGTTCCATGCTCTTAAAAAATATAAAACATTTATCCAAGGTGAAAAAACATCACAAGTGTTGTAATCACTTGCTAATGAAGCACACAAACATCTTCCCTCACCTTTGCATAATATCTTTGATATTATTGCATTAGATTCTACAACATTTCTTTTTAGCACGTTCAATGGTGAACCATTGGGCCAAATCAACCAAGAAAGTTCATTTTCAATGAAATGTGTAATGACACTATACATTGATAAAAAAAATTGAACTTTCAAGATTATTAATCAATTGAACCATCAAGATAACACTTTGTAACAAAATTGAAACATTTGAAAAGATTGAGGATGTGTTTAATGCATTTCATATTAGGAAGTTACTTTTCTTTTAACACAACCTCAGTATTTTAACATATCCATTCTTTCCTACACTAAGATATGTGATGAATGACCACCTCATTTTTTATATAGTAGAAAACTTGATATTTCAGAACACTAAGACTTAGAATCTATAGATTCCTATGTAGGTTATGAAGATGAAACCTTGTTTCCCTCGACAATTTAGTATCAAGAAAAGATCATAGATGAGTTCCCTAGTCATATACACAATTTAAATACTTTTCCTACAACAAAATAGAGTAATGAGACATAAGGTTTACAAAATTTTTGCACTTCAAGAGATAGAGTCTAGATTAAGGACTATGCCTTACTGAGTTGGTCAAGGTGGTAGGAAAAATAACAATCAGTTCTTTTGTGACACAATTTTAAATGAGTTGGATAATCACCACACTTTCTATTCTTATGATTTTAAATTTGTATCAATGGATTCTAGTCATTTTTGTACTCCAATCAATGACTAGTATGACAATTTAACTCTTTCCTTAAGTGAAAAGGTTTCAAAAAACATAGTAACAATTACACTTTTCCTTACACCTAAATGGGGTGTTAAGGAGGCACATGAAGGATCTAGAAACATGTCTAGAGGATAGACAGATGGAGGGGACACCTAGCATGGTCAAGGGTGATGAGGATACAAGTGAGGGGGTTGTGGAGGCCTTGAGCCATCATGGCTCACTATCCATATGCAAAACTTGAAGCTTCTTATCTTTGTCAAGGACAACCCTTAACTAAGGGTATTATGGTAGGAGTGAGTGTAGATACAATTACATTGATGGTGATTTACTACAAGAAAATTAAACACTCAAGGAAATAAATGGGCACAATCAGCTCTAAAGGGATATGGTTATATGTTTTAGAATGTTGTGGGTTTATCTACTTGAACAGTTGATAGCCTCACTCTTTGTCATTGGAATTTTGGTCTCGACCTGCTAATCTCTAATATCCACCCTTGGGTCATTAGCCTCAATCAATATCAATGGCATTCATGGTGGGTTGTTAGCTTTTGGATTCTCTATTTGGAAAGGATGGAGAGCAATTGGGAGTATAGGCTAGGGGAAACTAGTCAAGAGATACATAGAGGGAGGCTGAGAAAATGCAAGGTGAACTTTGTCCCTCCTCAAATTCACTTAAGGAATAGGTAGTGTCCTCAATAGCGGTAGTGTTAGTATCATGCAATGGTTAATTTTCTATATAGGTAAAGAGAGAAATAGAGGAAATTGTAACCATGGTCAAGGAAAAAGGAGCATAAATTCCAATGTTAAAGTAGATGAGAAGATATTGTCTTGCCTTGAGTTATGTTATACTAGCAACAACCCCCCTTTACTATTTTAGACTTTAATCCTCTTTGGACGCTAAAATGGTATAGGGTCCCTCCCTTTATTTTAAATTGCTTACATATACATTGTGTGCTTTCATTTCAATTTTGGATATCTTTGAAGCCCACCTTGACTCCTTTGTTCTAATCTATCCAAGATTCCCATTACCTCACATAATTTTGAATAACTTGTGTAAATATCACTTTACTTACTTAGAAGTTTAACTCTCAACATGTTTCACAAAAAAAAAAATTTACATGCGATAAATAACATGTTGGAAGAAAATTATTTCCTTGCAACACAACATGTTTCAAAAAAAATATTTTCTTGTGACCAGGAAGTCACAACATTCCTCTCTTGAAAAATAAGTTTCTCCTACGACAAAGGAAACTTACCCAATCCTTTATTACATTGCCCAAATGATTTTACCATACGAAATGTTGATTTGACATTTGATGTGATGGCTTTTATATTTTTGAAAAAGGGTTTTCTAAAACACAAATGGTCAATTTTCATAGTTTCCACCGCACTAGGAAATGACCACGATTCACACACAATKTTTTCGACCACACGGTCCACCTCACAGAATGACCACTCACTGCACAACATGTAAGTCCTTGACCTATTTAGTTCTCACTTTAAATTTTATTTAAAGGAACAATGGAATAAAGGGGAGACAGACACACAAGATTGAACWTTTTATGCATAAGAGAACCATGTTCCATCCCTCTTCCACCTTGTCATGCGAGTTCAAAATAAAATAAAAKAAAACGATCCCATTCCCCTGCTTCTTTTCATAACACCCTCAGGGCACAACAATTGGGTATCTCAAAACCCCTTAAATATTGGTGACATCCCCATCCCCACTTCGTCTTTTCCCACTTCCGAGCATGTTGAWATTTGTGGCTGAATATATCTAAACCATCTTGTAGATCCTGCATGCACCTTAGTTCGGTTGGTTAGGGATAGATTCATCATTCTCGAGAGCACAAATATATTTTTGGTTGAAATTTTCTCCATTGCGACGTTGATCTCACTTTTATTTCCTCCTCTAGATGTAAAGACAATATTTTAAGTTCTTTTACTTTATCTTTGTCTTTTGATTCAAAAGAATTTTCCTCACTCCCAAATTCCCTAAAAATAAAATAGTTGTATACCAATCATCAATTGAAGTTTTCAAGGGAAACTGCCTAATCACTTAACAAAGTCTCCACCATGAAAAATTCACCTAGAATCAATAGGTAGGATCCTCTCATAGTAATATCCTTCTACACTCACATTTGCATTCATTAAGAATACTAATCATGCTAACATCCACTTTTGTTGATATGGGTGAATTACAGGAACAACCATGGCCACTTACAAGAGAAGAAGTGAAAAGGAAATGATCATTGAGGTTAGCTCAGATAGAGAGGAAGAAGAAATATGAATAAACACCCCAAGTCCCAATCATAATGACACCATTTGTATTGTGAATAAAGGTGTGGCATGTTAATGGTGAGAAATCTACTAGATGTTTCAACATGAATCCTACCTTGAAATGTCATAAGATGATCAAGACCTAGGTATGTACCAGATGATAAGATGTTCACGACTTCACAAGGTATCTTCTCACATATATGTATTCCCATGCATCGAGGCAGTCTCATGGATCATCTTCCAAGTGGATGTGGACAATAGGATAATTAGAGATCCTCCAGGAAAAACCATATTCTCATTCAATTCATCATTCCTACACACATGATACAAGATCCCTATTGAGGAAATTGAACTTACAGAAGAATGGATGTTGCAATTCCCTTTAGATTGCAAAGAAGTGATGAAGAATTGGTGGGACCTAGGGATAAAATTCAAAACTAGGAAGTTCAGTATCTATCCACTAGGATGTTGAGGAATCCATACCATTTGGGAGCAACTCTACTTTGCAGGCTCTATGGGGAAGAAAATGCCATGAAGTTCAAAGAATCACGGGTCCCTTTAATGCACAAAATAACAACGATTGGTCATGTATTCAATTGGGTAGATATCCTTTCTACCACCCTGGAGGATATTGTATCAATTGCAAAGCACATAGTGCTAGTGAAACGTTCAAAATTTCACATTTCTTCATACTTTCTAAATTTGGTATGTATGGTGCATGCCTTCCAAAGAATGGGATGGTAGTTTGAGAGATAATCCAATTCATGTATATTTCTAAGATCTATGGGAACACAAATATTGTGTTCATTGTTACAAGATATGTGAGAATTTCCCAATTCCTTTGTTCCAACTGTTGTTTTGTGCTCTAGAACCATGTATGTCAGATAAGGCAATGCATGCAGTTGGAAATATTGGGGATTGGTTTGTTTTGGAGAACGAGACTTATATTAGAATATATGGCTCAACCAAACCTCTCCACTTATTTCCAAAGTTTGTACTTGATAAGTTTTCCATGTAGGAAGAAGCATTCTAGGCCCTTGTGCATAGATTTGGAGTGACACTCACTAGAGACAAAAAACTACCATGGCTACCACTCCCTTTTTTCTTGGGATCCTATAATTTTAAAGACACCAAAGAGGCACAAGTTGAAGCTGACATTTTGGCAACATCCCATTTCAAGGAGGAGAGATTCCATAGACATGAGCCCCTGAAAGTTTTCATTCAACATAGTCGGATTTGCATGCATAGGTTTCCCTATGAATCTGAAACATGGAGAGAGGAAGAAATCTATAAAAGGGCCACCAAATATGATAATGTTATTTTTTGGATAAGAGGAAGCTCTCAGACATAGAGATAAGTTACAGAAAGAAGAAGCAACTAGAGTAGTAGCAAAAAAGGAAAGGTTATTGAAGGATGTTGAAGAGACTTCAACAAGAAGTAGCATAAGTGGAGAGGAATATAAATGAAGAAAAATAAAAAGAACAAATAACACTTCAAAAAGAACAAGAATAAAAGCTTAAATGTGATGAAGAAGAAATGAAGAGAAAGGAGGAAGAGGAAAATAAGGCTCAAGAAAAAATCCAAGGCACTAATCCAATGGATACCATTCATTTTGAGACTTCTTCTAGCACACCTTTGACTAGAGGTCATTTCCCTTTGTGGGAAATAGGATTAGGATAATTTACAACTTCCATGGCTGCCAGAGTAGCAAACCTAGACTCTTTCAATTTTGACAAGGCCCGAGGTAGAATTGTGAAGCAAATAGTGAAGATACTTCTCATTCCTGGCATTCCAACTCTCTCAGTAAATACAAAAACACTCATGGTTACGGATATTTGGAAATACCCCTTGGATATAGCCTCAGTAGGAGTGACATTCACCCAAGCCTCTTAACAGAACCTTATAGACATGGATAAATAGATCAAGGATTATAAAGACAAAGTAAATAGCTTAGAATAATAAGTAAGATATTAAAAGGGGGATATAACATATCATTTTTGAGGTCAGAGCATGTTCCAAAAAAGTACAGGAAGAATTTTGTGCCATAGTCAAACAATTCTATACTAATTTGTAGGAATACCAAGACTTGGCTTCCTAGATGATAAATTTTTTTGATTGGGTCAAGACAAAAAAAAGTAGAATTACAAGGGGAACGTCTAGCCATGGATGAACTAAAAAAATGGCCTGAGAACCTTGATGCACCAACAAACCTCCCAATAATTTTTGATAGAGAAAACTAGTTGAACTACACAACACTTATAAATTTCCATAGAATTGGGGAGAAACTAGAAAAATACATAACATATTTGATCGACAATTGCACAAAATTTCACACGGTAGCAGAAAGGTTAATTGATAGGTGTAGATTACCCAAGACTGGAGACCTGGGTAAACAGAGACCACCATAGCAGATTCAAACGGAATTGGAGGTAGCAATACACTATTGAGAACTCTCTACAAGGATACATGACAAAGTGACCATTGCAATAATGAAGGATGATTTAGTGGTGACTCCAAAGATCAAAATTGGATAATCTCCTTTTTGCTCACATTAAATAAAGAAATGAAAAATTGATTCCGGGACTCAATTGTTTATGAAATTACATTGGAAAATGTGTTGTTCACAAGAATGATAGGGATCTCTACTTATCATGAAGTATGTACAACCTACTTCAAGGAAAAAGCTGAAGGACGTATTTAATATTTGATTTCAATCATAATATACAATGTAAAGTAGGAAAAGGAGAAATTTAGGAATGTCAAGAGTTGCAACTATCAATGAGGAGTCAAGGAGTCCCAATAAACAATTGCAATCTCAACTATATATGTCCAAGAACACCCATTTGAAATAACTCTTACTTTTTGTATTTTTTGAACTAATTTTGAGATTTTAATGAGAAAAGGCCCTCGGGGCCATTTTGTAAGAGAAGAAATTTGGTGTATGTGATGTGCACATTGCGAACTACTTCCAGTTTATGTATTATCAATTCACTATTGTAGCATTATATTGTTCATTTGATAGACTGCTCTTCTATGAATTTTATAACTTTGCATCCCATTACTTTTCCAATATTGTTGTTTTGAGTTGATGAATGGATGGTGATGAATAATATTGATGTTTTAGACTAATCTGTACACTTATATTTCTCATGAATTTTTTATCTCTACTTTTCTTTAATAGCCTACTATTTTGGAGTGCAAGCAAGAATTGTTGGTTTAACCATTTGATCATTTAGTTAGTCTTCTCCTAGCTAGGATAGGTTAGAATAGTTTTACTGAATCCTTTATTTAGATTTAGTTTATCCTACATTCTGCATTTTGCATATCAATCAGCCAATACCCATTCATTCCTAGCAATGGTAGTCAGACTAGAATCCAAATGGGTCTCCCACACCAAATGGTGCAAGGTCTAATTGGGAATTTGCATCGAGGAGTACCCTTGTCTATTGAAGGAAATTTTTTCCACAACAATAGGTTCCAAACACTAGTTTTTCACATACTAGAGACACCAAATATTCGAAGCTTGTGGATATGTACTACCAAATGAAAACAATCATTTCCATGGGTATAGAAGTTAGAGGCACCTTGATGAATGAAATCCTTGCTAAATTGAAATAATTGGACCATACCCATTCATTTCTAGTAATGGTAGTCATGATAGAATCTAGATGGGTCTCACACACCAAATGGTGTGAGGTCTAATTGGGGCTTTGCACCAAGGAGAACCCTTTTCCATTGAAGGACATGTTGTCCACATCAACAGGTTCCAAACACTAGTTTTTCACACAATAGAGATACCAAATATTTGAAGCTTCTGTATATGTACTACCACACGAAAAAAATCATTTCCATGAGTCTAGAGGCACCTTGATGAATGGAATCCTTGCTAAATTGAACTAATTGGACCATAAATATGATAAATTAATCAATGTGATTTAGAAGGGAAAGGTAAGGATTGATGAACTAGATGAGGATGGATGACCTGTAAGTTCAGAGGAAGTGGAGCAAGGAAAGGCAAAAGAAACTCAATTTGAAGAGGTTGCCAAGGCCAACCTGGGGAGGACACCCCTCCCATCTTCATCAATGTTGACTCAAGCTCAAAATATGATGATGAGCCTTTTCTAGACAAGGCTTTACTACTTGTTTGTTTTTACATTTTGATATGTATGTAACACTAGCACTTCCTATAAGTAGTTTTGGTCTTAAGTGGATAGTTATGCTCTTCTTTTTTGATATTATAAGTATTTTGATAAATCCCTTTATGGGAGAGGAAAAATCTCATAATATCCTTAATATTTTATCCCTATTTTCTTTGATATAAAGATATAGTAAGGATTTCATATCGCACCTTTTGTATATCAATAATAGAATGTAGCTAAATTACAAGAAAAAATGAAACTTTTCCCTTAATTGATTTCCTGTTCTAATTGATGTTCCATCCCTATCAAAGTCAATTTATGTATCAAATTTTTTCATAGAAATTAAACATGGTCAAACTTAACTCAACTATTGATCACTTAATTTAAGGGGATTGACCATGGTGCAATAAGTTACAATTGTCATTAGGATATTTTTCTTTTCTAAGTTAGCTTAGTTGTTTAAGTTCATGATTATATTCACTTCCGTGCTTCCAATGCTTTACGTTGTGGTTTTCTTACTGTTACCCCCCGAGGCTAGGGGTAACTAAGAATATGATGTATTGAGGCCCTTAGGTTAAAGACATGGAGCTTCGAGAGCCATATGAGCATACAAAGCCCCTCCTCTCACCACACATCACCATTCATCGACAACAACAATGTCCACCACACTAGCATGGACGAGAAAGGACAACATGTCTTGCTTCATGAGGTAATAAGTTTTGGTTTCATGGTAAGTGTTATTTTAATAATTGAAGCATTTGAGCATGTTTCAAAGAGTCATTTCTTGATTATGAAAATGTTTTCTTGGAAGTTATACATTTTGCCACATTTCACCTTAGTGGTTGACATGGTTTCCTAATAAGTGGGTCACCCTCGAGAAAATGGTTGCTACTGGGGGGTCTCCTTGAAGGGTCACTGTACCATTCTTGCACATACTTATCACTTTCTGCACCCCTTCCCCTCAGTTTCCTCATATTTTGGGTTTTTGGGCTCATTGACCCCAATAATGGCTTGTACCTCATTTCATGGGAAGAAAGGGATAAAGGCCCAAAGGTGTTGTAGCTGGAAAAAGTTAAAATCCATAAATTATCCTTCTAGATGCTCACCCTAAGGCCCTNACAGTCTCCTCTCTCAGAATACAATATTCACCCTCGTACATAGCCGCAATACATTTCCCTCATAAAAGAGGGTTTCCTTCTAGGGCAAAAAACCCTAACATAATCTCTACCGTTAGATCTGCGACCTTATAATGAACGATCCAGATTTACAATGAAATTACAATATACTTTTATAAGGCAATTTTTGCTTTGAGGGCTTCGCCCCCGAACCCCCGCTGGGGGCCCGCTTGCCCCCATACCCCCCAGCCGGGGGGATAGCCCCCCCGGACCCCGCAGAGGGGGTACCCCCCCTCTGCACTCCCCCGCGTGGAAGAGTGTACATACTTCTGGGGTGTAAATACTTCATGGGGTATAAACACGGTTGAAAGCAAGGACCTCTGCATCAGGAAGATAATCAGGCTCCACAACCAACATGAAGGACATTTAAAAAAAGAAAACAAATAATTAATAAATGTTCCACTTGATGGGGGAATACATTTGTAGTGTCGTTTAATTTCCAGTGCATATGGAACTCAATGTATTCCTAACTTCAAGTGGCATTGTGGTGCTCTTTACTTTCCATTGCACATGACACTCAATGTTCGGATGATAATAAATTAATGGAAAATAAAAGGGCTTGGAAAAATGTTGCATTGCAAATGAAGGATGCAACACACCCTCCACAAAGGCACCCATAGATGAGACAATATGATCCATTGATATGTCAAGAACCCTATACCCAAAAGTCATGCCTTCATCCACCTCATATTCAATACATGACTTAGAGAGGGTCTTCTTGGGAAACACTCCTTGACTTGGGGATTAGTCTACCCAATAGGGCACCATGACAACCCTCCCATACTTAAATTTGGAAAATTTGATAAGGTGTTTGAGAATTTGTTTAGTTTGAAAAGGGGGGATTTAATGCACATGTTTGGGTGGTTCTTTTATTAAATGTGGCTGAATTGGCATGATACATGTGGCTTGTGGACACTTGGAGGGCGTACTTGTTTTTCTTTGCAGGGCCTTTCTCAATCATGAAATCTATCCATGGGGGAATTATTCCTTTTTGACCTTCAAGGGGGTTTGAAAACCCCTAGGATGGATGTCATACTGCACAGGATGGGAAGAGCACCCCAGAGCCTTTGTGTGCAAAGGATATAGGATGTTACCTTTGGAGGCACTTTGACAACATTCGAGGACGACATTGTATCCCTTTGCACCTGAGCATTGGGATTTGGAGGGCTAGGATGTCACTTTATAATCCCTTGACATCATTTGGAGGCTAGGGTTTGGCATGCTTGATGGTTCTAGAGGTGATTTGATGTGGTTTGAAGGAAGGATATGCATGTCATGACACCCTAGCACATGAGAGCTTGGCACATGGCCTTTGTAGGCCCAAAGATATGCTTCTTGAGGCTCAATATCTCACTTCTAAGCCTCATGTTACCCTTATGGGGCATGAAATCACCCTTCTTTACGGTTTCATCTTATGTAATTTTTATGTTTGTAAGTTGTAAAGGAAAATAAAGGGGGTCGACCCTCTTTTGATTTTTTGTTGACATTTTTAAGTGGACAAATTGGTTTTGATGGCCTCATATAAATAGAGGCCATCTCATTTTCATTTTGAGATATCATCACTTGAGAATTACATAACTCTTGGACTAAAATTTTTGCCCTCCTTGGTAAATTCACTATCTCTTGTCTCTTTTTCAAAATGGGTGGAATACTTGTCTATTGGTGGAATAAAGGCCAACAACTTCTCTTGGATGCTTGTTCTTGACATTTTGGTGGAATATCTTTGATAAGTAAGGATTTTGCATGCTATTTCTTGGATTGGGTAAGGAATTTTCTGCAATTTTGTGTTTATTCTTGATTTCAAGGTTATTTTGTTAAACCCTTAGAGGAGTATAAGGGCATACACCCTCCATCAAGGAATTTCTTTATATTGTTATTGAAAAGGCTTAAGGTTTGGTACAAGGGGTAAAAGGGCTTACAACCTTGTAGCAAAACCTTGTTAGGGTTTATTTTCTTCATGGAGTAAAATGGCTTAGACCCCTAGAATATTGATAAATCCTAGCTAGAATATTGACTCCATTACCCAATAGATAAAACACTAGTTTTTTGTATTGGAGATTGAATATTGTTGCATTGGTAAACATGAATTTTGAGATATTGAATTGTTCAAGTTTGGATTTAAATTTTACATGCTTTAAGCTATCTTGTGCCCTATGGGAATATTGATTTGTTAAGTAATTGAGTTGTTGTAACAAGCATTAAGATACAACCAATAGGGCTACAACAAAATCACTTTCTCTTACACTTTACTCACTTTTATACCACTGAAATTCATTTGCAAGTTGTGATAATTGATCTACTGTTTAAAAGTTGTTTTTTGGGTGGCTTACTCACTGATTTTAGTGGTTAGAACTTGTTGTCGTAGAAAACATTTGCTACAGTCATAAGGATCTTATAAAATTATATTGATAACACTCATTAACATCCCTCTCTTTCTATCAAAGTCTTGGTTTAAACATTGGAAGATTGTCTACTAATTGCTAGCTTTATTTTGCAACATCATACACTTGATTTTGATGGTTTAATTTGCAACTATCATAGTTTCTTTATTGTTGATATATATTTCCATACTGCTGCAATTTCGGGACATCAAGGTTTATTAATGATTCCCCATTGGTTTTGAGGCTTATATCATCATATATTGTCGTGTTTTGTTTTATCTAACATTGTTTTGTAGGTAAACAACCTTGGAAACCACTTACCAAACTCCAAAACTCTGTTCTCAATCCTCAAGTCATCTTAGACCTCGACCTATATGGGTGTTCTTCTAGATCCTTTCTTATCTTCTTGCAATCCCACTAGGGTCATCCATGAATCCTCCCTTGTATTGGAATTGTCTTTCACTAAAATGAGGGGGGCATATATTGAGGTGACATTGATAGGTGTTCTCAGTTGTGTCACACACTTGTTGTGTGGGTTAGGATTTGTCCAAACTACAAACTATGAGATAATATTTTTGGTGGCATTGTCGAGGATGATTTTGAATCCTTTCTGATCCCATAATGACACTCAACAAGTCTATCCAAAATCCTTTATCTCTAGATTGCATGGCGACTCCAACATAGGAAGTTACCCTCACAATTTTGAGGAACTCCATATAAGTTTATCTGGCGACTCCAATGAGAGAAGATACCCTCTTCAATCTTGATGAGCCTTGAGCTCTTTTGGAATTTCCATTGAGGTGTCATGCCAGGTAATGGAACAATGGCACCTTGGTGTACACATGAATTATATCCTTCCCTTGATATCCATGACATTCCTAGGTAATCAAATCATTATCCTCCACAGTGGAACTAGAATTGTCCAAAGTTTAATGGTGATCCAACCCCAACGGTCACTCATGTTGTGAATTATATGAAATATTCTTCAACATTGAATGTATTACATGATGAAATACTAATGTGATATTTTATAGCATCTCTAGAGTTAAGACAAAAGAACTGGCTCATGAATTCATGTGATCTGAGGAGCATGCCTTCCTCCACAAAGCTTATTGAACAATTTCTCAGATGTTGGGGTCTAACTACTTAGAATTTGGGAGATACTTTCCAAGAGCTCGAGGACGCTCTTTACAGAGAAGGTACTCCAGTGGATGATGAGACAATAGTTGAAGAATGTAAAACTGAAAAGGATCATCATCCATCCTCTACAAAAGAAGCACTTGAAGAATAGGTCCATGAAGAAAACTGCCAACAAGAAGAAGATTTCATTGAGGTGCAACATGTTGAGAACCTAGACGAGACATCGATATCCATTCTCCCGCTTGATGAAGATGAAGTTTTCCATCCTTGCTTTCCTCCTGCACTTGAAGATGAAGAAGTTATTAGTTCAAATGATACAAATGATTTTGTGGAGGACCTCTTCAACATAGTTGATAAACACATTGATGATTTCATACATATTGGGAGGCGTAGATGGGACATGGGTTGTTTCATTTTTTATAAGGATATCGCTTACAACATTGAGGGTAGATTTCAAATGAAGAATGTTGAGTTATCACCTCCAGAGGACTGGTCTTCATTCCTAGATGATCCAAATATTCCATCGCTTGACAATGATATGAGTCTAGCTAGCTATTATCCACTCATGGATGATTGGTTGTAACTCACTGATGTTGATCTCCAGCCATGCCTTGGGGATTATCATTTTGAACACTAAAACAAATATTTGATGAGAATTCTCAACCATATTTGTGCTCAAATTTTGATGAACATGAGGCCATGGAACAATCAAAGACTCATACTACTGAGCAATAGTATTTTCATCCCTAGGATTTTTTAGGGATTTGCATATGAAGAGGCAAAGATTTTTCAGTAGCAAAGATATTTATTTCTTTGAACATGAGGTTGTCCCTTTCCTCTTGTCTTCCTCTTGGGGAAGCCATGTAGTTTTCTTCCAATATCTCCTCTCCTCTTAGTCTTCAAGAATCAATAATCATGCGAGTGAGGAAGAACATGAACCATAATCTATATGTGGCAGCCCTAGTATTCATAGAAGGGTGGATCGAGCTTGTGGTTATTCTTTCCAAAGAGATTTTCTCCCTCCCACCCACCTCCATGAGTTGTTTCCTATCATTGATCACATGATTATTTATGCTCATGATAATTATATGCTTGACTTATCTTTGTTGTATTATTTAATTAAGCACATGGGGAGATACCTTGAAAAGATGATTAGTTGGTTTCATTGGTTGTGCGATTTCACCTAACATCTTAGGGACTTGATTTATATGGGCCTTGGGCCCCATGTAATTAGGTAGGTCATTTGCTTTTTTGCATTTGCATTCGTGTTTTCATCATAGTGTAGTTGCATTTTCTTTCTTACTTTTCTTTACATGTTTCTTTATTTTCATTTATGCATAATTGTTGTGATTTGCTTGAATCATATTATATGTTAGTTGTTTTTGAAAAATGAAAATTTGTCTTTTAAGGAATAGCTGAAATTTTGAAGTTTTGATTAAATTAACAAAGGGTGAGCAAGCCACCCCTCGATGCTCTAATATATTTCTTGAGTATGTGTAGGAATAGTTCTTACCAGTAGATGTTGAAGTTCTCATGTACTCTACGGTGAGCACATGTCCCCATTCAAGAGCCAGATGTTACCCCCCTAGGCTAGGGGTAAGCAAGGAGATGATGTCTTGAGGCCTGTTGGTTGAAGACATGGAGTTTCGAGAGATAGATGAGTAGAAAAATCCCCTCCTCTCACCACACATAACCATTCATTGACAACAATAATGTCCACCACACCAGCATGTCCTAGAAAGGACAATAAGTCTTGCTTCATGAGGTAACAAGTCTGGTTTCGTGGTAAGTGTCATTTTAATAATTGAAGCATTTGAGCATGTTGCAAAGAGTCATTTCTTGATTATGAAAACATTTTCTTGGAAATTATACCTTTTTCCTCATTTTACCTTGGTGGTTGAAATGGTTTCCTAGTAAGTGGGTCACCCTCTGGAAAAGGGTTTCTACTAGGGGGTCTCCTTGAAGGGTCATTGTACCATTCCCGCACATACTTATCACTTTATGCACCCCTTCTCCTTCGTTTCCTCATATTTTGGGTTCTTGGGCTCATTGACCTCAATAAGGGCCCGTACCTTATTTCATGGGAAGAATGGGCTAAAGGCCCATAGGTGTTGTAGATGGAAAAAGTTAAAAGCCATTAATTATCCTTCTAGATTCTCTCCCTAGGGTCCTAAGGGAAATGCAATTCTTCTCCATAAAAAATGAAGGACCTTTAAAAAAGAAAACAAATAATTAATAAATGCCTCACTTGATGGGGGGAATGCATTTGCAACGTATTTTAATTTCCAGTGCATATGACACTCAATGTGCTCCTAACTTCAAGTGCCATTGCAGTTCTCTTTACTTTCCATTGCACATAACACTCAATGTTCATACCATAATAAATTCATGGCAAATAAAAGGGCTTGGAAAAATGTTGCATTGCAAACAAAGGATGCAACACACCCTCCACAAAGGAACCCATAAATGAGACAATATGAGCCCTTGATATGTCAAGAACCCCATGCCCAAAATTCATGCCCCCATCCACCTCATATTCATTATTGAATTAGAGAGGGTCTTCTTGGGAAACACTCCTTGACTTGGGGGTTGGTCTACCCAATAGGGCACCATGACGACCCTCCCATGCTTAAATTCAGAAAAATTTATAAGGTCTTTGAACATTTGTTTAGTTTAAAAAGGGGGAATTTAATGCACATGTTTGAGTGGTTATTTTATTAAATGTGGCTTACTTGGAATGATACATGTGACTTGTGGACCCTTGGAAGGTGTACTTGTTTTTCTTTGTAGGACATGCTTGGTGAAAGCTATCCATGGAGGACTTATGCCATTTTGACCTTCATGGGTGGTTGAAAGCCCCTAGGATGGACATTATACCCCACAAGATGGGTAGAGCACCCAAGAGCCTTTGTGTGCTAAGGATAGAGGACGTTACATTTGGAGGCATTTTGACGACATTTGAGGATGACATCATAGCCCTTTGCACTTGGACGTTGGGATTTGGAGGCCTAGGACGTCACTTTTTAAGCCCTTGAAGTCATTTGGAGGATAGGGTTTGGTGGGATTGATGGTTTTAGAGGTGATGTGATGTGGTTTGAAGGACGAAGATGCATGGCATGGCACCGTAGCACATGAGAGCTTGGCACATGGCCTTTGGAGACCCAACGATCTTCTTCTTAAAGCTCAACGTCTCACTTCTAAGCATCACGACACCCTTCTAGGGCATGACATCACCCTTCTTTAAGGTTTTATCTTATATAATTTTTATGTTTGTAAGTTGTAAATGCAAATAAAGGGGGTTGACGCTCTTTTAATTTGTTGTTGACATTTTTAAGTGGATAAATTGGTTTAGATGGCCTCATATAAATAGAGGCCATCTCATTTTCATTTTGAGATAACATCACTTGAGAATTACATCTTGGACTGAAATTTTCTCCATACTTGGGAAATTCGTTGTCTTGTCTCTTGTGTAAAATGGATGGAATACTTGTCTATTGGTGGAATAAATGGCTAACGACTTCTCTTGGATGCTTGTTCTTGGAAATTTGGTGGAATATCTTTGATAAGTAAGGGTTTTGCATGCTATCTCTTGGATTAGGTAAGAATTTTTTGCAATTTTGTGTGTTTCTTATTGATTTCAAGGTTATTTTGTCAAACCCTTGGAGGAGTATAAGGGCATACACCCTCCATTAAGGAATTTATTTATATTGTTATTGAAAAGGCTTAAGGATTGATACAAGGAGTAAAAGGGATTACACCCTTCTAGCAAAACCTTTTTACGGTTTATCTTTTCTAGGGATTAAAAGGGCTTAGACCCCTAGAAAATTGTTAAATCCTAGCTCAAAGCAAGAGACTCCATTACCCAATAGATAATACACTATTTTTTTGCATTGGAGATTAAATATTGTTGCATTGGTAAACACAAATTTTGAGATATTGAATTGTTCAAATTTGGATTTAAATTTTACATGATTTAAGCTATCTTGTTCCCTAAGGGCGTCTTGATTTGCTAAGTGATTGAGCAGTTGTAACAAGCATTAAGTTACAACCAATAGGGCTGCTACAAACTCACTTTCTCTTACTCTTTACTCACTTTTCTACTGCTGAAATTTATTTGCAAGTTGTGATAATTGATCTATTGTTTGGGTGGCTTACTTGTTGATTTTAGTGGTTAGAACTTGTTGTTGTAGAAAATTTTTGCTACATCCATAAGGCTGTTATAAAATTCTGCTGATAACACTCATTGACAACCCTCTCTTTCTATCAAAGTCTTGGTTTAAACATTGGAAGATTGTCTACTAATTGCTAGCTTTATTTTCTAACATCATACACTTGATTTTGATGGTTTAATTTGTAGATGTCATAGTTTCTTTACTACTAATATATATTTCCATATTGTTGCAATTTTAGGACAGCTAGGTTTCTTTCTGATTTCCCATTGGTTTTGAGGCTTATATAATCATATATTGTCTTGTTTTGGTTTATCTAACATTGTTTTGCAGGTACACAACCTTGGAAACCACTTACCAAAATCCAAGACTCTCTTCTCAAGCCTTCATTCATTTTAGACCTCGACCTATAGGGTGTGTTCTTCTAGCTGCTTGTTTATCCCCTTGCAATCATCGTAGGGTCATCTGGGAAGCCTCCCTTGTGTTGGACTTGTTCTTCACTAAAACAAGAGGGACATCTATTGAGGTGACAATGATAGGTTTTCAAAGTTGTGTCACACACTTGTTGTGTGGGTTAGGCTTTGTCGAAACTACAAATTGTGCGACAACACTTACTTTTAGTATAAAAGTGGATTTCATATGTATTTTTGTCTTCCTAATTTAAATTTCGAGTTACTTTTCTTACTTTGTTGATTGGTCATTTGCTTACTGTTATAAGTAGTTTTCAATATTTCCTAGGAATAAGAGGCATCTTATAAATTAGGAATAAACCAATAATTTAATAAAGTATCCCAAGGTTTATTGATGGACTACTTGATTTGCTTAAACGTATGAAGGCTTGCATATCCATCCCAAAATTCAATGTTTTGACAAAATAGTTGGTTAAGGTTACATGACTATGACCTTCCATAAGAGCTAGACACAAAACTATAAATAATTTCCCTGGTTGCTTGAAACCAACACATAAAGGCTTAGAATACATTTAGCTTCAACAAAAAATTTCATATTTTTCACTATGAAAAGTGGTTTCTATTACTTGCTTGTAAATCGTCTTGTACATTGTCTTTTACAAAATAAATCTCCATTAACATAGTTGTAGAGTGGAGGTCCATAGCATGCATGGTGCCCCTCATTGGCACAAGGTTTCTCCATATCCCAATCCTTAAAATTTTAACCATATGCCCCTCATTGGGACAAGTTTTCTCTATATCCCAATCCTTAAAATTTTAACCATATGCCCCTCATTGGGACAAGGTTTCTCCATATCCCAATCCTTAAAATTTCAACCATAAACTCATTTAGGAACTCATGTCTCATGGCTCAATATAATTTGGGTAGTCCCCCTCTTTCTATAATTTGTGTTTTCATGTTAAAAAAATTGGAACTTTCTTTGAAAATAAAAATAGTTTGACACCATTTTCTACAATAACCCATTTTGCATAAATTAATTGAGGAAAAAAAATGATGTTAATATTTGTAAAAAAAATACAAAAATAACTAATATACACATGACAACTTTAAAAAATAAAATTTTTCTTATTCACACATGTAAGTAGTTGAAGCTAAGTGGTTTTGAACTTAGTTCTCCTCCAATCCCACCCCTCTTGAGGTCCCAATCCTATATTCTACTTCCATTTCTCTACTTAAGCTATTCCATGGAGATATAGAAAATAAAGATTAGCTTTTGTTTTTTTCCCGAATTGGCAACTTTAAAGAGGATTGATGTCTCCACAAAGATACTCACAAGATTTGAATTAATGACCCGATAAAGACTAAACTCCACACGGACCAACTACCGTGCTAACTTGAAATACTCACTTATGAATATTATGCATGTATCACATCAACTTTCCCATATTACACCAACTCAAGGATAGTCACATTGTCACTAAAAGATGTGGTTGTAATGTGTTACAAGGAACGAGGAAAAAATGTGCTTAGTGTTTTTGAATTGTTTAATAACGTGTCAAACATAAACAGTTTGTCAAACCACGTTGATGTTATCTAATAGAGATGGAAAAATCATTGTTTGAGTAATGTTACACGGTGATACATGCAAATCTATTAACTCTAATCACTATCTACCTGACTTCTGCATGAAACGTTGCCAGGAAAGGAAAAAAATCAGAGGGTGGATATTGCTAAGCATTGTTATTCATGTAGATGATCTTGTTGGTAGGAAGCCATCGCAAATTACAAATTAACTTCGTGCATGTTATATTAATGATTTAAGGTATCTATTTTAATTACATTTTATAACGTACGTGTCCAAGCAATGGTAGCCAAGTCGCAAGTCACAATCAACAAATCCTTGCACAAAGGAGGAGTTTTCTCATTAGGGCTTGAACTCAAGTCTTCTTTACAACAATAACTCCAAGTTGTCACTAGGGTTAGTGAAAAGTCAAATTTTGTTGGCTAAGAAGGTTAGAAGGTCGAATCCATGTAGCCCCCTTGGGTTGGGGGTACATGTTGTTCCTTGGAATCATTTACCATGGGTTATGTTGGAACACATATATATTTCTAAAACTTTAGACTTTAAATAGATTTCATTTCCATTTAAATAAAAATAACGCGCGCTTGATTTTTATCGTTGATGAAGTTTTTCATCTAATCAAACAATCATAGTCTCTTAGGAGTTATGGAGTCGCCTACTCGTTAAAGAGTCAAATCACTAAAAAATACTTTGGAGTTTAGAGTTTCGGAGTTTTGTACTTCAGGCGTTTCAACATGCCTCACCTTCAAAGTCTCGATACGTGAAAAGTGTTTGATCCTGGTCACCATATACATGTATACCTCCCTAAGATTTAACACGTCACTACGGGAAGCGGCCCTTCGGGAAAATGACAAAAATTCTAACTTGTAAATCTAAGAAACACGAAGTCCCAAAATATTAAATCTTGGTTAATTAAACTAATGTCAATTAAAGGTAATTAATAGTGTTGTGCACTCGGAGTTCGGGTATCCACCATCCCTCACATTTTAAATTCACGAAACCCAAACTCTCGAAATGTCTTAAATGTTAAACATAGTTAATTAAAGATTAAAGACAATTAACGAGCAATTAATCACTTTGTGGTTTTGAGCATCGAGAATCATATATCAAGCTGTTATTAGATACCCCGAGGTTCGAGGGCTCGAAAAGAGTTAAAGATAAATATGATTAATTAACAGGTTAAACACTATTATCTCAGGTTAATTTTTCATTAAATCATAGTTCGAGTAAATTCAAATTTCATCTATGCTTTTCCCGATCACGAACCACCAACCATTAATGACATTAATAGCCAATCTAGGGCAAATGATTTCAAATAAGATCTCGGACCACCACCCAAACCTTTTCATTAAAGGAAGTAAACACGTTGTCAGTGAAGGTATACACAAATTGATGCACTTAAGGTGAAAAATATATTGCATTCTGAATTCCATTCGCGGTTTTTATAGAGAAAGCTTAGCAAGATAAGAAGTTTCGGGCATTTGCTATGACAGGTAACACATTTTTGAGTTTACAACTATCATGGCTCCGTAGAAAATGGTTAAAGTGACTGGTGAGAGATCGAGCCAAAACACATATGTCCTTTCAGACACATCGCCGAGAACTGTTGAGACCATAAAAACATAGATGCATGTTTGTGATATCCTACAATATGAGCTGAACAACTATACAAAAGAGTCAGATTATGAAGGGACTGAAACTCAGGCGAAGAAACTCAAATACATATCCCAATCGGAATTTCATAAGATAGCCACACGACCGAGGCTCATGTCGTATAACAACATAATAGGCTGGGCCTTAGAGAACGTTGACGTATTGACCATGACCATCCACAATTCACATAAAGTTGTTGTTGGATCCTTCTGCCCAGAACATATACAGGTGATGTACAAATTGTCTCTAACATTCAAACATAGTTATAATGTTGCTTTCTTAAAAGAGTTTGATGAAGAAGAGTGACCAGAAGGTGTAATGAATTACCCTGATTTGATCAAGGATTGGTGGGCATGCCCTCATAAATTCAGAGCATACACCCATGACATATACGCCACTGCATCCTTAGACGCTCATATGATGTATGTAGCCATGATGTTGTGTAGACTTTTCGAGAAAGAAAACTCTGCTCACTTCCTGTTATCATGGGTATCGATCATGCATGAAGTTGCAGAGGGTTTTTCCTTCAATTGGGCCAAGATATTGTCAGAGAGTTTAGCCAAGGAAATCACCGAATATTAGACATTGAAATCCAAAGGACGACCTACCTCTTTTTACATGTCGGTATATCTTATGGATGTCGTTTGTTTTATCACGCCTTTTCCTCCAATGGGTTGGAGTTGGGCACCGACCAACACCGAACCAATACATCTTTATCATTCAAAGCTATGGGAAGATAAAGAGAAAGATTTCTTCTATGAAATCTGCAATTATGTGGTGGTGTCGATGCATATCACTATATATGGGTGCCCACCTCCCAGGATTTCTGACAAAATAATGACCAACCTAGGGAAAATAGTGGATTGGGACATTGAAGAGCATTTCTCTTATATCAAGGTTTTTGGTTGTTCGGTTCCTCTGCATGCCTTGTGCAAGTTTCTACCAGATCGATTGGTGTGTCGTGAAGTAGCGCATCAAACTATGCTTGGGAGAATCATTAAGGAACTGAAGGCAGTGCAGAAAAAGGTATGGCCCACCTTTCCCTTGCAGATTGGTATGTTTTCGTTGTTAGATTTCGGCCACTCGAAAGTAGATGCCGCAACCCTGGAGGAAATCAAGCTTGGAAATATTGAGTTCAAGAAACATGATCCTCAAAAGATCGTGGGGAATCACATGGCACTTTACAATTTGAAAATATACGAGCATGAAGATTCTCCCCGGGATGAGATATTCCAAGGAGTAAGATCCTATCGGGAAGTTTTGAACTGAGTCCAAACTCTGGCTCTAGATAAATTGGTCGAATTCTATAATTTCCAAAGGCATCAAAGAAATGGCCTTCCTAAAGTCTTGCAGGGAGAAACCCCAAAACCTCCAGCTACACAGAAAATTGAGGTCCAGAGTTTAGAAACAAGGAGCTCTAGTGGACAGGATGCTTAAGAAAATTTGGAGAAGACTGAGGTTTTGATGCAGAAAGGGGACACCACATTGAAAAATCCACCAAGTGATCAAGCTAAAGCTTAGACTGTGGCCTTGATAAAAAAGGGAGAAGACAATCCATTGTCCACACCAGAAAAATTAGCTACCGACACGACCGGGAAACAACCATCCACCGAGATAGGCAACCTTGTCCAATCTATCACACCTTTACAGTTCAGTAGAGGGAACTCAAGTGCCAAAGTAGTATTTATAGAAAATATTACACCTATTTTGGTCGAAGAGATGCCTCCTTCTGACTTCTTCTTCAGCAAGAAGAGGAGGGTTGTAGTAAAAAGAGAAACACACCAAAGGGAGGGTGCGAATGTCAAGAGACATTGGGCGCTATTGGATGGACATGCCTTAGAAGAAGCAGACTTCGCTATGGAAGTGGCATGCTCATTGGGATCTTTTTTCATCGCAAATCATTATTCAGTTGGGAACCTGAAGGAACAACTGAAACAGAAGGAACTGTCGGTGAGCCAATTACAAAATCAATTAAAGACTATGGAACATAATTTCAAGAGTGAGATGAACAAGGGTTTTGAGTAGATTAGAGCCTGTGATAGACAGAAAATTCAGCAGCTCAAATTTAGTCTCGACGAAGTGCATAAGAACGCACATGCAAGTAGAGAATGGGTCATTCATTAGGGAGAGTTGGTAAAACAACTATAGGCCAAAATAAAATTGACTGAGAACACGACTATAGATATGGCGGTTTTCTAAGCCTAGGCATTGGAGGTGCGCGAGAAACTTGATTCAACACAACAAATCCTTTTCACTAAGGTAGAATTTGTCCAAAACCATTTTCGGGTGGTAGACCAATCCTTAAATAACATTTTCTTAATGGAGAGAAAGGCCATCGTTGCTCGAGCTACTTTCCAGGAGGTAGTTGCGTCATCAACAAGAGAGGAAGTAGCCATGGTCTCTAGATTGTCTCTTTCGGAGCAAACTAGAGGTGATATAATACTGAAAACCTGGGAGGCTAACATAGTTGAAAGTAAAAGATTAGATAAGGAGGTGAAGAAACCTTGTGAAAAAGAATTTCATTGACTCGACAAAGGGTCATTGGGCCTTGAAAAAGATAATATCTCTGAAGTCCTGGGGCAAGTTGACATAGCAAAAAGTCAACTTAATTTCATGACAAACATGGAAGAGGGTCGGGCTGGAATCTTGCAGTTGAAACAAATTGATATTACCCAAATTCATAAATGGATAGTTGATCCTAGTCTACAGCTACAGTCTACATCTTCTGAATACAGGAGAATGGAAGATAGACTACCTCACTTAGAAAAGAAGTTGTATACTTTTGAGGCTAATGACACAACTGAGCCTTCCAGATTGGTGGTGCAGTTCGTAGGCAAGTGTGTAAAATGTGTCAAGCAAGGGAAAACCAACACATCTGGGAACAAATGAGACGACATGGGAATATCATGTACTCAGATCATGATTAGAGACCAGTTGTTTATGAGCTGGAGAACAAGAAGGAGAAACGTCTCTGCCAATGTGGCGAAGAGACAAGGGAGATGCAAGTGAAGCGTTTCAAATTTCACATATTGTAATATATATTGTTTTAGAAGTAAGGATAATTCCAACTGCTTAGGGTTGAGAACATTTTTGTATAAATACATATTTCAAAGATTTAACACATGCTACTTCTTGCCAAATGTAACACATAAAATCTCCTTTTGTGAGAATTAATAGAAGTGCAGACTGAGATTCCAACCTTTGTGCAGTTTGAGTTATGTGTTTCTCCTGTATTTCATATTCTTAGATTTTCTTTATGTAATTCCTTGATATGTGAGTGGTTGCAACTTAGTACTACTACTACTGTAGTCATATATTAACGGTTGTTTGATAAGTAAGCAATCTTTCCTTTGTATTTGCTATCAGTAAATACAAGACCCACGAGCTACTTGGATAACTGTATCTTATATCCTTTCAAGGGTGAATTCATTATTATTTTCTTCTACTGTAAGCAAAGTAAGATTCATCGTGTATTGATGCCTTTTTTTTTTAACATTTTTGTAAATTTTATACCATATCATTTGATTTTATAAATCACTCAGACGACAAAAGACGACCTTTGTTCTGTTCTGTCATTAATTTTGTTTGAGGATAAAATTATTATATAACGAATGGAAGAAAAAACACCTTTCAAAAATTTCCTTTATATTCCTGATGCCTTGACATTACTCTTTGAGCCTTAAGTGTAATCTCAGGAACAACATATTTTTGGCGTCGTTGTCGGGGACAGAGAAATGAAGTTATTTTTCCCTGGGAGAACGACATGGCAAGTTTCTCTCTTTGATAGTGAACAAATATTGAATACAATAATAAGGATAATTTTTATCTTTCACTTTATGACTCCACTACAGATAAACTGGCATTTGGTAGAAAGAATACTAGGAGAAACCCAGATGATCAGCAGACTATGCATGTATCTGATCCCGAAAAGTTGTTAAAACCCAAGGGATACCTCAAGTCTACTACCTCATCTTCAGGTAAGAAGTATCAACCCAAAATAACTCAAGTAAATACTCAGGGTTCAGTCGAAATATTAATTCCTGAAGAAATTTTCAAACAAACGCTTTCTGTGGATGCCTCAACTAGCGAAACCACAATAAAAATTGAGAGTGACCCTTCCAATACTCAGAACAATCTGAATAAAAGATCCTCATCTATACTTGCTATCATAGTTTCTCTGTCTACCCCATCCTCACCCGAAACCAAGGTTTTTGTTCTCAGAAATCCCGAGAAGTGCATTTTATACCCTGATTCGTCCCCTGCTGGTTCACCCATCTATACGTCTTGTAAGTCTGAATAAGATAGTATATGTTTCCCTTTCCCCCTTCTTCTAGACTCCACGCCTTATAATGATAAATTCCTGGTCTTTCCTTCACTACAGCCTGAGGAATTTGAACCATCATCGCTTCAGTCCCTAACAATTTACGAAAACCCTCTCTTTAACTCCCGCAGTTCATCCCCCCGACATCAAATGGGTTCTGTTGGAGGAGGTTGCGTCGGAGGTGGTGTCGGAGGAGTAGGTGGTGCTGGAGGAGCAGGTGATGTTGGAGGAATGGGTGGTCAAGGACCACCACCTCCACCCCCTATAATTTTTTCCAAAGTGGCGGCCATATACTCTCCTTTAGTCCTTCCCCCTGTCCTCCATGATTTACCAAAACATTATATGAAAAAATTACTGAAATTCATGGGAGAAGGAGACTTAACTGACACAGAGCACATAAACATTGAGCATGAGGATGTTGACCAATTAGCTGATATCCTCGGCATTGAGCATGAGTATGTTTACTCGAGACTGTTGGTGAAAAATTTTGAGGGACAAGTAAGAACATGGTTTCGAGGGCTCCTGGTAGGTTCTATAGCTTCCTATGACGCGCTAGAAAACTCCTTTTTAAGGCAGTGGGGAGAAAATAAAGATCACTTGTATTATCTTACAGAATTCGAGGCTCTGAGGAAGAAGAATTATGAGCCTGACCTAGAATTCACCCAGAGGTTTAATAAACTCTATCATAAGATTCCAGCAGAGGTTAAACCCTCTCAGCCTGCAGCTAAAGTAACTTTCGTAGGATCTTTCGAGCCTGACTTTGCCTTACTCTTGAGGGAAAGGAGATTTGTCGACCTCACAAGAATGCAGGATGACGCCATTGAAATCGAATCGAACATGATGGCATCAGGTAAACTAAAAACAAAGGCTGAGACATGAGCCAAAGAAACTAAACGCTCCAGAGAACAAGAAGGACCCTCCAGATATGGAAGATCCTCAGAGGATAAAATGGATGACATGGATAAAATAATCAAAGAATTATCAAATAAAATCTCTAGAATGGAACTAGACCAAGCTAATCCTGATCTGTTTGCCAAGAGATATTTCAAAAGGAATCCCAACCCCCAGATCCAACAAAGACAAATAAAAAACGAAGACCAAAAAATCAAAGCCCTGTTTAAAACATAAAACTTCATGCAAAGTGATGACATGCAAGAATATGAGGGCTTAGATGAAGATATAAACAATCTCAGTGACGAAGACCGAGAATCTCACCTAACCAAACAAGATTACAAGAGATCTCTAGATCAAGAACCCCTGTTTGAAAATGAGGAAAGTATAAATAATTTGGGAGAGTCGGATTATCAAGGAATCGTCGAATCTATAATGTTCGAGCTTCAACAAAAATATAATTTAAGGCCCAGAGATAAAAATTATACAACTGATCCACTGAAGAAGATCTTGTCGAGAAGTAAAAAGAGTGGGGAAACTCAACCATCCACTGAAGCGCAAACTACCAAAACAAAAACAGTTGAAATGCAATCTGCCAAAACAAAGACCGTCGAAACAAAAACAACACAAACTAATAGGCCGGAAAGGAGAGAGACATAGATCCCAACCAGAGAGGCCAAGAAGAAAATTGTAAATTTCAAACTCGAGAGAGAAATTATTGAAATCAAAATTCTGGTGCCTCTGGTTGAATTGGCGAAAAATCTGACGTATAGAAAAAAAATTGCCAAGATGATAAATTTATCAAATGTTGAAAATCATGCGGATGCTGTAAGTTTAGAAGATGATAGACCTACTATAATATTTGGTCTACATATTGAAAATTCCAAAGATCATGTCGCTCCTTTTTATATTACACCGATTGTGCATGGCCACCTACTCCATAACTATGTGTTGGATTCTGGAGCCTCCCACAACTTGATGCCCAAAGTTATTATGGAAAAATTGGGTCTTGAGGTTACTAGACCGTACCGAGATTTGTATTCTTTTGATTCAAGAAAAGTTAAATATCTTGGTATGATTAAATATTTGGTGGTTAATCTTGCGCAAATCCCTGCGAAGAGAATTCTCATGGATGTAGTCATTGTTGATGTTCCTGCGAAGTATGGTGTGTTGTTATCAAGGTCTTGGAGTGCCAAACTTGGAGGATCACTTCAATTGGACATGATGTATGCTACAATCTCGATTTTTGGTGGACAGTTCACTTGTCTATACAGAGAAACCAGGTTAGCATATACTGTAAGTGACCCACAGAACCCAAATAATTACCCAGTATATGTCGTTGATCAATATTTAGGGAAATGTATATTATAAATTGATGATGGTTTCGATGCATGTACAAAAGAAAGTTGTACAGAGGAGGAAAACAAAAAACAAAAAATAGAAAAAACAAACAAAAATGTAAATAATGTAGGACTTTGGAAAATGTTTTTTGATGGTGCTTCCTCATGGGAAGGAGCAGGAGTTGGGGTGTTGTTTCTAGTACCCAGAGATGAATTCATTATTCCTTTCTTGTACATACTACAATGGGATATTGAATACACTAATAATGTATGTGAATATGAAGCTCTTGTCTTGGGGTTAAAGGCTGTCAGGAAATTGAAGATTGAAAATTTTGATAGTTTACGGTGATGCAGAATTAATTGTAAAATAGATAAGGCAACAGTATCAAGCCAAGCATACAAGGCTAAGGTCATACAAGAACTGTGCCTGAGATATGATAGAAAACTTTTTCTCATCGTTTAATATTCATCATATTCCCAAGATAGAAAATCAACAAGTTGACTCTCTAGCGAAAGCGACTGCTAATTTTATGCCACCTATTGTCTTGAAGCTAAAGTATCACATAGAAATGAGGTAGAGGCCTTCAATACCAAATAATTTTCATCACTGGCAGGTCTTTGAAGACAACGAGAAGATAAAGCAATTCCTAGAAATGGTTGATGAATTTTCTGAAACGCACATCGACCAAGAAAATCAAAATGACCCTACTTTGATCATACAGGAAGGTGAAGATCCTCAAAAGTTCTAGGATAAGATTGTTAATCACCGCATGGTGGTACTAAAAAACAATCAGATTCCTAAGGGTATGATTCTTTTAGAAAGATTCTTTGATCAGGTCGATATACCCCTAAACTCTACCTTGCAACCTCAGCTCGAAGAGGTTGAAGACTGTGATATTGGCACTAAGGAAAGCCCTAAACTGGTCAAAATATCTAAATATATTCCACCCGAAATAAAAAGTAAATATGATGAGTTACTCAAACAATACAAAGATGTATTTTCTTGGTCTTACGATGAAATGGGAACTTATGATACCACTGTTATAGAACATAAAATCCCGTTGAAACAGGGCATAAAACCTTTCAGGCATAAACTCATACAGATAAACCCTATACTCATGCTTGTAATAGAAAGGGAGGTTAAAAAGATCCTTGATGCAAATATTATTGTTCCATTCAGGTTTTCTGAGTGGGTAGCCAACTTAGTTACAGTCAGGAATAAGAACGGTGAAATCAGACTCTGCGTAGATTTTAAGAATCTAAATCGATCATCCCGTAAAGACAATTATCCACTCCCTAAAATGGATCACATTTTGGAAAAAGTGGTTGGGGCTAACCGAATGTCTATGATTGATGGATTTTCAAGTTACAATAAAATTGCAGTCCATGAGGACGATAAAGAAAAAATTGCATTTACCACTTCATGGGGTACTTTCATGTACGAAAAAATGCCATTTGGTTTGATGAACGCAGGGGCCACTTTCCAACGAGAAATGGACATAGCCTTTTTTGGCGAGAGAGATAAGTTTGTCGTTATTTATCTTGATGATTTAACCGTTTTTTCTAACTCATATGTAGAGCACTTGGTGCACCTCAAACAAACATTTGAAATGCCGGAAATTTGGTTTGTCTCTAAATCCCAAGAAATATCATTTTGCAATGCAGGAAGGTAAACTCTTGGGACATATAGTATCTAGAGAAGGAATCAAAATTGAGCCGAAAAGGGTTGAAGCTATAGATACAATAAATATTCCTAGGAACAGAAAGGAAATCCAGTGTTTTTTAGGAAAAATAATTTTTTAAAGAAGATTCATTCCAAACTTTGTTGAAATTGTTAAACTGATTACAGATATGTTGAAAAAGGACAGCGAGGTCAAATGGACAACTAAGGATAAAGATTTCTTCGAACGCATCAAGAAAATGATAGGAGAAGCACTAGTTCTATCCAATCTGGAATATATGAAGGAGTTCTTGATCTTTTCATTCACATCTAAACATACTATCGCAGTCGTGCTCTTACAGAACAACGATGAAGGTTTAGAGCAACCGATAGCATTTTTTAGTAAAATCCTCAGAGATGTCGAGTTGAAATATGATATACTGGAAAAAAAAAGCATATGATATGGTGAAAGCCCTCAAATATTTTAGGACTTATGTGCTACATTTCAAAATAATTGCCTACGTGCCAACCAACTCTGTGAAAGATATATTAGTTCAATCAAATAATGACGGAAGGAGGGGTCGATGGCTAGCTAAGATTCAAGAATTTGACCTTGAGGTAAAACCAACTAAACTCATCAAAGGTAAAGGTATGGCTAATCTATTATCCGAATCAAATTTCAGAGCACTCAGAATAAATCATCTCCAAGCTTACAGAGAACTTTCAGACATAGAAGAATTTGACGTGCAGATCCCTACAACCCAGATCCAAGAAAAAATTTCTTCCTCAGCTTGGTATGGTCACATAGTTTCATACCTCTTGACTCTTCAGTGACTGAGTGATATGATTCCTTCCAAGGCTATAATGTTGAAGCTGGACGTGGTAAAATATTGCATCATGGATAGCCAACTATATTGGAAAGATCCTCTAGGATTTTTACTAAGCTATTTAGTAGAATCCAAAACAAAGAATTTCATAAATGAGTTTCATGAAGGGGTATGTGGGGGAAATCATGACTGGAGGGAAACGACCTATAAAATCCTAAGAGTTGGATACTATTGGCCGAAATTTTTCATTGATTTGAATACCAAAGTCAGAGCCTATAACCCTTGTCAACTATTCTCAGGCAAGCAAAAGCTTCCCGCACTACTCTTGATTCCAGTCAAAACAGAAGCTCTGTTTCAACAATGGGGTCTAGATTTTATCAAAGAAATCCATCCACATTAAAGTGCACAACATAAATGTATTTTAACCACCACAGACTATTTCACTAAATGGGTGGAAGCCATTCCGACACGAAATGCTACAGACAATGTGGTGATCAATTTCTTAGAAGAAAATATTTTATCGAGATTCAGATGTCCTCGAAAGATAGTTATTGATAATGCCCAAACCTTCAAATCCATGTCAATGGTCAATTTTTTTCAAAAGTACAACATTGTACTAGGACATTATACAGCCTACTATCTGCAGGGAAATGGATGAGTCGAATCATCGAATAAGAGCCTAATCACCATATAAAAAAAGGTGCTGATTGAAAATAAGAAATCTTGGCACGTTCATTTGAAATACGCTTTGTGGGCAAATCGAATCGACACTAAGAAATTGATTGGAATGTCTCATTTCCAAATGATATACGGTACTGACGTGGTCCTCCCCATAAATCTCACTCTGCCCATAATGAAGCTTTGGCAGGATGCAAAGGAAGAGATGAACGATGTTACCAGAAGAATAAATCAATTAATTGAAGTTCAACAAGATAGGGTTGAGGTAGATGAGAAACTTTAGAAATATCAAGATAACATGAAAGCCCAGTTTGAAAAAAAATCTAAAGATAGAGAATTTCTCCCTGGTGACCTAGTTTTGAAGTGGGATGCCAGAAAGGAAGACGCATGAAAGCACGACAAGTTTGATCACATCTGGTTTGGGCCTTTCAAGATCATAGATTTTGAGGGAAAGAATTCATTATTATTAGAGAACCTTGATGGAGAAATCCTTAGCGCCCCTATCAACGGGCATTACCTGAAACACTTCATGCAATAACTAGTTTCCAAATTCCCATTGTACATACCGGTTTGATTTTTATGCTTTGGTTTGCATTTGTCATTTCTTTGGTAAGTTTTTCTTTCACTATAAATAAGACCAGGTTTATTGATTTTATAAAAACAGAAACATAAAAAAAAGTAACTTATATCATTCCTTTTTTTGCAGATGTTTCTGACATGTCTCATGTTTATTTTTCAGGCATAATACTTACTGATAATCGAGAGATAAATATGGATCAGAAACCGACAACTATTTTTCAGAACATCGGGTTTCTCTCAAAACAGGTGACAAGTAAATGGTTTACATGATTGAAAATGTAAGGAAAATCCGAGGTATGAGCATTCACCCTCGTGACCCGAATTAAATTTTCAAGGAGAGCTCACTAATTATGGGAGAAGTCTCATTCATATATATATATATATATATATATTCGCTTGAGCAACAACCAGAGAAATGTAACATTACATCTTAATCCTAAATTTTTTCTCTAAGTAAAATAAATTAAAATAAATAATGAAATAAAAATTCATAATAAGAAAATAAGCAATAAAAAGACCCTAAAGAAAAGTTCGAGAATCAATAAACAAGCTTGCGTGGGACTGACCTTCTTCCCAACAAAACTTTTGAATCTTCATTCTGTTTTATCTTGCCCACCCTCAAGTTTCTTTTTCCTGTGATTCTCAATATTGTTTCGTGGTTTCCATAAAGGGAAAAAAGCTTCACCTTAACTTTGAAAACTTAGAAACATGTCTTCAAAATGAGAGTAGGAAAAAATCCTTATGATTCCTCCGACTTTAACTGAGAGAAAGTATGTCTAGGCTAATCCTGACTGCTTTAGCCCTTCTAGCATATTTAAACTGATTAGTTTCACTCAAGGAAAATCCATGGAAAATAAAAGCTCTCTGTGAGAACTTTCCTATAGGCAAAGGTGTTTTGAAGGTCGGAAGAGGATTAGCCCAGAGTAATCAAAGTGAGTTGACAGACCTCTGTTGCTAAATTTTAAACAGATATCATCCTTGGTATATTACATACAAATTGATTGCCCCCACTTCATGTTTTAAAAATACAAGACAGATGATGAAAGGAAATTCATAAAATGATTGCCCCCATCTAGTCCAAAAAAGAGATGACGAAAAGAAATTCATTAAATGATTTCCCTCATCTCAACATTTAAATGCAAAATGAATAATTGAAGTGGTGAAAGGAAATTCAATGGGGGAATTAGATAACTTCACCGGGGTACTGAACATGCTCGCTGGCAGTGAAGTAATATCTATCATATCTGCAAGACTGTTATACATGTATTATAATGTACTTTGGTAGCTAGTCCCCTTTTCAACAATATTTACATTATAAGCCGACAGAACACTCCCTAACTAGATCATTAAAATTATTTTTCCTTTATGTGAACAAAATCGAACAGAGTCTAATAGATTGGTCAATCTGTTTTGATTATCTTAAGCAAATCCGAAATCAGTTTTAAGAAAAGAAAATTATTAATATCCCAAGCTCGAGATCAGTGAATGACTAAGTTTTTGAAATCTTTCTGAGATATTGTCATCTAATGTCCTTCTGTGTGTTTTTCCAGAATGTGTTTCACAAAAATGCAATAATGACTCCATTTACCAAATAAAGACACTTGGTCTACTGTTCTTTTGCATCTTGTAGGGAGACGCAATCCCTAGATGGAGACTATGTTGGAACACATATATATTTATAAAACTTTAGACTTTAAATAGATTTCATTCCCATTTTAAATAAAAACAATGCGTGCTTGATTTTCACCGTTGATGAAGTTTTCCATCTAATCAAACGATCCTAATCTCTTAGGAGTTATGGAGCCACCTACTCGTTAAAGAGTCAAATCATTAAAGAATGCTTCGGAGTTTCAAGTTTCAGAGTTTCGTACTTCAAGGCATTTCAACATGCCTCGCCTTCAAAGTCCCGATATGTGAAAAGAGTTCAATCCTGGTCACCATATACACATATACCTCCCTAACCTTTAACATGTCACTGCGGGAAGAAACCCTTTGAGAAAATGACAGAAAGTCTAACTTGTAAATATACGAAATGCGAAGTCTCGAAATATTAAACCTTGGTTAATTAAACTAATCTCAATTAAAGGTAATTAATAGCATTGTGCACTCGGATTTCGGGTATCCACCATCCCTCGCATTCTAAATTCATGAAACCCAAACTCTCGAAATGTCTTAAGCGTTAAACAAAGTTAATTAAAGATTAATGACAATTAACGAGTAATTAATCACTTCGTGGTTTCGAGCATCGGGAATCATATATCAAGCTGTTATCAGATACCCCGAGGTCCGAAGGCCCGAAAAGAGTTAAAGATAAACATGATTAATTAACAGGTTAACCATTATTATCTTAGGTTAATTTTTCATTAAATCATAGTTCGAGTAAATTCAAATTTCATCTATGCTTTTCCCGATCATGAACCACCAACCATTAATGACATTAATAGTCGATCTAGGGAAAATGATTTCAAATAAGATCTCAGAACACCACCCAAATATTTTCATTAAAGGAAGTAAACACATTGTCAGTGAAGGTATGCACAAATTGATGCACTTAAGGTGAAAAATATATTGCATTCTGAATTCCATTCGTTTTTTTCACAGAGCAAGATTAGCAAGATAAGAAGTTTTGCGTATTTGTTGTGACAGGTAACACATTTCTGAGTTTACTACTATCATGGCTCTACGGAAAATGGTTAAAACGATTGGTGAGAGCTCGAGCCAAAACACAAATGTCCTCTCAAACACATCCCCAAGAGGTGTGGACACCATAAAAACATGGACGCAGGTCTATGATATCCTACAATATGAGCTGAACAACTGTCTAGAAGAGTCAGATTATGAAGGGACTGAAACTTAGGCGACGAAGCTCAAATACATAGCCCAATCAGAACTGCATAAGATAGCCACGCGGTCGAGGCTCATGCCGTATAACGACATGATAGGCTCGGCCTTAGAGAACGTTGATGTCTCGACCAGGACCATCCACAATCACAGAAAGTTGTTGTTGGATCATTCCGCCTAGAACATATACAAGTGATGTACAAATTGTCTCCATCATTCAAACATAGTTATAATGCCTCTTTATTAAAAGAGTTTGATGAAAAAGAGTTCCCACAAGGTGTAAGGAACTACCTTGATTTGATCAAGGATTGGTGGGAACTCCCTGAGAAATTCAGAGAAGACACCCACGACATATACACCACTGCATCCTTAGACGCTCATGTGATGTATGTGGCCATGATGATGTTTAAACATTTCAGGAAAGAAAACTCTGCTCACTTACTGTTATCATGGGTACCGATCATGCATGAAGTTGCAAAGGGTTTTTCCTTCAATTGGGCCAAGATATTTTCAGACAATTTGGCCAAGGAAATCATCGAATATCAAGCATTAAAAGATAAAGGATGACCTGCCCCATTTTACATGTCAGCATATCTTATGGATGCCATTTTTTTTATCACGCCTTTTCCTATGATGGGCTAGAGCTAGGCACCGACCAACGTCGAACCAATACATCTTTATAATTTGAAGCTATGGGAAGATAAAGTGAAATATTTATTCTATGAAATTTTCAATTATGTGGTGGTGTCGATGCATATCGCTATATATGGGTGCCCACCTCCGAGGATTTCTGAAAAAATAATGACCAACCTATGGAAAATAGTGGATTGGTACATTGAAGATAATTTCTCTTATATCAAGGTTTTTAGTTGTTCGGTTCCTCCTTGCCCAAGTTTCTACCAGATCAATTGGTGTGTCGTGAAGTAGTGCATCAAATTGTGCTTGGGGGAATCAGTAAGGAACTGAAGGCATTGCAGAAAAAGGTATGGCCCACCTTTCCCTTACAGATTGGTATGTTTTCATTGTTAGATTTTGGCCACTCGAAAGTAGAGGCCGCAGCCCTGGAGGAAATCAAGATTGTCAATATTGAGTTCAAGAAACACGATCCTTAGAATATAGTGGGGAATCACATGGCCCTTTACAATTTGAAAATATACGAGCATGAATATTCTCCCCAGGATGAGATATTCCAAGGAGTAAGATCTTATCAAGAAGTTTTGAGCCGAGTCCAAACTCTAGCTCCAGATAAATTGGTCGAATTCTATAATTTCCAAAGGCACTGAAGAAATGGCCTTCCTGGAGTCTTGTAGGGAGAAACCCCAACACCTCCAACTACACAGAAAATTGAGGTCCAGAGTTTAGAAACAAGGAGATCCAGTGGACAGGATATTCAAGAAAATTTGGAGAAGACTGAGGTTTTGACTTAGAAAGGGGACACCACATTGACAAATCCACCAAGTGATCAAGCTAAAGTTCAGACTAAGGCCTTGATAAAAAAGGGAGAAGAAAAGCCACTGTCCACACTAAGCAAATTAACTACCAACATGACTGAGAAACAACCATCCACCGAGATAGGAAACCATGTCCAATCTATCACACATTTATAGTTCAGTAGAGGGAACTCGAGTGCCGAAGTAGTATTTATAGAAAATCTTACGCCTATTTTGGTCAAAGAGATGCCTCCTTTTGACTTCTTCTTCAACAAGAAGAGGAGGGATGTAGTAAAAAGAGAAACACACCAAAGGGAGGGTGCGATTGTCAAGAGACACAGGGTGCTATTGGATGGACATGCCTTAGAAGAAGCAGACTTTGCTATGGAAGTGGCAGGCTCATTGGGAGCTTTTGCCACCGCAAATCATTATTCAGTTGGGAACCTGAAGGAACAATTGAAGTAGAAGGAACTATTGGTGAGCCAATTACAAAATCAAGTAAATATTGTGGAACAAGATGTCATGAGTGTGATGAACAAGGGTTTTGAGCAGATTAGATCTGTGACAGATAGGAAATTCTTCAGCTCAAATTCAGTCTCAATGAAATGCATAAGAACGCACAGGCAAGCAGAGAATGGGCCATTCAACAGGGAGAGTTGGTAAAACAACTACAGGCCAAAATAAACTTGACTGAGAACACAACTGTAGATATGGAGGTTTTCTAAGCCTAGGCATTGGAGGTGCGTGAGAAACTTGAATCAGCACAACAAATCCTTTTCACCAAGGTAGAAGTTGTCCAAAACCATTTTCAGGTGGTAGAAAAATCCTTAAATAAATTTTTCTTAAAGGAGAGAGAGGCCATCGCTGCTCGAGCTACTTTCCAGGAGGCAATTGTGTCATCAACAAGAGAGGAAATAGCCATGGTCTCTAGATTGTCTATTTCATAGCAAACTAGAGGCAATATAATACTGAAAACTTGGGAGTCTAACATAGTTGAAAGTAAAATATTAGCTAAGGAGGTCAATAAATATTGTGAAGAAGCATTTCATTCACTCGACAAAGGGTCATTGGGCCTTGAAAAAAATAATATCTCTGAAGTCCTGGGGCAAGTTGACATAGCAAAAAATCAACTTAATTTCAGGACAAACATGGAAGAGGCTCAGGCTGAAATATTGCAGTTGAAATAAATTGATATTACCGAGATTCATAAATGGATAGTTGATCCTAGTGTGTAGCTACAGTCTACATCTTCAGAATATAGGAGAATGGAAGATAGGTTGCCTCACTTAGAAAAGAAGTTGTATACTTTTGAGGCGAATGACACAACTGAGCCTTCTAGATTGGTGGTGCAATTCATAGGCAAACGTGTACTATGTGTCGAGCAAGGGAAAGCCAACACATATGGGAACAAATGAGACGACGTGGGCATATCATGTACTCAGATCATGATTAGAGACCAATTGTTTCTGAGCTAAAGAACAAGAAGGAGAAACTTCTCTACCAGTGTGGCGAAGAGACAGAGGAGATGCAAGTGAAGCATTTCAAATTTTACATATTGTAATATTTATTGTTTTAGAAGTAAGGAGAATTCCAACCACTTAGGGTTGAGAACATTTTTGTATAAATACATATTTCAAAGACTTAACACAGGTTGTTTCTTGCCGAATGTAACAAAGAAAATATCCTTTTGTGAGAATTAATACAAGTGCAGACTGCTATTCCAACCTTTGTGTAGTTTGAGTTATGTGTTTCTCATGTATTTCATATTCTTAGCTTTTCTTTATGTCGTTCCTTGATATGTGTGTGGTTGCAACTTAGTACTACTACTACTGTAGTCACATATTAAAAGTTGTTTGATAAGTAAGCAGTCTTTCCTCTGTATTTTCTATCAGTAAATACAAGACCTGCGAGCTACTTGGATAACTGTATCTTATATCCTTTCAAGGGTGCATTCATTATTATTTTCTTCTATTGTAAGAAAAGTAAGATTCATTGTGTATTGATGCCTCATTTTGTTTAACATTTTTGTAAATTTTCTACCATATCATTTGATTTTATAAATCACTCAGATGACAAAAGACGACCTCTGTTTTGTTCTGTCATTAATTTCATTTGAGGATAAAATTCTTATATAACGAACGGAAGAAAAAGAACCTTTCAAAACTTTCCTTTATATTCCTGATGCCTTGACATTACTCTTTGAGCCTTAAGTGTAATATTAGGAACAACAGGTTACACTATTCATGGAATGTGAAGAAGTGCCTCGAGAGATTTTTTTCATAAACATTTCTTGGAAAAACAAAATCATGGGGAAATGTTTCAAGGAAAACATTGTGGGGAAATCTAAGGTATGCTTCCCAAAATTCTTGGATGGCATTCTTCGTAAAATTATAGACGTAAATTGGTGCTCTTAACCTAGGGGATTTGAAATCACACACACACACACACA
>ML796945.1:123049-136790 GCA_009831015.1 Picea engelmannii | reverse complement strand
AATTATAGAGGAGGCATGGACAGGTAAAAAGGTAAACTATTCTTTTTTGAAGAGTTCTGATTGTGAATTATTTGTCCATACTGATAAAGAAAATAGAACAAAGGTTGAGGCAAAATTCAAGAAGTGTACCTTTATTGGATACGATGTTAATGATTTTGGTTATCGCTTATGGGATTATGAAAATAACAAAATTATTAGGAGTAGAGATGTCATATTCAATGAGAAGGTCGTGTACAAATATCAGTTGCAAAGAAAGAAACAAAAAAAAAAAAAAACAGAACACACAATGCTTGAGGAGATTACTGGAAAAGAAATTCCAAAGGTACCAGAAAATTATAATGTACAACAACAGGATCAACATGTACCTCAAACTCCTGCAAGTGTTTTTAGAAGATCTATCAGGTTAATTATGCTCCCTGAATGATACTCTCCTTCATTGTACTATTTATTGTTGATTGATTATGGTGAACCATAATGTTATGAAGAGGCAATGCAAGTAGAGACCAAAAAAAAGTGGGAGCAAGGCATGAAAGAAGAAATGGATTCCTTGGTAAATAACTAGACTTGGGACTTGGTTCAGTTGCCTACAGGAAAAAGAGCATTGCAGAATAAATGGGTTTACAATTTGAAGGAAGAAGATGGAGAAAAATGGTACAAGGCTAGACTTGTTGTAAAGGGGTTTGCACAAAAGAAAGGTATAGATTTTGATGAAATATTTTCTTCTGTTTTTAAAATGAATTCAGTTAGGACTATTTTAAGTCTTGTGGAAGTAGAAGATTTGTATCTTGAACAATTAGATGTAAAAACAACTTTTCTCCACGGGGATTTGGAGGAAGAGATTTATATGCAACAGCCATAGGGGTATGAGTTCAAAGGGAAGGAGAAATTGGTATGCAGGTTGAAGAAAAACTTGTATGGCCTAAAGCAAGATCCAAGGAAGTGGTATTTGAAGTTTGATAGGTTTATGATAGAACAAGGTTATAGTATATGTCATTTTGATCACTGCGTTTATTTTAAAAGGCTAGCAAATGGAAGTTATATTATCTTGATATTGTATGTAGATGACGTGCTTGTTGCAGGGTCTAATATGCAGGATATAAATGTGCTCAAGAAGAAGTTAGCTAATTCATTTGCGATGAAGGATTTGGGTGCTGCAAAGAAAATCCTTGGTATGAGAATAAAAAGAGACAGCAAAAATCGCAAATTGACATTGTCTCGAGGTGAGTACATAGAGAAGGTGTTGGAGAGGTTTAGAATGCCTAATGCAAAACCAGTTAGTACATCTTTGGCCAACCATTTCAAATTAACTAAGGAAATGTGTCCCAAGACACAGGAGGAGATAAAATACATGTCCAGGGTCCCTTATTAATCAACAATTGGAAGTTTGATGTTTGTGATGGTTTGCACAAGACCAAATATTGCACATGTAGTGGGAGTTGTGGTCAGGTATATGAACAATCCAGGTAAAAAACACTGGGAGGAAGTAAAGTGGATTATCAAGTATTTGAGAGGTACTGTTGCTCATGCATTATGTTTTGGAGGTTCAAAATTTTTTCTACAGGGATATGTTGATTCAGATATGGTAGGTGATAAAGATAGCAGGAGGAGCACCACCGGGTATGTTTTTAATATAGGTGGAACAACAGTAAGTTGGATTTTGAAACTGCAAAAGGTTGTTGCACTTTCAACAATAGAAGCAGAGTATGTTGCTGCTACAAAGGATAGTAAAGAGATGATTTGGTTACAAAGGTTTATGGAGGAGTTAGGAAAGAAGAAGGACAATATCAGGTTGTATTGTGACAGTGAGAGTGCCATTCATCTTGCAAATAAATCATCCTTCCATTCGAATAATAAGCATATACAACTTAGGTACCATTTCATACGATCCCTCTTGGAAGATGGACATTTGAAGTTGGAAAAGATACACACTAGCCAGAATCCTACCGACATGTTAACTAAGGGAGTAACCAGGGAGAAACTGAGTTCCTGCTTAGTTTCAATTGGTCTTCAAACATGAAGGCAAAGATGAAAAATTTTCCAAGTCCCAGAAGGTTCATAGTCCAACAGATACAACAACGATGGAGTTGTTGAGTTCAGTCTCCAAGTGGGAGACTGTTGGTTGTGGAGTCTGATTATCTTCTTGATTCATAGGTATTTGTTTTCAATCATGTTTATACCCCATGAAGACTTTACACCCCAGAAGAATGTACACTCATCCACGCGGAGGAGTGTAGAGGGGGGTTACCCCCTCTGCGGGGTTCGGGAGCAAGCGGGCTCTCGAAGGAAAAATTGTCTTGTAAATGTATATTGTAATTTCATTGTAAATCTGAACCATTCATTATAAGGTCGTAGATCTAATGATAGAAGTTATGTTAGGGTTTTTTTCCCTAAAAGACAACCCTATTTTATGAGGGAAATTTATTGTGGCTATGTATTATCATGAATATTGTATTCTGAGTGAGGAGATTGTGAGAAAAAAAAGAGGAAGTTACAACAAGTGTGTTTTAGGTTGTATCCCTTCATTTGTTGGATAATAATAAAGCAAGGACCTAGAAATTTCTCTGGTGGATGTATCCCACACTGGGTGAACCATGTATATCTATGTCTCTATTGTATTGTGTATCTTATGTGTTTTATTTCCGCATTTGTTTTATTTTATTGCTCCGAGATCCTATTTTTCTAACATTGGTATGGATCATTTTAATGATATATATGAGGTTGAATGTAGGGTCACTATAATTGAAGTGGTTAGGATGACTTCCTTCTTTCCCAGTTTTGCGAATGAGGTAGAAAATGAGAGAATGTTTGAAGAGATTTCTAAGGAGGATTTGTAAATTGTCCTTCATACTTTTCAAAAGGATAAAATCTCAAGACCTAATGATTGGCCTCTAGAATTTTTTCTGGGTATATCTTAGTCATTGAAGGAGATATTCCAAGAGTATTTAATGAGTCTAGGAGGACTAGGAATATGCTTGTTTCTTTTAATGCCACTTTAATAGCCTAGATACCCAAATCTAATGACCTGTTTTCATTTGATGAATTTAGGCCTATCTTTTTTATGTAATTTTGTTTACATTATTGTGGCAAAGTTTATAGCTATGAGAGTTAAGTCATTGTTTTTATATTCTATTTCTAATGAACATTGGCTTCTTATTAGGTAGGTAGTTTCATGAAGCTATTAGTGTGGCTTGCAAGGGCTTCATTCTATTAAAACTAAAATATTATAGGCTATGGTAGTAAAACTAAATCTTTCGAAGGCTTATGATAGGGTCTACTAGATTTATTTAAGGATGATGCTAATTCATTTGAGATTTAATATCCACTTTGTTAACTAGGTGATTAATTATGTTTCTTTTGTGTCCTCAATTTTGATAAATGGATTAGCATCAGATTTTTTAAAACCAGACAGGGGTGTCCATTATAGCCATTACTATTCTTTATTGTGGTTGAAGGGTTGAGAGGGGATTTTTTGGAAGCCAAGTTATTAGGTTCTTTCAGAGGAATTAAAATTTGAGGCTTACTCTATCTTTCTCATTCACTTTAGGTGGTTGATATCTTGCTATTCTATGATGGATATAAAATAGATGATTTGAAATTGAAAGATACATTTGACCCCTACGTATTACAATTGGAATGAAATCAATATACATAAGTCTATAGTTTCCTTTACAAAGGTGTTGACGGGCGTAATTGACCGATCGTCAACTGGAAAAACAAGTCTGGTCCGGGGTTGTCTAAGAAACCCAAGTCGTTTGGTGTAACTTGTTCTGACAGGTTTAATGGCTCCGTTAGCCAATCTAAAGCCCTAAAATAAAGAGAAAGGGATAACTAACTAATACTAAAAACTATAATATATATATATATATATATATATATATATATATATATATATTGTAATTGTATTTAAGAAGAAAAAGAAAACATAAAAATCTCACTTCTGAACAACATTTACAAGTTGCAAGTTTTACTGGAAAATTACGAAATAAATGTAAGAATCATTACTTTGGAGAAGTAGATAAAGAAAGCACATTTGAATATTTTTTTGTCTTCTTTCTAAAAATCTAACAAAACTTGAATTAACTAAACTATGAAACACAGATGTAGAGATAGTCAAAAGTTGATCTAAACTTTCTGGTTTCACTGATACATAAATGACAGAAATTAGAAACACAAAGAGGCTAACCTGATGTTAGTTCATTAAATGTGCTCGTGCCTATGTATGAGTCAAGAGAATCTACCTACCACACCTACGAGATAAATCTGCAATAGAATTATACTGAAACTGTTCTGAATAAATCCATAGAATGTATTGGTAACCGGAGTTTAATAATAGAATAGGGAACACAAATTAATTTTGTGATCTTATGATCGCAAATGATTACAGTTAGATAAATCTAAGTATAACACATTCATTTCATTATTCAACTTAAACATCAAAGAGAAATCCTAATACTCAAATTGAAAAGATGATCACAGTGACAATTTCTGGAACAACAAATCATGAATGATATTTATTAAACAAACATCCTGAAACATAACATATCAATGAGTATAAAGCTACACAACATATTAATATACCAGGATTAAATAAAACAATAATGAAAAACCATTTACAAAGGACTAAAGCCAAAATGTTGTACATTGTTCCATTAATTCTTAGAAGTCATTCGTCCATCTTTGGTTCCAGACCAAGATGCCTTTATTTTACAAAATAGAGAGTATTTAAAGAGTTCTTGAAATCTCAACTTCCTATCTCCTAGGATAGGATCAGATCCCATAAGATCAAAATATTACAAATACAGAGGTCCTACAACCACTCATAATCAAACTGTATCCTCAAATACTAATAAAAGTTTTTTTCTATTTACAAAATGAACAGGAGGGAGATACTAATCATCTAAATAGAACATGTTCCACCTCATAAAACCAACATCAAGATATACCACATCCTGAAAACAAAATAGGAAAAAGTTAGATAATTTATTAACAATTAATTACTAAATTTTATATAAAAATGGCTTGGCTACAGAATCGTGAGATTCTGTAGCGAGTCTTATATTGGCAAAATAAATCTAATTTTAAAATATTTGATTCAAAAAATAACATGACTGTAGTAAAAGGGGAAAAACCGTTTTACCATTTAATCAATGACTAAACATGGATCAAGATAGCTCGGAATTGATTATGGCATTCACACTGTCTGCATTCTTTATCACAATGTTGCATGTCTTCTTAAGACACTTGGCTTGTCTTTGTTCGTTTTCTCTGAGGTCATGATTTTCTTTTATGAGTAATGCATTATGGTTTGTGAGCGCTTTAATTATTTCTTGGATAATGGGGATATCATTATAGTATCATTCAATCCAATGCAAGCATACCTCACAATGCACAGAAGGAGCGATTTTTCGATGGAGAGTATAGTTGGGTGTAAGAATATCAACACTACCTGTTGCCAACCCTTGACCAAGATTAATACCAATAAACCCCTTGTTACCCTCGAGACACAAAGGAATATTACTAACAAAGTCGTATGGCTGAGTAGGATTCGATTTATGACAATCTAAGTCTTCTTCTATGAGGAAAATTTCAATTTCGGGATCTGAGACCTCATTGATCTCGATCGAGTCGATTGAGCTCAAATGAGGTTTAGATTGATTCCTTAAACTTCTCGAGATCATCCAACCAACCCTTTTATTTCGAAACCCTAATGTTGCATGCTTATGTTTTGACTGTTTGTGAGTTTTTTTTCTATCATTTTTTACAGTGGCTTTAGGGCCAACAAATAATTTGTGCACAAGGGTTTCATTCAACCTAGAACCAACATCCTAGTTCCCATGTAAAAATTGATTGGGTATTGCCTCATCATGAGGGTTTTCCTTCAAAGATTCTGGCCCGTTACTTGAACAATCAATCTGTTCCCCTATCAGTGGTTCACCCAAAACAAGGGTTTCTATAGGAATGACTGTTGCAAAACCATTTTGGTTTAAGAACCCATCCCATAAATCACCCAGGGTTGTCAAATGATGAACCAACAACATTTTAATTAAACTGTGGTGAAAGAGACTAGAGTCGAGGCTCTGTTTTTTATACCTCTTAGACATCTTGTACGGACTCATCAGAAAATAAAATGACACATTCAAATGAAAACCTATAAAGTGCATAAGCAATCGTATATGGTAAAGAAATACTAGGCCATAACGGCCCTCACATGTCACAAAATTTTTAAGAACTGACGGGATACCATGCCATCTCACCTTAAGCAAAGAAACAAGAATACATTTCTCACAACAATCAATCTCTATGGAGGTCATGAAGAGGCTCCAGGGCACTTCTTCAATTTTTGAGTTCTTGAACCACTTCTGACCAGTGGATGGAAGCCATGTGGGTTCGTTGATAAACTCCTCAGTTGCCTCCAATTGAATATCTCCAACTTTCTCTCTATAGACTATACGCATCAAACATTTGTGCTAATTCCTTAGCCACGCGAAGGTTATACCCTTCGAACCTTTTGATAAAGGTTTCCTATCCCTGGCCTTTCAAATCGTCGACAACATCATCATGAGACAACAACTCTTGAGAGCCATTTGGATCTATTCGGACAACATGAGCCATTAGAAATATGACTAAATTGTAACAGGGGCGACTCAAGGTAGCTCTGGGTTTAGATGGCAGAAGTAGGAGAAACAAATTTGAGTGAATAAAATGGCAAGAAACCAAGCAAAACCCTTGTGCATTCATAGTTTAAAGCTCAAGGTTTTGATCATGAAGTTTGAGTGCTCCTGGTAATGAAAATCTCGAGTACAGAGCACAATACAAACTCTCAACTCATAATGAAAAGCCTGTCAATTCATTCTGCCAGCCAAAGATTGAGTACATGATATGATTATGGTGCATTTAATTCCCATGTCTAGCAATGACTATAGTTGGTTTGCAAAGGATTCAAATAAAACATGTTTATAATTCAAATGCAAAACAACATAAGTATCATATCAATATTCAAAGTAATCAAAGGGAAGTCATTCAAATGTTAAATATGGAGTAGATACAAGCACAATGACCCTTTTAAAAGATGCTTTGAATAGGGATATAGTACGAAATTAAGTTTCCATGTTTGATTCATGCCTTCAGTCATGAACCAAACATGGAATAAAATAAACACGCAAATATTTAATCGATTAATGAATGACTACACTAACCCAGTCATTGTCTAAAAAGATAATTTTTACAAGACAAGGTGAAGGCAGCTACATAAAGTATAGTTTCTTGTTTAAACAACAAAATCTTGTAGGGCTTCCAACAATGGCGACTTACTGGGAGAAGAAGTTATCTCTGTATCACCAAAGAGTTCATGTTAGGACTGATCAGAATGATTAAAATTTGAAGAATAGTCGATAGTAGATCAAGTATCTCAAAACATAACAAATTCTGGCTTTATTTGTCTTTCTGTCCAAATGCAATCTGGTGACAAGTTTTAATTACAAGAGAGACAATATTTAAGCCAATGACTCCACTACTGTTGACAGGGCCGCTGCTTCCAGCAGGCGTCCATAGCCCTGGTAGGGATGTTGTTGGCCCTTGACCAAGTTTTGAGGAACACTTGGTCATATTTGACCGTTTTTGGGACTTCGACAGCTTGCCAAAGATGAAGCACAACGCGAAGCGGAAATTGTGGAAGTTAGACCCCTTTTGGGTTTTGGGGGATAATGTAACGGGATTGGGATGTCGACCCATGGGTTTACCCATGTTTAGGCCTATTTTGTATATATATATGTCTAGGCCATATAGAGGAGGAGTGGATGATATATCTATGTGATGTAGGCTAAGTGCCAAGGGTTGAATCTGTGTGATCAAGGCTTTGTGCATTTTATGTAAGGCTTGCAGAGCCGAGTGCAAGTCCCTGTGAGAGATTGTAGAAGGCTTTGTGTTATAGTGCAAGGAAGAAGGATCTAGCGAGTTGCGCAGATCTTTTGTCCTATGCGAAGAGGGATTCAGATGGCTCTGCATTGTAACCTGATGAACTTAAGATAATAAAGAAGAAGACTTTGTGGATGTAGCCCCGGGGTGGGGGTGAACCACGATAACTATGTGTGTTGTGCTCTATGCCTCGACCTGATGTGTTTGTCTCTTCCTTTGCTAAGTTCTTTGATGTGTTTAGATAGATCTATTTATTGTTTGTGCTTCTGAGATATGAATGCATATTAGTTCTGGTATGTAAAATTCTTAGTGCTTGATCTACCAAATCTAATCTATCTCGTTGTGGCTAAGTGTTGGGTTATCTAAGATCTAAGTACATACGGTGATGCTCTATGTTATCTGCGAAGTATTATAAGGGTTGAATATTGATGAATAATCTATGTTAAGTGATTGTAAAGTGTTATAATCACAGATCTATGTCCCAGCTAAGGTTGCAAACACATGAGTCTCGCAACCACCCCTTCCTCTACCTCGGGTGAGACTTCATCTGCTTCACAGGTGTTGCCGAAAGGGCCGGTAACTAAAGTTTTATTGGTGCACTGTTGTAGCGTTGAACCCTGGGTCTACCCCTGTGCCAACAAATGGTTCCGTTGTCGGGACCCAAAACTGTGATTGTTGGGAACTGAGCAGAATAAGCTTTGTACAAAGATTCATCCTGAAATTGTGAAAGCTCTATGTGTGGATCTATGCCCTAGTGCACAGTAATCCACTTGATCTGAAAAGCTCAGTGTTGAAGAAGAAAGGATAGATCTGAAGGAAAGAAGTCACATCTGCAAGAAAAGAGGTTGATACTGAAGAAAAGAAGTAAGATCTGTAAGCTTTTTGCTCCGATAAAGGTAAAAATAGTTAAAAGTTCTTAGATTTGGAAGCTTTGTGCCCTGTAGAAGTAACATAAGTGATTTTTTTTTTTTTAAGTATGGATTTAGGTATGCTTGATAGATTTTGTCCTAGCTTGAAAACTAGGGCATGATTAGATGAAAGAACGTTTGATATGAATAGATCTGATAAGAATAATGAAAGATATGTTATACCTATGCATAAAAAGAATTTTTGGACTAACCAATGTATGCAAGATCCTAGAAAGAAATTTTTGCAGGCTAGCCATTATGACCCTAGCAAGAAGTACAAGAAAAGTTGGGGATCATTGAAGAGAAAGAGAGGATTAACTCTTTGTTACAGTTGCAAAAGACCAGGACATCTTGCTAAGGAATGCCCTGGGAGAAACCCTAGTTGCCTCTATTGTAAGGCTATGGACCATGAAGTACTGGATTTCCCTAGAATGATTGCTAGACTTGAAAAGATGAATATGGAGAAAGCAAACCCTGAAGGAGATCAAGAGACTAAGATTATAGCAGAACCACAGAAAGAATCAGAGATTATGTTGCTAAAAATGAAAGAAACCCTGGATGAACATAAAGATGCCAATTTGTCAGAGATCTTCAAAGAAAAGGAGAAAATCGAAGTAAGAATAGGAGACTTCGACATTGAGTGTGCTCTGGATGAGGGAACACAGATGAACATTATGACAGAAAGTACTTGGGAAACCCTAGGAAGGCCTACTATGGTTCCTTCACTAGGAAAAATAGGGTTGTTTAAAGGAAAAATGGTAACTCTATGTGGCAGGATTACCCGGATAGCTATGAGTACCCATGGAGCTTCGACATAGGAAGAATTCAAAGTTATTAAATTTATTGAGGACTAAGTTATTAAATTTATTGAGGACTATGCCCCATTTCCAGCTTTGTTACACAAGATCTGGATTGAAAAAGACCAGATCTGAAGAAAAGAAGAAAAGGAAACCCTAGAACAGAAGAAGCAAGAACTCGTGGAATTTATGACTAGAAGGATCACCTACTTGATGGAAGAAAAAGAGAACAAATCTAAGCTATTAAACACCAGGGAATTGGATTTTGAAGCTAGAAGTGCATTAAAGGAACCACAAAAGACCGAAATACCTAATCCATATGATGAAGGAGTATTACCCTTGGATCTGAAGAAAGAATCTTAGCATCGCGAAGTGACTATGTCGAGAGAAGATAAGGATCAGAATGGAAAAATGATGATCGATACAAAGCTCACTGGGAAGAAGGCTAGGAAGCTAAGTAAGAATAGGGCCAAGATTGAAAAGTTACAGACGATTCCAAAGGAAACTTCGTAGACGAAAAAATCAAAGAAATTGAGCTTCATCTGGGTATCAGAACAACGACATACGACACTTCATCATGATGAAGCAATGTAGTCGTTGGACCGATATACCCGTTCAACTTCCGCCCCGAATGGATAGAAAATTAGTAAAGGATCACCACCAGACTGTTGGACCATGCCATAACAGATGGATCAACGTTCATGGAAGCTTCATACCCATTGCAAGAAGACCGTTGACGAATTTCCTATTTAGCTCGTTGCGTTGTGCCTGAAAAACACTTTTTCCAACTGAAAAATCGAAGCCCACAGAACTAGTGATTATCTACAGTGATCATTGCAAGCAGATTGTTCATCCTAGTGCAGTATTTTGAGATCATCATGACCCCGATTATCTTTCCTGAGTGCGTGTGTTCGACGAGCTCACTAAACTTGAGGAATCCGTCACAGAGGTCCTTCTCGATTTAATGACTGAGAGAGTCATGTCGAAAAGAAGAATGTCCACCGGAGTCCAAGCATCATCGACGGGAGGAGTGCAAGCCTCCCCATCAACTGCTCGAGCATGAACATCTCGAGTTGGTGCAGAGAGAAGAACTAAGCATAAGGATGACATAGCCAACGCGAAGTTAGTGTCATCCATCCTACCAACTTACATACCCCCTCTGAGTGGTGAGATTAACAGGGACAGTGTCCCTAGAGACTTTGAATACACCCTAGTCACTGCATATCTACCGAAAGGAGTACACACCTACCGCGCAGATCAAGACAAGGTTACAGCGTTGAAGTTTTGCGACTTCAACCTGGGAGACTGTAAAGCTTATAGCATGCTCACCCCGTATAAGTACTTGACGAGAACTAAGGGCAAGAATTCGAAGCTCATCACTCAACAATGGAGGAAGCTTGTAGCATGCTCATCCCGTATAAGTACTTGACGAGAACTAAGGGAAAGAATTCGAAGCTCATCACTCAACAATGGATGATGAACCTCGCACAATCTACTTTACTCAATGTTATAAAAATACTGCATTTCGGCAGACACTAGGAGGTGAATGCTTGTGTAAAATTGCTGCTAGCAAATTACCACGGAGGATACTTGTGGTTAGATCGTCGCATAACTGTTGATCCTGCACTGATCAATAGGATCATCAGGCTTATCATGCAGGGCCCTGATCCCCATGAGTATTATCTTGGAAAGACCGCAGACTATGCTCTTGCACAGAAGATCAAAGAAGCCTATGGCGATGTTGAGAAAGGCGTGAGAGGCTACAAGGTAGCTTCTATTGAAAGTGGTGCAGTGCGCCTCGCATGCCAACTGATCGCAGGGAAGTTGGTACGCAATAATCGACCAACACAAGTATTTGGCTTTGTAGTTGACCTCGCACGAAAGTGCACAGAGGGAATACAGATGAACTAGGTGAAGTACCTAGTGAATCACCTGGAGGTTGACTGCAGAGAAGCCCAGGATCAGGGGCATGAATTCCATTTTAGTTGGCTCTTGATACTGATTGCTTTTGTTGCATGGGAGCTACTGGAAGGTGCAACCTTCCCAGACTTTGATCCCTTTGAGCCACTAGCCGCGAAGTTCAGTACATTATGGTACTCGAATGACATGAATAAGCAATGGAAATCAAATGTCATTTTCCACATGTACTATAACCAATTGAAAGCAGCCATAAAGAGTGAAACTTGCATAACCCCGAACACTTTACAGTGATTTCGACCTCTGATAAAGTTCAGTGTGGACCGCCACTTTATATACCTAACCCCACGCGTTGATGAGCACCAGGAACAGCTTCAGTCCTATTATAAGCTGATAGAAGAATACTTGGAAGAGATCACCAAGGAATGGTCGGCGAATCTCCTTGTTTCAACAGACCCCGCAGAAATGTCTGACATCGACAACCCCATAACTGCGCAGGATACACCTAAGTCGAGTAAGACAAAGAAAGCAAAAATGACGAAGAAGACTGAAGAAGTCCAGGATGTTGACAACCTATCTATAAGGACGACTTCCATTACACCGGATGAAGAAGGTGATATAGAAACTCAGAAAGTCGAAGTACCACCGCTTAGGGATGAAGAAGAATCATAAAAGAAAAGGAAGGTCTCACCTTTGAAATCTTTCTCCAGAAAGAAACCAAGAACCCCTGTAACCAAGATGCGAACTTCCCTCACGTTGGATGACTTTGATTTCATTGTTGCAGCGGTCAATGCTGCTTCAAAGGAAATCATAGAGAAGCAGGAGGTGAAGCAGGAACAAATGTATAGCCAAATTGAGATCATGCTCCAAGGAGTACAACAAGCACTCCAGTCTAGTCGAGCAATCTCTAGTGCACCTCTATCAGAAGGAACAACAGAAGTGGGAGATGAATCAGTTCAGCTCCGCAAGATTGTTGATACAATCAAAGTACACCTTCGACATGATCAGGAAGAAAAAGCGTAGGCCACCCAGGCCCTAAAGAAATCACAGGAGGAAATTATTGAACAATGCCTAGTCGCGCAACAAGAGAAGAATGCTCTCTAAGCAAAATTTGAAGAAGACAGAGCGAAGATCCAAAAAAAGAAAGAGCAGTTGCTCGCAAAACAGATAGGAATTGAAGGAGCAATCAACAGATCATTTTTCTCTTTGACCGGCTTAGAGCAGAAGGCCGAAGAGCCCATAGAGTGCCAAGTAATGAAGTTGGTTGAAGCCATTCAACAACTTCAACAAAGGGTCGTGTCATTAGAGCTTCAGAGCATACCACAGACTCCGCAAGAAGTGCGCAACCAGTGAGAATTGAATGCTCAGAGCAGAGTGAGAGGATTAAAACACTTGCTGCAAAATGTAAACAACTAAGTAGCAGAAGCGCACAGATATATGAAAAACTATCTGAAGACCCAGAGTTGAAGAAACTGGAGTCCCAACTCAAGGAAGAAAGCAGCACGCAGATACAGTATAGGCGCAACTTAATCTCTTGTCACCCATCGAGAGGATGAAGAGATCCCAGGAACAACGCACTGCCCAACAACTCGTTCTTACCACACAAAACAAAGTGATGGAAGTTACCCAGAAACTCCAGCCGATCTAGGAGGCAGCCTACCTACTGTTTGAAGATATTGAAGGCCAAGGAACACTACTAGAACAAGTAGTTGTTACAGTCGAGCAACAACTGGAAAGACCTATCATCGAAGCGATTGTTTAGGAATTCATTGAGCAAGAAGCAGTAGCACGGAGACAAGTCGAAGAAACTCGGGCCAAGCTCGAGACCTTTGAGGCAAACTTACCCAGACCTAAGTGACTTGGGACGAGTCATAGGTGAGTGTTGGGGGCCTGTTGGCCCTTGACCAAGTTTTGAGGAACACTTGGTCATATTTGACCGTTTTTGGGACTTCAACTACTTGTCAAAGATGGAGCGCAAAGCGAAGCGGAAATCGTGGAAGTTGGACCCCTTTTTGGGTCCTTTTTGGTTTTTTGGGGATAATGTAATGGGATTGGGATGTCAGCCCATGGGTTTACCCATGTTTATGCCTATTTTGTGTATATATATATATATACTTTTTGGTTTTGGGGGGATAATGTAACGGGATTGGGATGTCAACCCATGGGTTTACCCATGTTTATGCCTATTTTGTGTGTGTGTATATA
>ML796945.1:72347-83010 GCA_009831015.1 Picea engelmannii | reverse complement strand
AACTAATCATTCCCCCATATGTACATGTCCACCGGGCAAGGTCCTACAGCAACAACAAGTACGCCTTCCAAGGGTTCATAAGTCACGGGGATCATAGCAATGCCAATCACATATCATAATCAAATTACCCAAACAAGTGCATCAAACCCCCCTTTACCCAAACAAATTCTCAAAGACGTTATGCAATTTAACAAGTCGGGTTTGGAGAAGGTCTCATGATGTCCTCTTGGGCTAATCCTCCTTAAGTTTGGGGTGTTTCTCAGGTCAGACCCAATCTAGGTCATGTTAGTGTGTGTGAGGTGACATGGGGAAATGTTTGGGCATAGGGTGAAGTGATAACATGGAAATGTAATTCTTACATGTGTGTTCCTTTGTAGGGGGTGAGATACACCTTGTCATAGATTCCATTCTTTCCTAGCCCATTCAATGCCTTTTATTCTTAGTCTTATTGCTTTTTATTTTTTGCTTCAAGGGAAGAGCTGAGGGACATTGTCCTGGATTGGTAACCAAAGGTGACAATGTTACCCACAAGAATTTCACAGAGATGAGAAGGTTGGCTCATGATGAGACCCCCTTTATCTTGGTTATGCCACCAAGAGCCACTACCCTAGTTTGGTGACCAGATAGATGGTAGTCTTATACTGCTACATGCCCATGGTCATAATAGGCCAGCTCATGATGAGACCTCCCATCCACCAACTAATACCTTGAGTTTTTATTTATCTTACGGGTTCCCTTTTCTTATTGAGAATCCTTTTACTGCTTTCTCGGGAATCCTTGGGCGAAACATCTCAAATTTTTTATTTTGGATTTTAACTTTGTCCATCTACTTTTACCCCATGGGCCTTTATCCCCTTCTTCCCACAAGGCAAGATAGAACCCTTCCTAGTGTGGTAAACCCAATTCCCGAACAAAGGTAGGGGAAAATGAGAGGAGTAAGGATGGAAAGTGGTAAGTATGGAGTGGATAATCCTTGTTCCCATATAATATTCTATGTTTTCTCTTTTCAATATCGTTTGAATCAGCTCAATCATACATCCCAATCAAAAGTAATGATAGTTTTAAGTAAACATACCTTTGAAACCCTGAATTGGAGTTTTTCCCCCTGGTCGACCTTCCTTCTGATGTATTTCTGCAATATCATCCCCTATGAGTCTAAAATATAGACCTATATTACGCTGAAATCGCTTATCTGCAATACCACAAGTCTGACCAAAATTGTGTGTGTCAAATGAAAGTTGTGATAACTTTCCCAAACCCTGTTGAATGTTGGTCTATTCTAGAGAGCGTACTTGTACAACATTCCACACACCCAATATTTTACATATGATTATGAAACTTGCACACAAAATACTACATATAGTAATATGTCCAATGCAATTGGTCTCACAGAATTTGGATCTTCTATGAATAAATTATGACTTTTTTACCCATAACACATGTTTTAGATTAGTTACAGGACTAGTAAAAAACCATATCTTCCACAAGGTGTATCTCCAAAATTTTAACAATATAGATGCTTAAATTTGTACAAAAGGTACCTTGATATGTCTTCTAGACATCCTCCAACTTTCACTTTCTGAAGTGGCCCCGAAAAAATTTATATCAAAAATGCAAATATGTCTTGTTTGAGGAAGCAAAACCCTAGGATCAGTGCTTTGATACCAAATGTAATGATCCAAATGCTTAAATTATCAAAATAGAATAAAAATACACACCATGTACAAAATGTGAGCGTGGATCACAACTGCAATATAGACAAGTTACACAATAATTATTTAAATCATTTGAGAACCTCCTCCAAATAACCAAATACATTTATACATCACAATTCACATCTTTCCAATAATGAATACATGATCTCTATATATACCTATTCACACTTGCACATGGGGCCCCTTTACTATTAGGTCGATATTATTACATATATATTTACACATTACATGTACATTTAGGCCCATATATGCCACCCCTTGGGGTCATATCATATACATGTATCCCTATATATGCTCCCCTTGGGTCATAACAGTTGTTGTAATTGTACATAATTATACATGGTTGTGCATGTTATTGTTGGTTCTGCATAATTGTTGCATATGTAGGGCATGGTATTTAATTAATGGTATCATAGAAAAAACAATGTGTGGCATGGCTAAGCTTGGAGGGTGGGGATGTTACATACCACACCATCGACATGGGGTCTTGAGTTCAGCTTAGGAGGATTTTTCAATGGTCTTGGAGCATGCATAATGATATCATATAAAGTTCCATACTGAGAGTAGATTAAATCCAAATGTTGGGCATGTAATATGGCCTTCTACTCGGTCACTACCCCTGAAATAGAAACATCATTGGCTATGGGAGGTAACAAAGATTTGGTCGAGAATCTTGGCCTTGATTAGCCTATGTTTCCACCTCCTCTCATGAATGTGATAAAAAATATGGGTGGAGATATGCTAATGAAATTATGTCAAGAGCTCTATCCTAGTCTCATACCTAATTGGCAAATGAAAATGCATTAAGAATGTCATGGCCAAGGTATTAAAGTTGTTATAGGAAGCACCTTTAAGCTCGATGTACCATTATGCAACACTTTTAGTCAAGGTTATGGAAAATATGCAGTCAAGTACTATCATCCATAAATGAGTTTGATGAGCACCATAGATGATAATTCATGATGTGCATCGAAAGGTATTCTTTTGACTTTCTGTTGAATTTTGGTATTGTCGGATGGAAATTTAAAATGAATGGTCGACCATAATGGGTTATGAAGGATGGGGTCATTTTCCAATCATGAAAATTCTTTCAAGGATAATGCTTCCAAGAAAGACAATTGTGTATCGAAAAATAGATTTTGGAGAAGAGTCTTGGGAACTAGATGGATCTTGAGGTCCCCCCATATGATATTTCAAGTGGCGTATGGATACCCAAAAGGATTATTGTCCCTAGGGACAAAATAACTCCCATAAAAATTGTTGCTTCCAGGACCATAAATACCCGTAGGAAGATTTCCCCTAGGGACATAAGCACTCCTGAAAGGATTACCACCCTCAGGGTTGTGAATTCCCCTAGGAATATTTCCCCCAGGGACATAGGTATGCCCAAAAGGATTACTATTTATAGGATTATGCATGATACCAAGAGGATGGCTACCCCAAGGGATGTTAGATCCATCATAAACATTATTATCCCCAATTTGACTAGAAACAACCCTAGACCCACTATGGACATTCCAACTAAAAGGGAATCCAACTTTTGGCATTGTTGGACTACCTATAGGGATAGTAGAAGTAGATGGAAATCCAACTCCAATGTTAAGACCAAGGATTTCCACCCCACCAAACACAAATATGGATGTGGAAATCAACATAGATATGATGGGTGGGTGTACACTAGGTATTTTAGTGGAAGGAACTAAATATACCGATGGCATTCCCCAAATTGAGAAACATGATGTACTTGACATGAATGGAGTAGGACCCATGGCACTGATAGATGCAAGGAGGACATTACTGAGGTGCCTCTCATGACAATATTGAGGGATTTTCCATATTTGTTGAAACACTCATGTCTGACATCATGTGAGGATCACTAAAGAATTAAAAAGACTCGCTAAATTGTCTCCTTACCTCTAAGAGTATGGGCTCAAAAGGAATGGTCAAAGGAGGGTTGAGGTTTAGTGGAGGACTTTCATCTACCACTTCAATCTCTACACTCTCACTCTCCTCAAAACTTGACAATTTCCTCTCTGACTATTTAAGCTCTACGTCATTCGTATTGGATAACAACCTTCACCTAACTAACGGTGGTTCTTCCTCCTTAGGAGAAATATCATGTTGTCTACGAGGCTAACAAAGAGTTTGGTCAACCATGATGAATAAATTTGTTATAATAATGAAAAACAATCAACCTATGGTTGAATGGACACAGAACCAAAGAGCACACCCCTAGAAAATCTAAGCTATCAATAGGAAAAACAATGGATAAAGGGGTCTTCTGAAAACCAACCCTTGAGGGATTTCAAGTCCCCAAAGATTGGCTAGTGAAGGTGTGAGAGAAAATTACAGTAACCCACATGTAACAACCATTATGGGTGCAAGTACCTTGTGAATATGAGAACCCTCCACATGAACTAAAAAAAAGGTTTGACGCCTTCCTTAGTACCGCAAGTACTTCCTACCCATAGTCACCTTATGTAGATTCCCTAGGAATGGCCACTAAGGATACCACTTCAAAATTGATGACTAGGAAGAATAGTTGTGGCTCAGGACCACATGTATGGGTAGGAAAACTAAGCCCAAAATTTTGAGAAGTGATGCCACCCAGAGGGCCTTCCACTTCTGAAATCCATGTACACGTAGTAGTCCACAGACACCAAAATAAGCGAAGAGGGGATATCACCACACTTTCTCTAGTGCGACCTCATGCTTAACTCCCATGAGATAGGAGTTTTCCAGTCAAGAAGTCATTGCTACTAATGGATTTATCTCTCACTAGTGACTCTAAGTTTTGGTTTTACATCTTTGGATAATTTCCTTTCCAACCTATGCCAAGGCCCTAAATCCTATTCTAATGTTGGTTTGTTACAAATGAAAAAGTATAATTAATTTTAGATTAACATTTGTGTTAAGGTTGTTGATTACTCAAAGGTACATAATGAGACTTTTAATGATGTTTTGTGACACTTTCCAATCCAAAAGAAAACTAAAGCATGAATATGGAAAGAGTGCAAATTCACTTTCAATGAACTCTATCTAAAGGAAATGAGAGATCTTTTTCAATTTAAACTTTGTAGAACCGAAACAAGCAACCTCACACATTATCATTAACCATCTAAAATTTGTCTTATGATCCTTAACAATAAAACTAAAACACCAACGGATTCTTCAAAAAGACACTCAAATGCTCTACCCTATCACACATACAGAACGAAAAAATCTTCTTAGTTTAATAAAGAAAATGAAATGCAATTCACAACAACAAAACATAAAGCTAAAGGCCATATGATATTGGTAGGGATACCATCAAGCACCCTCTAATGTCTATACGTGAAGAAAAACCCAAAAATTCAAATAAAATCTAGTAATGACATGCAAAGTTTCCAAGAAAAACACAAATTGAATGAAAAATGATCTACAACACACTACAAGACCTAAAAATACTTGTTGCATGTGCTACCTAGGTCATTGTTTTCCAAGCAACAAACTCATGTAAGCAAAAATGATGAAAATTCACTCACCACCTCAAATCCATTTATAAACTCAAACAACAAATGAGAGGCCTATCAAGGGGTCAAATCAATTTCTACAGATCATTAACATTCTCACTAACCCAACCCAGGCATAGACTTGAGATAAAAATAGCTCATAAACCCAAAACACCCACCTACAGGGGGCGGTCACGCCCTATCAGTAGTGCAATATGTGACCAATAGGGAGGTAGTTGTGCCTTGTTATTTCAACAAGGTGTGGCCAATCACTTTAGTTCTCAAATACCAAGCGCAACCATGCAACCAACTTGGGAAAAAATCTAGATCTAGATTTGATAGATCTGAGGGATTTGACTAGCTAGTGAGTGATGAGGAAGGTAAATAAGCTACAAACAAATTTTAGAAAATCATAAGAGAAAAGGTTTTCCAAATCTAGGGAAGAACCATAGATTCTTCCCTAGTGGAGTTTCCAGTTATATTATGAAGAAATCCCTCTTATGGATAGGTGAGCACTCCCTCAGATCTTCTTGCGATTCAAGATAGATTGTATGATATGAAACAATAAATTTTTCCTCTCGATCTACTAGATCTAATCCTAAATTATGCTATAAGAAAAGAAGAATGGCTCAAACCCAGTTCCTGACGGTTGTCCCTACGTATTCCTAGTTGATGCAGCTCCAAAAATCTTGTTCCAACTCCTTCCACTTGCTTCTTACACACAAGAGAACAACAAATACCAATCTCAAAGCTTCAAGGATTAGGAATGTCAAATCTATGCTATATCTAATTTGATCTACTCAAGGAAATATTAGATCTACCATTATCAACATGCATAACTGGATACAACAACAATGGAAGGGGAAAACCATACATATCTATATTAATGTGAAGAAAATAGTACAACAATCAAATTTTACCTTGAGTCTTGATTGAAGCCTCTCCTAGACCCTTGCTCCAACTCCTTCTTATCCCTCACACAAGAAAGGTGTACCTGATATAAAGAATGAATTATAGAAGAGTATGTCTAAAGTCCTGCAACATAAGTTTGCTTCTCAATACTTCCCCCCTTCCTCCCTTGGAATGCCTTCCTTTTATTAATTGATGGAGGAGGCTAGGATATGCTTCTAAATCTCTAGAACTTAGCGAAATTTGATTCAAGTATGAGTTCCCATGCTCCTAATGCGATATCGAAAACTCACTGTTACACCTCAAAATTACTCACTTCGATAGTATCACAAGTGTCGTCATTACAAGTGTTGTAAGTGTCACATCTTGTTCGCAAGTGTCGCATCTTAACTACAAGTGTTGCAAGTGTCACAAATAGTATATTGCCATCTTGCCTATGTCGTGCCTCTAACGACATCAAAAAGACACTTAAGACACCTCAAAGGTTATTTTGGAAGAAGAGAAATCACTTGACATGAAGTACAAGCCTTTTGCCATTGGAAAAAAAAACTCAAAAACTAAATTTTGGAGAGGAGCTCTCCCCTACCCACTGTCAAGGAGTGTTGGTGCTCCCTGAGCCTCTTTGGGGGAGTGCTTGAGTGCCCTGTGCACCCTTTTGGGGGAGCACTACCCTTTTTTTAGCAAATTCTGGGTTTGTTGAGGCAAATAAGGGAAGAATCCCTCAATTCCTGAAGGTAGTTGGATTTGAATAGATGGTCAAGGCATGATCTTAGGGGATATCCTCAACTGATGGAGAGGAATCATCAACTTATCCCAAAGATCTATCAAGTGGTTGGACCTCTCCAAAGTTATATAAGGAGACCTTCTCATGGTGAAAGGTACAATGGAGATTGGGAATTACATCAAACTTATGATATCATGAGTGAGATGCCATCAAAGCAATCAGTGGAGATTACTTGAGCAAAGGTGTTGGACAAGGAGAACTGGAAGAAGTTGTTGCACCTTCATTCAAAGGATTGTAAGTATCTTTACTTGTTCTCATTAATAATTAATGCTTGGTCTGTTTCTTTCGAACTTATACTTGTTCCATATGAGTTTTTCTGCAATAGATAGATCTATGTTTGAGCTAATTCAGTAGAGTAGGAAGTCTTTTGTACCTTTGTTTGTTCTACAGGATCTATTAGGGAGCTCAGGATCAAATCTTAGCCAAGACTTTTCAAGGACAAACGTCGCTAATAAGGTACATATCTTTCTCCTTCTTTTTCATTCATTAGCTTGATTATATCTAAAAGGAATTCAATGTCCATGTTAAGCACTTTTTTGTCTTGGCCTCTAGACTCCTAAGTCCAAGACAGAAAAATGCTTAACATGGACACTGACTTCATCTTAGATATAATCAAGATAATGAATGAAAGAGAAGGAGAAATATATGTACCTTATTAGCGACGTTTGTCCTTGATCATAGTTTCTCTTCTCTGTAGAAAGCTCGTTAAAAAATGAAACAGAAGCTTTCAACATCGTTTTCCTCTCTATAGCAAGCTCGTTAAAAAATGAAACAACAATCTGGGGATTGAACCCAGAGCCCTGGGCATAGTTTCTTTTCCTGTGTCATGCTCATTAAAAAATGAAACAGTCACCTCTCTTGTTAGGTCGAGTCTTTCGCCATATCTCGTAGATGTCGAGTCAAGTCTTTCATTAGCTCTCGTATTTGAACCTTCATTTCATCCACCTGTATCCTTTTTCTCCATCTAGTACACAAATTAGTGACAACCTCAAAGTCGATGAATGAATTGAAGCTTGGAGAGCATGTCTCCATCCTTTGATGATCATTCTGGATTTAAACCACTAGATTTCAAGCTGGGGGCATACCGAGCTTAGTCTTTGTTCTTTCTAGTGCTCATAAATACATGAGAACGCATCCAGGTAAAATTTTATCTCTCTTTTTTGGACCTTCATGGATATACGAAAAAGAACCTCCTCGAGTCGTCTTTGAGCTCTTTTCAGACTCTCTAAACATGAAAAGATTGTTGAGTCATCTTGCTTCTTTTCCCACTCATTAAAAGGTTTGAAAGGGTGTCTTTCAAGTGATAATTTATCTCTTTTTTAGCCTCGTGAAACTAACATTACGAAAAAGGACAACATTGGAGTCGTCTTTAAGTTGTTTTCAAACTCTCTAAATATGAAAAACCATCGAGTTTACCTTCTCTGGACTTGTTAAACAATCATACATTGAAGGGCTCATATGAGACCGAACCCTTACTTCTTCCAGTTTGTTAAACAAAGGAAGAGGGACTTACCGAAGGTGAGTTAAATCGAGCATGTGTTACCTTCCTCCAGCTCATTAAATTAAAAATAGGTACTCGTCTATTTGGATGGGGGAAAAATTGAAGGAAGCAAGCTGAACAGTTTTGAAAGCACTACCAATAACTCTTACGGTAGCCTTTGAACACGACACTTTGTCTTTGCATGAATTTTAATCCACTGAACCTTTGCACTGAGCCAATCCTCTGAGTTTCTTTTACTCCTTTACGTCACCCGACGAAAGTCATTGTATCCACTGCATTATCGTGTTTTTGTCCGTGACAAGTTTCTGTTGTTGTGCCTCAGTGTTCAAGGGAAGTATCTACCTCGAGAGTCATCCATCACAAATATCTTGTTTCAATACCCGTGTCAGTCCATGTTCATTTAATATACCAATTACATCTCTATTTCAGTTTCGTGTCATTGATGGGGGATACATCAAGGCCCTCCTTCGACGAGTCTATTCATGTCAACTTCAACACATTATCCAAGAACTAGACTTAGAAACTAGTTAGTACCTTGGGACCTACATGCCTCAATGGCAAGCCTCCTCGTGTCCAACAGTGGGTTTACATCACTGACCTCTGATCGGATGATTCCATGGATGTTCGACTTTATCACATTCATTCGCATTCATAGGAATGTACTAGAGTACCTTGGGAATCATTGACATAAATGGTGATCTCCATCATGCTTGTCAACAGTTTACATCATTGATCGGTAATCAAGTGGTTTATGCCATGTTCGACATCAGGACATCTATTCACATGGTTAGATTTGTACTGCATCGGGATCGGTAAGAAGACCCTGGGTTGAGTGTCATCACTCTTATGTATACTTTGCCCAGGTTGCGAAGGAGTTCTTTTGAACTATGACACATATACTGTTACATAGATCCACTTTGTATTAGTCATGGGTATGTCTTGTCATCTCATAGATCCATTGTGTATTCTTTGTGGCTACGATCAGTTCAGGTCATAGGAGTATATATCCACATTGTATCTTCAGTGGCTATAAATTTTGTCAATATAATTATGGATCTGCAGTGTATTTTATAGCGGCCATACCTAAAAAGTATTTATCACTCAAGCATAGGTATGCCTGCCTTGGGTTTGAAACATGTCATAATATTTGTTTGATGGTTGTGTGCATCTTTTTCTAGTTTCTCTGTGTCCATACCCTTGTTCGAAAAAGTCTACAAAGTACTTTAGTCATCATCGTCTTCTAACTTCATATTTTGGGGGGCAATCTGTTACACTTCGATAGTGTTGCAAGTGTCATCATTAAAAGTGTTGTAAGTGTCACATCTTGTCAGCAAGTGTCGCATCTTAACTATAAGTGTTGCAAGTGTCACAAATAGTATACTACCATCTTGCCTATGTTGTGCCTCTAATGACATCACAAAGACACTTAAGACACCTCAAAGGTTAGTTTGGAAGAAGAGAAATCACTTGAGCCTCTTTGGGGGAGTGCCTGAGCCTAGTGATGTAGCTAGCGACTAGTCATACTTTTCCAGTGGTGCAACATACTACCAGTTGCACTTTGTTGGCATACAAGGTGTGACCTCCCTAAAAATTTGAGATATCCAAGGCAAAAGAGTGTGTTTCATCATTACAACATCAGTAATGTTAGAAATAAAGATATGTGTTCATTTTTCCATAGACAATATAGCAATATTTTTTGATGATTACAACTGTGTGAGACATCCTCCAGGACACAGACCTGAGAGAGAGCCCCTGAGATGGGTGTCTGGTTCCTATCTGAGACAAAGTTGGAATGTAGTGATATCCTCCTCCTTACATAGAGTTGAGAATAAATCCAGATGATTCTCCTGTGTAACGTAGTGAGAAAGGAGATTTGTTGAGTTGGACGTGCATGTGGCTAAGCACAAGGTGAACATGTGAATTCCCATAGAGTTGGGTGCATTGTCATGAGACAGACATGAAGACGATGTATTATCCTCCTCTGAGTAGAGAGTTGAGATGATTAACTTCAGATGAATCTCATGTGTAATGCAGTGGGAAAGAAGATCTATTGAGTGGGCATGCTTGTGGATGAGCACGGGTGAACGTGATCCTAGTGGCTGAGCACTGGTGAGTGTGGTTCTTGTGTGAGACACAATGAGATAGAGATATGGAAATCCATTTGGATGTGACCCTAGCGGATGAGCACTAGTGGGTGTATGAGATCCCTTGATATATTGTTCAAGAGTCAGACTTACCTGTAACCCTATTTGTATTGTAAAAG
>ML796945.1:36888-71495 GCA_009831015.1 Picea engelmannii | reverse complement strand
CGCGACCCCCTAAGGATGTCACAACCCAGAAGAAAGGTTCATGTGGCATAAAGGAAGAAGGCAGACCCCTCCTCATCTCTGTGGTAAAATTAAAGGGTGTCGGATCTAGTTAACCCTGTGGTAACCCTCCTTAAAATTGGTCGCATGGATAATACCCTAGCCAAACTATGTTTCATCTTCCTATACAGTAGAGGAAAAGGGCCACTAAGGATGTCGCAACAATACCCTAACAACAGACCCTTTAAAGTGGGGCCAGACTCTTTTCTGAAATGAAATTAATGTTTCCACAGCCCCAAAACAGAGGTACCAATCAACCTAAAATTTCAGACATGTGGCTACAAATCAACTGAGGTAGAATCCAGTTGTTTTGAGGTGAAATGGAAGGCTTCCACAACCAAAAGAAACCCTATGACAGGTATCCTAAACAACATACCTATAGGAGGAGGAGGATTTGGCCAAAGCTAGTAGCAAAAATAAATTTTATGAGCAGTAAATTGAAGTCCATTAGGCATGTTATTGTTGTAGCAAGACCACAGACTTGGAGGGCCATTACCCTTGCCTATTGAAGACCTCAAATCCGATCTCAAGCTCTTTTATGCCATACACAAATGGCATTACAGAAATTTGAAGTTGGTAGATTTTTTAAATTATTGGAGATTGATATTCTGGGGCAATTTTGGTTGACAAGTTCATGCATGAAGAATATTATTTTTTTGGATCTTATTAGTGTTGTCTCAAGCATGAATGAATGCTAAATTGATGGATTTTATCAGTGTTTTCTCTTTCCATGATGTTCCATCTACCCCAGAAGTTTCCTCCACAGGAAATTATAAGTGCTTGAAGATATTGATGAAAAGAGTGGACCAATGAAACTTACTAAAATACAAAGACCTATGGACAAGTCAAAATTCTGAGCTATATCTATGTTGTCCTATTGATCCATTCTACCATCCTTTGATGTCATATATTGATGCAAGTGTTTAATGATGGTGCTGATGTATATCCCAGCAAACATAGAAGGATGTTGATGACTTGCTCAAATACATTAAAGATGTTGATTACAGACTAGACTAAAACCCTTAAATACATATCTGAAGTCAAGATGTAACAGTGTTGAGTAGCAGCAAGGATACAAGGATAAATACAAGAGTGTGCTTGGAATTTTATTGAAATTCAACAATGGACATGACCTTGATAAGCTAAAACAGTCATAGTGAGTTAGACCACCAACAGAAGGGAAAAATTACTTATATGTGATGCTCTCATATTAGATGCAGTAGTAAAGGTTGATGCATACTTCATCAGAGACTTGTGTGATATAGGTGGCGACAAGGAAAACAAGTGAGGAACTTCATTAATCATCATGACATTAACAAACAAGCAGAACCTCCATTAGTGTACACTCTCAGGTATGCACTTGTATATATATATATTATTTACATCATTGTCATAAGGGTACTTGCAGGAGGAAGGCACTCTTTGTGCAATCATGGACCCGGATAATTCTCAGTGCATTCATAAGAACAACACACTGGAAGTGGAGACTCTAGGTTTTACATCATTGTCATAAGGGTACTTGCAGGAGGAAGGCACTCTTGGTGCAATCATGGACCCGAATAAGTCTCAGTGCATTCATAAGAACAACACACTGGAAGTGAAGACTCTAAGTTTGATTGTTTTAATTATCATGCCTATAACCTACATTTCTAAGGTTGCTACATTACAAGTAGGTGTTGTAGCTGTGACAACAGTCCTTAAAATGTTTTTGATTCTAGATATGTACTCATGAATCTACACTAGGAAATATTCTTCTCTTGTTTCCTTTCATTTTTTTTCTTGTTCCAGGCAGGTGAACAAAAAAGGAAGATACTTATCCTTCAAGACTTCAGAGGGAGTCACTTGACTCATAAGGAGTCAAACTAATTGAGAAAAAGAGGCATTACCTTCTTCCTCTTCAACAGTCAAGAGGGAGATAGCCATTGATACAGTTGATCCAATTGATATTACCAGAGACTTTGCAATAGGCCATAAAAGGCCTATCTAGGCTTGACAAACTCTGTAAGAGGAAAAAAGACATGCAGTTGATGGAAGTGTCGAGAGGGAGTGAACTATGATGAGACATATTGATCCAGTACCCCAATGCACTCCCAAATGTACTACCATCCATGAGTTGGAAACTACATCAAATAGATGGATTCTTGATAAGTTTGGGGTTTCAACAAGAGTATTGTTGATCCAAACCTATACTATTACATTGTTGGTGACGAAAGCCTGATTTTGATGACCTATTCAGGAAGTCATGTTGTTGGATACAAGAAAACCTCAACTTCTGATTTCAAGATGAAGAATCTGGGTATGATGTACTACTTTTTGGAACAAGAAGTATGACAGAGGACCAATGAGACTTTTCCTAAATCAAGGAAAATATACAGTGGAGATATTAAAAGAAGTTCAGTATTACAGAATGCAAATTCATGTCTACATCGATGGTGATGGATTTGATGAAAAATAAATGATGACGATTCAAGACGAGATTGATCCACATGTGTACCGATAGTTGATTGGATCATTGATGTATCTGGTTAACACCAGACCTGATGTATGTTATGCAATGAATATTCTTATTCAATCCATGAGTCAATTGAGATAGACTCACTGGATAGTAATAAAGCATGTATTGAGATATATACGAGGCACCATTGGATATGGCCTGAGATATGCCTCCAGTGTGAACTTGAGTTTGCAAGAATATGACGATATAGATTGAGCAGAGAGTACAGTGGACCTGAAGAGCACATCTGGTTGTTGTCTTATCGTGAAGTTTTCCATGGTTTCCTGGTGCAGCAGGAAACAAAAATTAGGGGCCTTGAAGACCACAGAAGAAGATTATATAGCATTGAGTGTGCGAAGTAGTGTGGCTTCACAAGCTTCTGACAGATTTACTTGATCATGAGATGGATTCTATGATGATAACGAAAGTTGTGTGTGAATATCTTCGAGAACCCCATGTTTAATGATAGTTTGAAACACGTTGAGATAAAATAACATTATATCATAGACATGTTTCCTAGGAAAGCAGTACATGTGCAGTATCTTCCTACACATGAGTAGATTGCAGATATCTTCACCAAACTGCTTGCCAATATGAATTTCGAGTACTTCTGTGAGAAACTAGCTTGGTGGAGATTACCTCCCTAGTTGAGAGGGAGTGTTGATGATTACAACCAGGACGAATTTTGAATACTTCTGTGCATGACTTGGCCTGATGGAGAATGCCTCCCTAGCTGCGAGGGAGTGTTGATGATTACAGTTGCGTGAGACATCAACTAATACATAGACCTGAGAGAGAGCCCCTAAGATGGGTGTGTGGTTCCTATATGAGACAAAGTTGGAATGTAGTGATAGCCTCCTCCTTACAGAGAGTTGAGAAGAACTCCAGATGATTCTCATCTGTAACACAGTGAGAAAAGAGATCTGTTGAGTGAACGTGCATGTGGATGAGCACAGGTGAACATGATCCTAGTGGTCGAGCACTAGTGAGTGTGGTTCTCCTGTGAGACGTAGTGAGATAGAGATATGGACATCCCTATGGATGTGCCCCTAGTGGATGAGCACTAGTGGGTGTATGAGATCCCTTGCTATATTGTTCAAGAGTCATACTTACCTGTAACCCTATTTGTAATGTAAAGGGTACAAGTCAGCCCAACCTTAATGTAAAAGATAATTAATGTAAAATATAATTAATATAAAAGATAATTAATATGGTAACTATTAATTATATTTTGAGTTATTGAGGTCGGCCCTATTGTGCCAAAAGACACATCATTTGATGTGAAAAGTATTATATAAATGAAGGTGAATCCCCATTGAGGAAACACACTTATCATTGTGTCATCTCATGATTTTAGAAGTTGTGGTCTGAAATTATGAGAATTGCAGCACCCTCTTGTGTGCTAGATTTGGTGATGGTGTGGGAGGTATTTCTCTTGAGGAATATAGAAAATGATTGGTTGGGTTTTCTTCCCTTGTTGAGAAGGGTTTCACAGGATACCTCTTGTGTTCTTGTGCATGGTTATTCTTCTTGTGATATTGGTTTGATGTAGTAGTTATGGTTCAATTAATAGTTAAAATGAAAATTTAAAGAGGATACATGAGCCATAGATCTTTGAAAATCCAACAATATTGTCACCCAGCCATAGGCACAAAGGCCACCCCCAAGCACCTTAACCTTGACAGACAGAATAATTCTGGAAGCACACCAATATCCAACCAAGGTAGCACACCTTTCTCTTAGGCTAGCGCACTAAGCAAGAATAACCAAATACCAAGCAGAAATTCCAAACCATAACCAAGAGAAATTCCAACCAAAAGCCAAAATCCCAGTTGCAGTAGTTGCAGCTGCACTCCCTCTCCAAACTTGCGCACCACTAGTCCTTATGCAGTTGTGAGAATGAGTGTGACAAATGAGCTCTATCACCCTCTATTTATATTGCTCTATCTCACTTGACTGGGCCGACTTCTCTTTATGGAGGCTAATAACTCAATATTAAATATTCTCTTGAGATTACTTTTCTTCTAGGGTTATTATCCAACATTTTAGGGTTTCTCTTGCTTCCCAAAATATTCTAGTCTTGTCAAAGGTTACACGTGGAGGTTAATACCTCCCGCAACTACTATAATATCAACACTCCCTCCTAGCTATGGAGGTATTAAAGGTAACAGTCTTGAGAAAAAATAGAACATTCAACCAGTAGCATCATCATAGCCACACACGCTATCTCATGATCACTTAGATAAACTCACGAGCAATATCATCACTATCAGTGTCATCTTATAGCATCAACTGCATCATCTCTCGAAGCCATACTCCATCCGAGTAATTGATCATGATGTTGAATAAGTCACTCACTCCACAGAGTGATACAAGAGTCATTCTTTTAATATGGACATATGTCCTAGAAGAATAAATGTTCCAATAGATGTTGGAAGCCACACCGTGGGATAAAATGACTATTCTTCTAATCCGGACATATGCCCTAGAAGAATGGTTGTCTTGGATCATTTTCACTCTGGCCACTACTGTGAACTTAGGGAAAATGTTTGTCCCCCAACAATATTTCCTTCCTGGACCATTCTCCTCCTGTAGAATGTATGTCCATCAACACAATAACTATCCATCTAGCTAGAAATCATCTCCAACACTAGTGATAGTCTCCATGGAAATCAGAACAATGGCATCCAATAGAGCACAATTGTGTCTATCCATAGTAGTACACAACTACTACCTAGTGGTACACAACCACTCCTAGTAGCACACGACTACTAACCAGTGACACATATTCACTATCAGTGGATCACATCCACCACAGTAGCATACAACTATTGTCTAGAGATATATAGTCTCCACAACAATCATATCATCCGATATCAACAATATCATGATACAAACTGAGTCATATGGGCCATTCTTCCACTCACATATGTGAGATTTGGAATGCCATATGCCCTCAGAAAGTAAAACGTCATCCACGGGCTATCTGGAATATTCTTCCCAAGCATAGAAGAATTATTATCCCTGATTTTTTAGACTGGACCATTTACCTAACTAGACCATTCCTCTGACACTAATCATAATGCAACCTAGAGAGAATGAGTCTGCCCTAGGGAATGCATGTCCCTGATTGTTGAGCATGGACCATTCACTTAACTGGACCATTCCTTTGGCACTAATCACAGTGAAACCTAAAGAGAATGAGTCTTCCCTAGGGAATGACTCACCAGACCATTTCCTATGAAAATTATTGTCTTGCACCAACCTCCAAAATGGACTATTCTTCGAAATTGCTCACAACTGTGAACTTCAAAAGAATGACTAACTGGTGAGGCAAAACATTCTATTTGACCACTACTCAGAGTGACCGCCAAGAAGAATGATTGTCCTAGACCATTCCCCCACACTAGCCACAAGGGGAATCACTGTCTATGGTACATCAGCAATCTATCAGACCATTTTCATTAGAAAAATGATTGTCTAATTTGGACAATTTTCTGAACTGGGAAATGACTATCCGTAAAAAATATTGAACCATTTTTCGGACTGGAAAAGAACTACCCAACCTGGACCATTTTATGAACTGGAAAATGATTGTCCATAAATCAATAACATATCAATGCTTCCTCTAAACCTGGGAGTAATCACTTCCTTTTTCAATAAGGAAGTCATCTCCACAAGCCCCAACTTGTCCCTTAAGTACGCAAACTTTCATATTGGACAAAGGCTTTACCAAAATATATGTTATATGCTAATATGTGGAGATATACTGGAGAACCACTTCTCCCCTATAGACTTTACCACAGAGAAAATAATGCTTGATCTCAATGTGATTCAACCTTTCATGGAACACCGGGTTCTCTGAAAGATTCACACATCTCTGATGATCACAATATATCACGGTCGAATCATGCACCTGATCAAACAGTACAGAAACCAACTTACAGAGCCACACTACTTCTGTACAAGCATCACAAGCTGCAATATACTCTGCTTCTATAATGTTGAGTGCAACAGACTTTTGTTTTCTACTAGCCCATGACATCGTGGCAAAGATCAAACTAAAACATATCCAAGTAGCACTTCTTCTATCATTTGTACTCCCTCCCCAATCTGAATCGATAAATACATGTAGTTGTATATCATAACTTAAACATCCCGCAAAATCAAATATCTGGTTGAGTATTCTCCAAATACATTAACGAGCCAATCAATTTTTTATACAGAGACGAGTCTATTGGATCAGAGTCTCTCAACTTCTTCAGATATTTCATCACGGGAGTTTGCCATGGATTTGCAATCCATCATCTCGAACTTCTAAAGAACCATTTCAATATAATTCTTTTGTCATAGGAATTTGTTACCATGATTTTGTTGTACATGAGAGGCTTTGCACCAAGTTTTCTTGAATCCATACAAGGTCTTATTCCATCTTTATATAAGGGTCTCTTTCTGGTATACCTCAAAACCTTGAGGTTCCTATACATATGCTTCTTCTTCAATTATTCAGTTGAGAAGAACAGTCTTTACATTCATCTGATGTAAACTCCAACCCATGGATATTGCAAGAGATATAATGGTTCAGGTAGAGGTATAGATGGTTACTATAAAAAGTTTCCATCGTAGTCTTCTCCCTCCTACTGGAAGAACCCTCTATCCTTGAGTCTCTCCTTTTTATCTATCAATGCTTAAGTCTTTTTAACAATTTCTTACATACATTTTTCTTCATCGCAACTTCCTTCCATTCCTTCTGCTTGACTGCTTCTAGTGGGTTCAAACTGGTTCAATTGGTTGTTATGACTTTTCCTTCTTTCTTGGAATCTTCATGTTCTTCCTCATATTTCTCTTCAATGTTGGAGTTCATGGAATCTTCTATAGATTACATGCTCTTCTTTCCTGAAGGCTCCAACCTTCTGTCATGGGAACATAAATGTAGTTGAACAACCAAGGATATTCAAGGCTTCTTTTCAAAGAAGACTTCTTTTAGAGTCAAACTGAACACATGTTGTTTATCATGGATGTTATTTCCAATTAAGAACATGGATGGATACTTTATAGTATTTACAGATTATTTTTCAATGGATCGTATCATTGGGGATTATCTCCCTCGTAATCTCGGATTCATGCCTGAATGAGAAATATGCATGCTCTTTTTTTGAAATTTTTTTATCAACTCCCTCCATCTGAAAGAGTCCATGCTTTCATCTGTTGCATCTCTCTTTGCTTTCTACAAAGTGTCACAAGCATGTTTGGTTTCCTTTTGATTTCTGACTTCCTTCGAGTCTGACTCCTCTAAGTCTCTTTAAGTTTGTTTCTATTTGTTATGATTGTTGCTCATCTGGTAATTGTGTCATCCTTATAAAATTCTTCTATAACAGCTTCCGCAAGGATTGTTCAGCAAACATATTTCACAAGGGTACCTGCTCGAAACAAGAACAACAAGAGAAAACAATAAATATCTATTTAGAGGAGATGTTAGTTCAACTTGTGAACAAGTACAATAAGCATCTATATCAATAGTATTCATATGCAGTCGAGTATTCATTGCACCTAGCAATAATATAATCTTTCAAAGACTGCTTTCATAATTTCTAATGTAGAAACTATCACCCTTGATATACATAAATTTGAAGCTTAACAATTTAATCAAACCTAGAACCTGAAGCTTCAACTGCTATGGAGGATGCGCTTGTTCCTCTTTGAATTCTTCTAGCATCGTCAAAATTGTCTTCCAATCTGAAACTAGATACCATATTGACAAGAAGAGATTACAAACTCAATCACAAGATTCATTGATTAGAACAAGCTAGAAACTCTAAAATTTCAACTTTGAATACAAAATCAATTTGACCAGAGGTCAACCTTTGACTTTGATTTAGACCAAAAATTCAAACCTGACATTTTTGCGAGTTGAGATTACCAAGAGGTGCGCTAGGCTAGGGTGCACTACGATGTCAAGGAATTAGGTCAAACATTTCATCATAAGTGCACAAACACAAGGGTTAGGTTTTTTTGTAGCTACATAATCAAAAAACCTAGTTGCAGTTGTAATTGGTGCCACAATGAGCTTAACAAATAACTTCTCAATCTATCTTCCAGTGGTTAAACTGTTTGAAGATAGTATGGGCCCATAACCTGTTAGAAATAAATAGATGTGCTCATTTTTCCATAGACAATATAACAATATTGTCACCCAACCATAGGCACAAAGGCCACCCCGATCACCTTAACCTTGACAGACAAAATAATTCTAGAAGAAGACCAATAGCCAACCAAGGTAGCACACCTTTCTCCAAGGCTAGTGCACCAAGCAAGAATAACAAAAGACCAATCATAAATTCCAAACCATAACCAAGAGAAAGTCCAACCAAAAGCCAAAATCCTAGTTGCAGTAGTTGCAACTGCACTCCCTCTCCAAACTTGCACACCACTAGTCCTTATGCAGTTGTGAGAGTGAGTGTGACAAATGAGCTCTAGCACCCTTTATTTATACTGCTCTATCTTACTTGACTGGGCCAACTTCTCTTTTAGAGGCTAATAACTCAATATTAAATATTCTCTTGAGTTGACTTGTCTTCTAGGGTTATTATCCAACGTTTTAGGGTTTCTCTTGCTTCTCGGAATATTCTAGTCTTGTCAAAGGTTACACATGGAGGTTAATACCTCCTGCAGCTACCATAATATCAACAAGTAGGTCCTCCATGCACTATCTCTAGGGTGTAAAATAGAGTTATAACATAGAGATATGCCACTTCATTAAAAAGGCTCAGCGCTAAGTTCCTATGATAAAAACACATATCTAAAGAAAAAGGACTAGTAAAAATCAAAGAAAATACAAAAAAAAGTTATAAAAATGTGTCAAGTTGGCAACTCTAAGAGAAGCTCCCTCTCAAAGGCTTACACATACAAAAAATGAAGATTCCTAGCCCAAAAAGGCTAGTTGGATCGATAAAAGACCTTATACATAATTTAAAATGACTTTGAGGGTCAAAACATAAAGTTTCCCTTCTTTTTTCCTTCAACTATTCATTAAATTTACCTATCTCTAACCAAATTCCCTAGGAAATACCTTTTTCCCTAGGAAATTGGCACATGTAATAGGGGTAAAGTTGTCACACCATGGTAAACTTAGGCAATTTATCAAATTAACCCATGTTAAGTTGTTGTTAAAGAATATTACTCAACATTTGTCGCCTAATGATTTGTTTTGAAGTTTGATGCATCATTATAGGTGGGTGTCCACATTGGGATCTATGCATTACACCCTTGGATCCGTGTACACGCATACAGATAGATATATCTGCATTGGGATATGTGTCATTGCCTAGAGATTCATGACAATGTGTTGGACGATGATATGGACTTCACATCATTATCATATGCTAGATGAACCATTCTTAGAGGGCACACTTGTTTTCATCGACCATTTCTCGAGGTGTTAAGGTGGTTAGAGAACATTTTCTAGGTAGGCTAGCTTCAAGGGTAGTTATCCTTTGATAGAGTGTCTAGAATTTGGCTAGATTATTGACATTAAGTGCCAAATTACCGCAGGATTTCCGAAATGGGGTTATAATAGAAAATTATACAAAGTTTGATCTAGTTACGATGCTATTGGAATTTGTTGTGAAAAAATTATCACTGCATTTTGGAGATGCACGTGGAGGGTGCATTTTATCCCTCTTAGCCACATGTGTGGGTGGTTAGAGCATCTTGTTGGGTGCACCTCTCTCTTTGACTTGTCTACTCACATGTTTGAGTTGGTTATTTCATAATATATTATTTTATTGGCTCAAAATGGTTTTAGACCATGGCATTGATAGTGCCTCTTGTTTCAGTTTGTGGTTTTTCTTGAGAAAATTATATTGACACATGATATTGTGCAAGCACATGGCTTTCTACTCATGGTTTTGTGAGGTTCCTTATCTATATAAGGAGGGCTCCTCTCTTATTTGTCATGATTGGAATATATTGGAAGACACATATTGCTCAATTTTGGTTCATAGCTCGAGTGGTTGGGTAGCATATTTGTTATCCTCCCCACCTAGGTTCAATTCCCACAAATTGGACATCTTGGCCCATTTTGATAAGGCTAGAAAGGTATATGCCCCTTGGGATAGAGGCTCCACCCCAGTGGGCTTCGAGATGTCTCGACCCTTGCTGAGTCATAAGTTTCCTGCTAGGCATTGGCTTGCAGGCTGTTGGCACTAGCCTAGGGGTTATAATGGCAGCCAACCAAATTTGAACCTAGGTAATTCTGGTGAGTTATTGATTCCTCTAGATTTAAAAAAAAAAAAAAAGGTTGTTCTAATTTAATTATTGAAGTGTTTTTGGCATGTAAGAGACATTGAGGGACACGCTGTTACAATACAAGCAATGCAAGTTGTTGGCACTTGGTATTTTCTTTGGGATGTATCAAAGAAACCCCAAGGTAACCATTTCAACCAAATTTATTTTTTATTCTAACCTATACAATTAGATAGGGCTCTCTGAAAAGACGAAAGGCTTTCACACTCAAGAAATATACAACAATAAAAGTCAAAGGTCATATTCTGATATAAGACAAGTTTTTTTTTGTTTTAAAGAGATGGTAGGACAAGCAAGAGAGAAAGTACCATTGGGAAATGGAGTCAAATTCTAAAATTAAAATATTGAGCTAATAATTGGTGGTGTACTTTCAGAAAGCAAAGGCAAAGTAAGTGTTATTCTTCAACAATAGACAATATTTCGGGTGGCAGCAGAAAAGAGAAAGGGACAGGCCATCACACTAAGAGCATCTAGCAAAGGATGAGTTCTCAATGTAACTTTAGATTAAATACAAAAAGATTGATTACTATGAGTAGAGCATTAAGCATGGATGAATTCTGAACCAGCAATTTTAAACACATAACAAGTATTTACTGTATGAATGGAGCATCAAATCTAGATGAATTCCAAACATTTACTCTCAGCTAAATACTGGAAAGAACAAATAATGATGGAGATAAGAATTTGCAAGAAAAAACACACTGAAAACAACACTGTGATGAATCTTTGCCTCTAAAAGTATTGTGCTTCTATATTAATTCATAAAGATGTTCTGAGAAATTGATACATAGTCCAATAGCCTCCCTGGTTGAAAGTCGAACCCTTCTTACATGAGAAAACATAGAATATATAGTTTCCAAGAGGTCGAATCTCTTTAGATAGGTTTTGTTACAAAGATAAACGTTTTCCTAAAATAAAAACCACTGCCTGATGACTCGTACCCTGAATTTTGGGAAGTTAAAAAAAAATCCAAAAAACATAGGACATACTTTGACTTACTTTAATAACCTTATCTAATTCGATATGAAAGTGGTTGCAACAACTTGATAATATGTCACAACTGAAAGGTCATTCTGGAAGCCTTCTAGAGTGTTCTGGAACCAATCTGTATCGATCTGGGAAGATTTCTATGCTCTTTGTCCATAACAGAACTTTCGGTAGCTGGAGGGGTCAAAACATAGTGCACTTAGCTACTGATTTTCTGGGAATGATATTTCGGTAGCTAAGTATGAAATTTGAACTCTGCTTTAGTTGTCGAAACCTGTAACTGCTTCAAAATTGGTCAAAAAAGTTGATGTTCGGTCTTTAACCCAACTCCATCTATTATAATCACCTTAATGCAAAATGAGAGTTGCTTCTACTAAGGTATCAAGACTAAGACGAGCTTTAGGTTTTGGTCTTCTAGGTGCAAGTTTAAGCCTCAAAACCCTATTAATGTTCTACAATCTGCTATTTTGTTTCCAAAGCTTCTTTTTCTTGTGCTTTAAAGTCTCATATTTAATGGATAACTTGTCCAATGCAGAACCAGTTTTGACAGATGTCTTTTTAAGAGTTTCATTCTTTGTTTTGAGATATCTTTCTAATACCTRTAACTCTGCTAGTTCTTTTTTTAGTTTTTGAACCTTAGGTTGTTTTCTAACCCCTTTCTTTGATGATGTTTTAGGTATTTCCTTTTTTGGAGTCTCTATTGCAGCAGCAGGTGACTYTRAATCTGAATATGGAAAATTGAGAATGTTTGTAGTAGTGGCCTTTCTTTGACCCTCCACATCTTTCCCAAATTCAAGCTTCCTTTTAATTTTATTTGATTTTGATGRGGAAGCTTCTATTACAGGTTCTACAGGTGACAATGCTCTCCTCTTTCCTTTACTTGTCTTCGGGGTCTCTACTTGTTGTGAGGAAGCTCCTTTTCCTTGTGGTTGAGATTCTTGTTCAAACTCTCCCCAAAAAAAAAGGTAACCCCGGGTTTTATCCCTTTTACTCAACTCCTCTAACACTATAAGTTTGATTAGGCCATGATGAAACAAACTGTTKCTAGCCTTATGGGGCTTAGCCTGAACTTTGGAAGCCATTTTGGTAAGGATTTTAAGTAAATAATAAGGCATATTCAAAGGTTGCTTACCAGTGAAGTGAAGAAGAAATCTTAAATGATAAATCATAGTCCTTTTATATCTCCCTTCACATGTGATATAAACATGAATGATCTTCAACAATTTCTGCAATTTATCCTCCAAATAACTTCTAGGAATTTCTTGTTGCCATTTCATGTTCTGATGTTCCTTTTTGAGAAATGGTATGAAATTGATTTCCTTGACTGAGGTGGTATTAAACCATTTTTCACCTTCACCTAGCATCTTTGTAGTTGTTTCTATACTTGCCTCATCTATTTGCATCAGAACATGTCCAAGTTGAATCTTAACCCCATCAAAAAATTTAGCAAACGCCTCTGTGATACCCTGATGATATCCCTGGAGTTTTTGGAAAAACCTGTAGCATCCAACGTTTTTAAAAAACTCATAGGATTCAGGATTAGCCTCAAGATATGTAACGTCTTGCAATTCCTTTCTAACAACAACACCTCCTTTTGCAATTTTCATGTCGAAAAACTAGTGACTATTCAAAGGTTGCTCAAATTCAAACCGATGATGAAGGATACAAGATATGTAAGGGCGGGAAATTGACTTAGTATAAGCATGCAGGCAGAATGAATAAAAAGGGCTCAAGAATGGAGAATCGAAAGATGAAAGTGCTTTGGGTGGTTGTGGAAAGATTTTAAATAATTTTAAAAAAAATAAGCAACTGATTCAATGTATTTGAACGATGATGATCGTTAAATCAAACTGGTTATAATTATTGGCACGATCAAGGGTTATTATTTCTCGACTAGACATGGAGGAAACAAAGCATCATACTTCTTTAAAATCGGACTAATGATGATTGAAAGGGATTTAGGAAATCAGACTAATGATTATCGAAAGCGATTTTTAGGAAATCGGATTGATGATGATCGAAAGCGATTTAGGCAGCATATAAACTGATTATATCGTGCGTAAAAATGTTGGTTTAGGAGAGTGATATGGCCCTTTAGTCACTTGTAATATTATGCACATTTGACAGCTTATGATATGTGTAAATGAACCATTTATCTACCAAATGCTTTAACTTTCGGTAGCTAATAACCATAAAATTTTGTCTTTTAGCTACCGAAAATCACATTTGCTGTCAAAATTAAAACATGAGTTTTATCATGCAATCTCTAATTATGCCATTTAGAAACCCATGTAGATACATCATAATCCCAAAATTTATATGTGCTAACATCTGGCTCCAACTAGGGATATTCTCCTCCCTGTGAGGTAGTAAAGAAACCGTAGACCCAGTGACTTATCCATTGGGTTGTTCTCAACCTCCAACTTGCAGCTTGTAAACTGTGACCTATGATCTTCAAACTATGACCTTCTCCAATTAAAACTCAACCCACTTTCAAACTAAAAACCCAAACTGTAAATTGCTCCAAACTGAAAATGAAAATCTGAAAGTTAAACTGAAACATACTGAAAAATATGCTTGGCTAGCAAGCTTATTTGCACACCTACCTACCCTATTGAAGACAATTGTTGGGTTAACTGACAATGAAATGCCAATGAAACCAGTCAAGTAGTTGCTCCTCTAACATGGTTGTCTGACTGTGTTTCAACAAGGTCAAAATTTGAATACGTAACAACAAAGGCAATTGATGATACTTTTGTTTCTCACAGTGAAGACATGGCAGCAAATTTAAGCTAAGAAATATTTTCATATATTTAGCTACAACATCATAGAAAACATGGTTGTCAAAGTTTGTTTGTTATTCCCCAATATTAAAGGGCAAAGGTAGCCATCTGTCATTTTGCTACTGCTGAAATAAAAATTCACAAGGAAGACTCTGAAATGAAGGAATTTGGGATATTTTCTGATCTTCTAAAGCTCTAAGCTCTCCCTCAATATCTTTGGAAAATTCGTCCAAAAACTGAATCTTGGCCTCTGAGCTATATTTACATGATTTTAAATAAGAAGACAAAAATGCAAGAAAGTTTTCATCCCCCTCATCATCAATGCACATATTGTTCCATTCTCTAAAATTTTGAATGGGAGGAGATTATGCCACAAACTATGCCTCCTCCATCCATGTTTCCAAAAAGTGATCCCAAAAAATTGTAATAGTTCTAATAGATCTAGCAGGCAAACCTTCAGCCCAACTCCTACACTTGCCTTGAAATGAATCATAAAAAATTATGATGAAAACATCTTCATGCTTGACTCTAAGCAACTCAGTAAAGTCATGAAAGTTTGAGATATGCTTCGAAGTCAAACTCAGATCATCTCCATTAAATTCCAGACCATTTCTTAAAAAATATTCATCCTTGGGTAAAGGATTTGGGAAACCAAAAATTTTTGAAAAGTCAAAACATGCATACCTTGAAACAATTGTAGTAGCATCTGAGTTCTTCATCAAATCCAGTGGAGTCACTATTACCTTCTTCAATCTTTAAAACCTTCATACAGTGGAGTTGTCATTGATATTTTTTCATCTAGATACAACTAATAATGGAGTCGCCAGGTTGATGATTTATAACCTCCATGTGTCTGACTATTGTCCACCATTAACAATCAGATCTAAACTTGTCATTTCTCCCAGGGAAGATTTCACCTTCGGTCCCCGACAACGGTGCCAAAATGTTAGCACTTGGTATTTTCTTTGGGTTGTATCAAAGAAACCCTAAGGTAACCATTTCAACCAACTTTATATTGTATTCTGACCTATACAATCAGAGAGGTCTCTCTCAAAAGCCAAAAGGCTTTCACACTCAAGAAATATACAAAAATAACACTCAGAGGTCAAGTTTTGATATAAGATAAGTTTGGTTTTGTTTTAAAGAGATGGTAGGACAAGAGAGAAAGTACCATTGGGCAATGGAGTCAAATTCTGAAATTAAAATATTGTGCTAATAATTGGCAATGTACTTTCAGAAAGCAAAGGCAAAGTAAGTGTTATTCTTCAGCAATAGACAATATTTTAGGTGGCAGCAGAAAAGAGAAAGGGACAAACCATCACACTGAGAGAATCTAGCAAAGGATGAGTTCTCAATGTAACTTTAGATGAAATACAGAAAGATTGATTACTATTAGCAGAGCATCAAGCATGGATGAATTCTGAACCAACAATCTTTAAACACATAACAAGTATATATTGTATGAATGGAGCATCAAATCTAGATGAATTCCAAACATTTACTCTCAGCTAAATACTAGAAAGAACAAAAAATAATGGAGATAAGAATTTACTGGAAAAAAACACATTGAGAACAACACCATGATGAATCTTTGCCTCTTAAAATACTATGCTTATGTATTAATTCTTAAAGATGTTCTGAGAAATTGATACACAATCCAATAGCCTCCGTGGATGAAAGTCGAACCCTTCTTACATGATAAAACATAGAATATATAGTTTCTAGGAGGTCAAACCTCTTTAGATAGGTTTTGTTACAAAGACAAACTTTTTCCTAAAATAGAAACAACTATCTGATGACTCGTGCCCTAAATTTTGGGAAGTTACAACAAAATCCCAAAAAAATAGGACATACTTTGACTAACTTTAAAGCCTAGTCTAATTCAATATGAAAGTGGTTGCAACATCTTGATAACGTGTCACAACTGAAAGGTCATTCTGGAAGCCTTCTAGAGTGTACTGGAACCAATGTACATCGATCTAGGAAGATTTCTATGCTCTATGTCCATAACAGAACTTTCGATAGTTGGAGGGGTCAAAACAGAGTGCGCTTAGCTATCGATTTTTTGTGAATGATATTTCGGCAGCTAAGTATGAAATTTGAACCATGCTTTAGCTGTTGAAACCTGTAACTGCTTCAAAATTGGTCAAAAAAGTTTATGTTTGGTCTTTAACCCTACTTCATCTATCATAAGCACCTTAATGCAAACTGAGAGATGCTTCTGCTAAGGTATCAAGACTGAGACAAGCTTTAGGTTTTGATATTCTAAGAGCAAGTTTAAACCTCAAAACCCTATTAATGTTCTACAATCAGTTATTATGTTTCTAAAGCTTCTTGTTCTTGTGCTTTAGAGTCTCATATTTAATGGCTAACTTGTCCAAAGCAGAACCAGTTTTGAGAGATGTCTTTTTAAGAGTTCCATTCTCTGTTTTGAGATACCTTTCTAATACCTGTAACTCTACTAGTTATTTTTTTAGTTTCTGAACCTTTGGTTGTTTACTAACCCCTTTCTTTGATGATGTTTCAGGTATTTCCTTTTCTGGAGTCTATTGCAGCAGCAGGTGACTCTGAATCTAAATCTAAATATGGAAAATTGAGGATGTTTGTAGTAGTGGCCTTTCTTTGACACTCTGCATCTTTCCCAAATTCAATCTTCCTTTTAATTTTCTTTGATTTTGATGAGGAAGCTTCTATTACAGGTTCTACAAGTGACAATGCTCTCCTCTTTCTTTTACTTGTCTTTGGAGTCTCTACTTGTTTTGAGGAAGCTCCTTTTACTTGCGGTTGATATTCTTGTTCAAACTCTCCCCAAAACAAAAGGTAACCTCGGGTTTTATCCCTTCTACTCAGCTCCTCTAACACTATAAGTTTGATTAGGCCATGATGAAACAAGCTGATGCTAGCCTTTTGGGGCTTCGCCTGAACTTTGGAAGCCAGTTTGGTAAGGATTTTAAGTAAATAATAAGGCATATTCAAAGGTTGCTTACCAGTGAAGTGAAGAAGCAATCTGAAATGATAAAGCATAGTCCTTCCATATCTCCCTTCACATGTGATATAAACCTGAATGATCTTCAACAATTCCTGCCATTTATCCTCCAAATAACTTCTAGGAATTTCCTATTTCCATTTCATGTTCTGACGTTCCTTTGTTAGAAATGATCTGAAATTGATTTCCTTGACTGAGGTGGTCTTAAACTATTTTTCACCTTCACCTAGAATCTATGTAGTTGCTTCTATACTCACCTCATCTATTTGCATCAAAACAGGTCCAAGTTGAATCTTAACCCCATCAAAAAATTTAGCAAACGCCTCTGTGATACCCTAATGATATCCTTGGAGTTTTTGGCAAAACCTATAGCATCCAACATTTTTAAACAGCTCACAGGCTTCAGGATGCACCTCAAGATATGTGATGTCTTGAAATTCCTTTCTAAGAACAACACCTCCTTTTGCAATTTTCATGTCGAAAAACTAGTGACTATTCAAAGGTTGCTCAAATTTGAACTGATGATGAAGGATACAGGATATGTAAGGGCGAGAAATTGACTTAGTATAAGCATGCAGGGAGAATGAAGAAAAAGGGCTCAAGAATGGAGAATCAAAAGATGAAAGTGCTTTGGGCGGCTGTGGCAAGATTTTAAATAATTTAAAAAAAAAACAAGCAACTGATTCAACATATTTGAACGATGATGGTCGTTAAATCAAATTGGTTATAATTATTGGCACGATCAAGGGTTATGATTTCTCTACTAGACATAGAGGAACAAAGCATCATACTTCTTTAAAATCGGACTAATGATGATCGAAAGCGATTTAGGAAATCAGAGTAATGATTACCGAAAGCGATTTTTAAGAAATCAAACTAATGATGATCGAAAGCAATTTAGGTAGCATATAAACAAATTATATCATGCGTACAAATGGTGGTTTAGGAGAGTGATAGGGCCCTTTAGTCACTTGTAATATTCGTCACATTCGACAGCTTATGATAGGTGTAAATGAACCATTTAGCTACCAAATGCTTTAACTTTCGATAGCTAATAACCATAAAATTATGTCTTTTAGCTACCGAAAATCACATTTGTTGTCAAAATTAAAACATGAGTTTTATCATGCAATCTCCAATTATGCCATTTAGAAACCCATGTAGATATATCATAATCCCAAAATTTATATGTGCTAACACAAGGTATGGAAAACATCTATTTTATTTCTTTGTGAAATTTTTAAGCTAGATTTTAGTATTGAAGTTGAATATCTTAGGGTTTGAACTTCTTCCCCTATATCCATGCTTTAATTTATTAACTTTGCAATACTTATGATGAATCTATGGTTAGTTTAACCTCCCTATGAATCTTGTATAGTCCAGGTTTCCTAGATTGATGCTCACCAAGCATTTTCTAGAGATGAGTAGGGTCTTCAACATTAAAGGTAAAGAGGGCATATTCTCAATGAATGGATTAGACTCCATGCCCAAAGGTAGTTTCTCATTTATTTTCTAACCATCTCAAATTTAATATTCTTCATTTTTCTTTCAACACACAATCTAAGGTTCTTTCAAGATTAATTATCGAGTTAGATTGATAGATCTAAGTTTGATTATAAATGTTAAATCTTTGGGCTTGGATCACACTTGTGTTAACCCTTTATTTCATTCTATATCCATTGAGGTTTGCATAAGTTAACTTTCAAGATTAATTATTGAGTTAGATTGCTAAATCTAGGTTTGATTGTAATTGTTAAATCGTTGGGCTTGGATCTCTCTTATCCTAACCCTTATTTCATTCTATATCTATTGGGGTTTGCATAAGTAAATTAACTTGACTAGTTGAAAAAAATGGTTTTGATCTTGATTTGAAGCTTGTTACATTCATAGATCTAACATATTCTCACACTTGGACTCTATTGTGCTGACAACACAATCTTTTATAGAGTTGATGTTTTGTCTCTTACTGCTGGAAACATCTAATAACTTAATGGCACTAATTTTCCTCAAGCTTTCTTTCATTCATGATTGGTAAAAGAACTCAACAAAAAGCAAAAAATGGTTTTGTTCTTGATTTGAAGCTTGTTACATTCATAGATCTAACGTATTCTCACACTTGGACTCTATTGTACTGAAAACACAGTTTTTTAATAGAGTTTATGTTTTGTCTCATAATGCTGGAAACATCTAATAACTTAATGGCACTAATTTTCCTCAAGCTTGCTTTCATTCATGATTGATAAAAGGACCCAACAAAAAGCTTGATACTTGTGCAATATTTGGCACTTCACATGTTCTTAAGGCTTGTAACAAAAAAATTGATGCCTCACATGGTTGAATACTCTAACTCTTGATACAAACGATTTAAGTTTCTATGGTATGATTTTATTACATGAGGATTTCCTTACTTGCTTCCTTGGTCAATATTAGGCATGATATCATTATACTTACAAAATTTATTGCACTAATGTGATCACAATGCCTTATAATGTGGAATGACCTATTCTCTAATGCAAACGGCTCAAGTAATATTCGACTCCTTTCACTGTTTTGGATTTGTTGTTAAGGGTTTAATGCTTGACAGATTTCATCTTGATGCAATATGGATGGACTTGATCTTAGTCGGTAAATAAACTGGTGGGAATCTACTTCATAAACAAACAGTTATACATACATTCGCCAACCCTTTAAGTTGGGTTAATTGTTGGTCTCAATATTTAATAATAGTTTATTGAATTACGCACTATACAACTTTTGAGCACTTTGATATTGGAATGACTATATTTCATGAAATTTGATTTCGCACTTTGCTGTCTTGAAGTTGATTTAGAACAACACTTAAAATAATGGACAGTGCACTAAATTGAAATCATAATCTTTCCAATGTTTAACCTATGATTTCATTTTGATAATTTTCTAAGTAAACTTATACCTAGATTTTCATCTTGATACTAATGAATCGTTAAATTTTGATACTCGTGAATCGTTAAATTTTGTGACTGAAATCTGTCCAAACACAAAAATAAGATTAGCATGTTCTAAATGTCTGCATCTAATCTCAGCAAAACTGATGTTTTTTATGGATCTTTCAGTGCTAATGAATGAATAATATACAATCCAAACATCACTGTCTTGAGACGGTTACTGTTAAATATAACAGCAGTGAGTTTTGAAGGTTTCTTTCACATAAGTAGTGGCATAAAACTTGCAAATGAACATGTTTGAATCTGCCTAAGTGGATGGCACCTCTTTAAAACTTAGGTAGATTGATTTCTGTATTATGGATTGCTCTAATCAAGGTCTCTTTTCCTCATTTCATTGGGCCTATTTACTGTATGGATGGTGAATGCAAACATACTCTTTCAATCAAGTACATGAGCATAATTGTTGATGGTTGATATCATTTGGATCTGTTAGACAAATATGAATGGATGCACTTATGTGCCATATTCTTTTCATTGGTTTTCCCGCAGAACATGACCACACTTTATAACAATGACATTTGTCTAACATATCCTTTAAAGCTTGTTTAATCTGGCAATAACTTGCATATCTAAATATTCAAAGTGAAATGGTAAAAGTTGCTAGTTGTCTTTGTCAATCCTAAGTTAAGAAAGCTCCTCTTCTTATACTACAACTGAGTTTAAATTGACTTATAGGGATTCCCGCTGGCTAGGGTAGCTAGTTTCCTTAGTTTGAAGTGTGGGGCAAGGCTACCGAGGTGACAGTGGGTAGCTTGCCTGTAGTGTCTCTAGACTCTCCCGCTGAGGTTAGGACTTTTCCTCGTAAGACAGAGTTTGAGTGATAACAGTACTAACAAATTTATATTTTAAGCAGAATAAAATCCCTATATTTGTCAATAGATTCAACCATCACAACAATTGGCAGAGTCTAAAGTCATTGTCCTATTTTTTCTCATTAAACATAAGCGGGATTATTTAACGAATATGTGGTGCACATCATACAAATAGGTGCATCCATTTTTGGTGACCCGTCGTTTTTCTTTCATTTGTTGCGGTCCTACATGACTTCTCTTCACCATCTATTGTCATTATTACATTGGACATAATAAAAATTATTATAAATACTATTCATTGCCTTTGCGGTTCCCCAATGTGTATAATGTGTCTTTTCTGAATTTGGAATAGTCTTTATTTATGGCGATTATCATGCTGTAATTACATTGAGTATGATCTCTTCATTTCAAAGATAGTCAACTCCAAATTTTCAGTCATTTAGCATAATATATGTAAAGTGATTTTTGAAGAGGGATACATTTATGCATGGTGTTCTGTTGCAAAAGAGTTCCTTGAATAACCAGCTTTTACGCAGGAAGCTCGTGAAATTATTGAAAAGAGCGTCTAGAGTCTGATTGTATAAAAGCTTTTAACTTTAATTACATTTTTGTTCTTAGTTATTTTGATTTGAATCCTAATTTTAATTCCAATATTTATCTATTTATTTTATCAATATTTTTAATATATTATTATTCTCCAAGGGACTTCTCTTAATTTTAATATATTATTATTCTTCAACAGCTGGTTAGCCAGTTCTCATCTTCCTTTTAAACCCTTTCACCAGCACTCTTTTCATTATCATTTCAGCTTTTTGTCCTCGATGATGGGTGGAGTGTCCACTCAAAATGTTGAAGGTTCCATAATCTGGCACACAGTTTATTTCCAGAAAGTTTAAGCAACAACTCTAGAGTGTGAACACACAACCATGTTCGTTGACAAACTTAGAAATGTATTGTATTTGTTAGCAATTTCCAAGAGACAAAAACATATAGCTCTTAGAATAGTACTAATCACACACCTTGTATTTTATATAAAAATCTTGTGGGGTTATACAATCTAGTCTTTGAATACGTATCTTGACTTTCCCTGTTTCTATTACAAGGTACAAACTAACTAGACTTTTGGAATTGTTTCCATTGCAGATTGTATTTGATGTTATAGACAAGGTCAATTTCAGATTCAACATTGATACTCAAATCTCCACTCTTCTATTTATTTGCAATTCAATGTTTAACAATGAAACAGTAGAAGGATGTCCTTGAATTATTCAAGGAAGAGTAATGATCATCCCCTAGAAACTGTCAGGGCACTTGTTCTTGGTTTTACTAAATTTATTATACGTACATATATGAAGTAAGAACCTAGGCATATTTTGAAAGAAAATTGTGTGATCAGATTGGTCTGGCATTGCTGCCACGCTCAAACACTGCAGCTGCCCCCATTCCAGTCCCTATAAAATATTCAGAATACCAAAATGAAAGTGAATTATATATAGAAACAACAATATGTACATAAACCAAGTGCATGAAAAACAAAAGACAACAAGAAATTCTGGTAAAAGAAAATATTAATCTTTGAACAGCATTATGGTAATTATTCTCACCTATACACATGGAGACAACTCCAAACCTACAATCTTTACCACGTCGTTTCATTTCATGGAGTAATGTGCCAACACACCGAGCCCCTGAAAGCATAACAGAGGAATCAATAACCCAACAACAAAAATGTCACCCATTTCACTAAGAAAATAGTTGATGCCTTCGAAACCTGCACCTGTCCTACTTAAAGTTCCTTGCCAGCTGCAACTTTTGCATTTATAATTATGCTTGTCATTAAGTTTGTGTGGATTGATTGTTAACATGGGGGCATCGCTCATAAACCACTGCATTACATATGAAATTATCGAGGAAAGATCACAATTTACTTATATTAACTTAGTAGACAAGCCATTACACGCAAAATGCTGACCAGAGTGGGGGCCCCAACTAGAACAGTGTAATAACTCATGGTTAACCTCAGTAGAAAGGTAAGAGAGGTTCTCCTTATGCCAAAGGTTACAATAAATTTGGCTAACGAGAACATGATAATTACAAGTACCTGCCTTACATTGAGTGTCGCTAGTAGCTAGCCTAAAATGAGGGTTTTCCAATTACTTCTTAGAGGTTAATACTAAACACAAAGGATTGGTCTTTGCAGGCATGGAAAATGCAGAAGTTGAATTAAAGCAAGCAAAAATTAGCTCTAGAGTAAACTGAACCATGATCAAGAAGAAATACTCTTGAGCTAAACAGATCAATGTGCATTGCACACACAAATAGCATTTATCCATCCGGGAGCTGAGAAAATTGACATTACGATGGTTGAACATTAGAGAAAGAGGCTTAGTTTCTACTAATGTTAATGCATATGACTCTATGAGATGAAGTCTTTTGACAAGTAGCGTATTTTTTATGTCATGTTTCGGAGACTGCCAATTTAAGCCCGTGAATCTGAGGAACTGCAATTTCTAGAAAATTAAATTGGTCATGCAATTCAAATTCCTCACATGTAACCCAGAGCCTAAATGCCTTCGATCGTAAATGGCCTAAACAGATATGATGTAAATTTATTGAAATAACTTAATGAGAAACTTGTGCCAGCAGTACATGATTATGATTAATGAAGATGTGCTTCAAATGGAACACAACGGAAAGCAAAACAAAGATCTTCTGATGTCAATAGTGGGACTAGAAGTTAGAAGAATTTGAACATTTATTATGTTTGCCTTGCCAACAAACTTGAACAAATAAGGGAACATTCTAAGAATGTCAGAAATTGAAACTCAACTTTCTATTGTTTATCAGTTGCATACTTAGCAATAAGTCATCTTAAATATCTCCTTTCATTTCATTGAATCCAAAACATTACTACAGACTGTATATGCAGCATCCCTAGGATATTAAATTCAAGATTTCACTGCTATTATCAAAAATGTGCAGACTTGACATACCTGTTGCTCCAAGTGGGTGACCAAGCGCAATAGCTCCACCATTTACATTGACTTTTTCTGGATCCAGCTCCAACTTCTGACAACAGTATACATACTGAGAGGCAAATGCCTGATACAGAAAACATATAAAAGTTATTTTATGAGCAATTTTCAAGCAAATTTCTAATTGCAGAATAATGATGCAATCCAGTTCTTGTTCCAAGAAAAGAAACATCATGTTAAATAACAGGCTGTAACTGGGTAATAACAGGGCCCTTGACATGCCAAAAACAAATAATGTAGAATACTTAAATTGACAAGTTAACCTGAGATATCCAAATGGAAGAGGGATTTTCACATTTAGTGCACCAAAAAACAGAATTCATAAGAGAGTAACATTATGTGAGTTTTGGATTGAATGCTAAACATGAAGATGTCAAAATTTTAGATCTTGTTAGAGAAGGGCACCATGATTCATATTATAGACCTTTATCATAACAGCTGCCAGCATGCAGTTGTTTTTATCTATCTAGTACTTTGTTTATCTTTCAGCTTTTGTTATGCTTTTTAAGTCTCAATCAATAATGTTACAAAATATGAACGAAGCTAGCTGGAGTCACATAGGAATCGCGGATTCGTGATCTAAAGAGGAATTCACCTGGACAACAAGAGCATACCCAGCACAGCAACGTGCATAAATATGTACATAATGGTCACTGGCATTGCCTTAGTTAAAGGAAATCGCTAAAAGAAAAGTTGGCATCCATTGTCAGTGACTCAGCACTGCAATCTGCAAATGGTATTGTGCGTTAATCATGGCAGGCTAAGGCAATAAATGCCATATGCATTGGATTTAAACAGGCTTTTGGACTTCTCTGGCTATGGTCATAAAAAATAAAAAATCAATCCTAGTTTAACTAGTACCATGCTTGCTATCTGCAGCAATCAGCATAAGGCAGACAGCAGCCTATGCATTTCATTGCAATATTCAGTATCTTAGTTTATACAAAGCACAGTATACCACTGATGATAAAGATGCTAATATTTTTTAGGACATGAAAGATCAGTCTTATCATTTACTTATTCCCTGCTAAGTTGTCAAACTGTGCCCTGAAATGATAGCTTTTCTAATTGAATGAGGGAAGAGTCCCTGAGCTGAATTCCCTTCAAAGCAAATGAGCAAGAAGTCTCTCACTTTGGCTGGTAGAAATTCCTACCTGGGTTAATGCATGCATCATATGTCCAGTAGTCTAGCCATGGTGATAATCTAATGTGCTACTCAGTTTTCACTTTATTTCTGACAAGTTCCTGTATTTCTATTGAGTATGTAGGACCAGTAATGTAGGATGCCTTTTTAGCAACAAAAACCTTCGTAGATTTCAATTGCATTTCAAGTATCCCGCATGTAAACATAGGTTCAACTTTCAAGTATCCCACAAGCCTGACTAGCTGATTACCTGGGGAGACCTATTAGAAGGTCCTTACTCTCTATTACTTATGTAGGCAATTGATTCTCTGCTCCTTAGCTTTCCTTAGCTTGCCCATTAAACCTACTTTTCTCATATATATATTTCCTTTGAATTGAGAATTTTGGTGTCAGCTTGTTGCTAAGCTATACCCATTATGGTTTGAAAAATATTTAATACAGATAAGAGCATAAAAAGCTCAAATAAAACTCAACATAAAATGCAGTGATACTCTCTTTAAACACATCGCTACCTCTCTACTACTAAAACCACTATGAAAAGGAAGCTTTGATGATCTATCTATACCAGATCTAGACATGCCTTCAGTTGAAAGAAAGTGTAAAAACATCAACAATGCAGAAAGCATTCCAAGAACAATCTAGTCTGTTGGGAAAGCAAGGTATTGACTCTTAACACAGAAAATCCAGAGTATGAACTATAAGTATGTATTCACTTGTGGAGAGCATAAGCTCTTATGATTTCCTATAAATCTTGATACAGAATTAGAAAGCTATATATCATAGTCATTCTGTCAACAACGTAGATATTATATATAATTACGTGCTTCAAAAGGAATAGGAATTCCATGAATTAAAGTCTGGACGATTTGCTCTCCAAGAGAAAGGCCTTTATATCATTGAAAATGTCCAGGTCCATTGGAATTTGGTATTAACACAGAAGATCCAGAGTATGAAGTATAAGTATGTATCACTTCTGGAGAGCAGAAGCTCTTATAAGTTTCCATTTAGAATAAAATCTCGATACAGAACTGGAAAGCTATATAGCATATCTATTATGTCAACAACGTAGATATTATATATAATTATGTGCTTCAAAAGGAATAGGAATTCCATGAATTGAAGTCTGGACGATTTGCTCTACAAGAGAAAGACATTTATATTATTGAAAATGTCAAGGTCCATTGATGATTGGCCATCAAAAAGAGAACAAGAAAATCACATTGCTTACATATTTGATTCATTGCCCATGCAAAGAAGTCACCTTCTCGCACTCACATATTTTTGTTACCTTCAGATTTAAGGTAGGTAAGATTAGCTGCCAGTTAGCAAAATCTCTCTTTACTCAAATTATAACTGAGCAATGTCAACAAAAGTGCAATTGCACTTAAACAGTTGTGATAGAGGAGTTAATCATAGACAATATTGTGGTTTGTAACACACCCAACCCCTAAATACTCTTTTAAGGGATGGGGCATAAAATTTCGTTTTCCCTAAACCATGTCACATCCACTTTCCGGGATCTCCATCACATTCTTCTCATCGAGAGCTTTCCAACCACTGTCGCCATGCTCAAATACAAGCTCAGGATCGAGAGATAGGCCCTTCCAAAGTTCTTCGGGCGTTATTAGTCAAGGGCCACGTGGGTCCATCTCATACATATCATCTAGAATTCCCCGAAGTTCTAGATCTCTTAGCACTCATGTATCTATGGTGGGGATCCATCCACCATTAATTCCAACGGTGGATCTTCCTCCTCGTTAAGGCATACGCTTAAGGATAATTCGACGTTCGATGCTTCGGCACTGAGTGCCCCTTTTCTGTCTACGCACGAAACCTCCCGGAGTCTCAAACTCCCAAAGTCCCATAAGCTTGCCACATGGCTCCGAACTTCAGCCCTTCAGTCTCTCTACAACACTACACCCCAAATCCTCTAAAGTCCCGAAGTCTCGAACTCCCGGAGTCCCGGTCAATTCACCAACCACTTTGGCCAGGTGGGCACATACCAAGGATTGACACGCAGCAAGGGCCAAGGGTGACACGTGCCCTCATCAGGGGGTGACACGTGAAACATGTTAATGGGCCTATAGGGTCTGTGAAACGCACGAATCCAAGTGACATGTAGCACATGGCACGTTAATCATGAGTCATCGTCACCCTGGATGACGTCAATGTGCCACGTCACTTCGGACTGATAGCCTTCCCCTTTGATCTCAGGGTCAAGATGCGTCCACGTAGACCTCAGAATCTATGGCCTCCCTCGCTTTGCAACTTCGATATTCGGGGTTTCATGGTGTAATCTTCTCCTTACTCCCGGAGTAGGTCAAAGCCGAATTGACCATGGAGTAGATCCAACGATCAGAGAGGGACCCAATGTGTCCACAAATCAACGGTCCCCGTCACTTTGGCCTTCGGGGGTTTGGTCATGTAGTCTCCATTTTGCTCCCGGAGTAGGTCAGCGCCCAACTGACCACCATCTAGATTGGACAATCATGAGTGTTCCCGAAGTCCCTTTGGATTGACGGCTCATTACATCACGGGTTTGGCGTTCGAAGTTTTTGACACTACAGCAGCTCCATCCTCTCGAAGTGAGACTTCGCCTAAGTACCATACACGAAACCCTCCACTGGTTGATCGGACGATCAAGAAGGGTTCCCAGCGGACTCCCCAGATCAACGACTCACAACATTTCGCAACTTCGGCATTCGGGGGTTTTGGCAGTTGTGAAGTTGTGACATCCCAGAGTTCCGAACCCTCGGAGCTCCGAAGCTAATAAGAACTTAGCATCATTCGGACTAGCGCAAGGTTCGCAAACCTTAGTCATATGGGTCCTCTGAAAATCCTTGTGGGCTACATGCTTAATTCTTGGCTGGGAATTTGTTAAGGCTGTGGGCACAAGCCCTTGGTCACACAGGTGAAAGGTATGAAAGGTATGACCCTCGGTTGCATTCTATAAGCGTTGTACCTCAATGAGTTTGCAAATACTTCAAATGAAGTGCGGGAATACTCCTTGCGCTTCTTCCGGAATTTTAGAACTTAAAGAGTTCTTAATCCCTGCACATCTTGCCAAGGTTCTGCGCACCTTCGCACTACCTCTCCTGAGCTTAACAGACCCCTTTCCCAGGAGATCCAAATGACTGGAAGCATAAATATGCACATATGAAAATTGGGCCTATGGTTAGCAAAATCACAGTGCTTTTCCTTTAATTCAAGCCACTACAGGGGGCTCGAGAACTTATGTATACCAATCATACTCGACCATATAGGTCCTTAATTACTTAAATACACGACCAGGCGAAATGAAGAGAAAAATAGTCAAGTCATCAAACAAACATGCACATCCTTGAAACATTCACGGGATATTCAACCTTATTTTACTGTCACAATTCAGTTTTGCAGGGTATGAGAATACTTATCTAATACAAGATGCAGCCAACCAACCGATTGTGGGTGTCCACCTTTCCACCCGACCATAGGCTTAGAGGCGCATTCAATCTTAGCACTCTGGCCACCCCTGTGCCAAGCCATGATATCACTAGGGAACTTTTGCAGTTTCTCAGGGATTCTCTTTGTCATGGTCTCTGCGAGGTTTATCAGATGCCTCCTCTGCATCAAGTTCGCAATCTCCTGCTCAGTTCGCGATCTCCTGTAAGTTCTCAAAGATCTTTTCTCTTGTTCTCTTCATTAACCAAAACAGTTATCAAGTTTTCAGTTCCTCTTCTCCGTTGGAGAGCCTCTCACGCTCTCTCTTCCTGTGTGTCTCTTTTCTGCCTTCACGTGTATTCTTTCACGCCTTTCTCCTCCTCTGGAAAGTTTTGAACTTGTCCTGTTCCTTCTGTCAAAAGGAAACTCGGGTCAGAGTGGGCCTGCAAGAAAACTACCCTCTATGGTACTTCGGGTTGACAGTTTTTTGTCTCCCTAGCCAGACCCTCCATGCTTCCATTCATTGGGGTGGTTGGGTTCAACCACCAGTCCTTTTCTTGTTAACTGATTTCTCCTTGGGATTAGGATGAGGCTTATTATTTCAGCAAGGAGAAATTTGGGTCATTTGACATAATGAACCCTTTCTATAGTTTTCTCATTCTTTCCCCTAGTGATATCATGGCCAGTACTTCAAGGCTTCACCCCTGCAGTTAGTTGTTGACAATCTAAACAAAATACAATTACATCGTTCACATGCCGTAGCATGGTAATCCTAATTAATGATTAATTTACAAGCTGGTAGAAACAGGAGTATTACATGGTTCCTCAAGTAAGATGACATTTGGCAAGCAAGGCTTCACCCCCGCAGTCAGTCGTTGGAAATCTAAACAAAATACATTTACATCGTTCACATGTCGTAGCATGGTAATCCTAATTAATGATTAATTTGCAAGCTGGTGGAAACAGGGGTATTACATGGTTCCTCAAGTAAGATGAGATTTGGCAAGCCCAAGGGATTAGCTCAACTGGCTATCATCAATGTTATTGGGCATTTGGCTAGTTCCGTGCTATCAAGTGCCCTATTTGAATCTCCCCGGGCTAGCCACACTAGTCTACACCAATGGGTTTACTATGGATGTCATCCACGAATGTGGGGAGGCATCCCTTGGGTTTTCCCACAAGGTTTTCCTTGGAACTTTAAATAAAAATATAACAACCAACTGACAGATAATAAAATTACCAAACCCATACATGTTCTTTTCACCTTAATTACAAGGTTCTACTTAAAAGGATTTAAGAAAACTATAAATTTTTCTAAACTTGTTTCCAAAGTAATACATCCAAAATCCATATAACAGTCCTATCCCAACTACAATAATGAATTGAAGGAGTTCTGATCATCAAAATGATTCTAGAGGTGGATAGTTTCAGAATTTTCCAGGTGACAACTATTATATTAATGAAGAGAATTAAGGAAAGTTCCCAAAGATGAGATGGAATAAGAGAAAAGACATTAGAAATCACTAAACAAATAACCAAGAGTGAAAAATAACCACAAATAACTTCAAGAACAAATGAATCAGTTTTGGATGTCAAGCTATTAAGTATTTGCAATTTTTATCCTTTTACAAGCTATTGAGTTTTCATTATTTTCAGGCATTTTCTTGTGTTTTGGCATGGCTTCTAACTGAATTGAATAAGGACACCAGAGTTGGACATTAGTCAACGGGGATCAGCTATAATACCTCATTTATTTCGAAAAGATCAATATCACCAATTTGTAGTCCAGCTGCCTTGACTGCTGCTGGTATTGCCACAGCTGGACCAATTCCCATTACCGCTGGATCACATCCAACTGCAGCAAAACTCCTGCATAGAGTTCAGATGAGAGTTTAGTAATAAAAATATAATCACCATTACAAGGCATTAAGCATAGAGTTCAGATGAGAATTGAGTAATAAAAATATAAGCACCATTACAAAGCATTAAGCCTAAGTTCCGTGCCTGAAAACTCCAAGAATTGGCAAGCCTTTCTGCATTGCCATTTTCCTCTTCATAAGCAGTACTGCACCAGCTCCATCAGTAACTTGGCTTGAATTCCCTGGAAGGCATCAAATACATGTGAAGAGTAGGCCTAAAAGAAAGACGCAGTGCTACTAAAATCCATGGTTACATTAGAGTGTCCGAATACTTCCCACCAAACAGATAAAAAAGAATCCTAATGTCTGAATACTTCCCACCAAACAGCTAAAAAAGAATCCTAATGTTAAGTGCCCTACCTGCAGTGGTGCCACCGCCCTTCTTAAAAGCAGGCTTGAGCTTTGCAAGATCAGACATGGATGTATTTGGTCGAATCCCATCATCAACAGATATAGTCACAGGTTTTCTTTGTCCAGTTTTAGCATCAACAATCTACGCATCAAGTCAAAATACAAGTAATCATGCGAACTGGTCTTCTTATATGGCATCTGTTGGAATTGCATAATTTCCATCATTTCCCTTAGAATGTTGATTGCAAAATTGATTTAGTGCATTGTGTTTCATTTACTTGAGTATGTACTGGGATGATTTCATCTTTAAACCTTCCTGCTGCTGTTGCTGCTGCTGCTTTTTTATGAGACCGTACCTGTGATAGACTTGAACCAATAAAACTAAAGCTCTTTCATAGAAAAGAACTCATTTTCATCCATTGGAAGTGACGCATGATTGGAAGATAAGCTTTCAGAAAAATTAAAAAATTACCGCAGCTTCATCTTGGCTCTCTCGTGACACCCCATATCGCTCGGCGACATTTTCAGAAGTGATACCCATTGGAAGCAAGCAATCTTGTACTTGTTGGTTAGTCTGAATCTGCTCCATCAAAATGCCATCAAAATTTCAATATCATTTTAAAAACTTCAAGATTGCTAAGTTCAGTTATAGACGTCGTGTCCTATATTAGTATAGGGTCATATAAAGGAGATGTATTCATTGAGCAAAAGGGTACCAAAAACAAAGATATGACAGAGCAGTGATATTGTTTTGCTGATTGCATTTCAGTGCTTACCCTTGGATTATCTACAGGTCCCCAACCTATAGAGTGCTCTGACATAAACTCTAGTCCTGCACCAATGCCTGTAAAAGAACAAACACAAACTGAATTAGAAACAGAAAAAATTGGGAGGGACAGGAAGAGTGAGAAGGCATGATCTTAACAACATCGATGATATGACGATCATTCACTCCGCTCACCAATGTCATAGTATCCACATTTGATAGCGGATGCAACATCAGCAACTGCCTGAAGTCCAGAGGAGCACTGCCTATTCACGGTCCTAATGGGTACACTCTCTGTAGACAATGATCGATATCAGAACATGTATGTGGGCTCCCTGTCAGGTGAGAATGGATAGATGAGAAGATAAACGCACCTGGAAATCCTGCGTAGAAAGCAGCCATGCGGCATTCCATGGCTCTGCGAGAGCCAGGGGCCAGAACTGTGCCAACAACAATGTCACCAACTTCATCTGGTCTGATCCCGGTCCTTTCCACCACAGCCTGTAGCAAAGTTGTAAACACAGGTAGCTTTTAGTAACATATTCGCAGCATTCACATGCTTTTTCTTCTACTACAGAAGCCATCCAATTTTTTGTGTGGCTTTGGGGATTCTCACGGAGAGCCCATACAGTAATGCACTGAGAATTGATCATGGGCCAGTTGTTATAAACTCTAGGAATGCACTGAGAATTGAACATGGGCTAGTTATTGTAAATTCCCACAGGTATACAGCTAGACCACACATCCCAACTGATGTAAGGCTTATGGAGAACATGGGGTGGACTTGGATCTGTAATATGTGCATGCAGATCATGACCTCCTGGAGACATAAGTTCAAGCCCTACCTCCTGGTGCCCCATGGCAATCTCAAGATGCATGCACCTCCTGGAGACATAAGTTCAAGCCCTACCTCCTGGTGCCCCATGGCTATCTCAAGATGCATGCACAATTCGTGGACATGGAACCTAGTCAAGGTATATGCTGAAGTCCATGAGTTTGAGCCGTGACCAAGCCTGTGAAACTTCTCACTCTCTACCCTTAGTCCCAAGCCTGTTGAGCTAAATAAATGGCAAACCTGAAGGAGAACATGGGGGTGGGCTTGCGTCAGTAATATGTGACTGTAAGGCATGACGTCATGGTGCCATAAGTTCAACCCTTACCCCTCCAAGTGCCCCCGTGGCTATCTCAATGTGCCATAATTGCCATGGGAATGAAACCAGGTCAAGTTATCGGGTGAAGTCCATGAGATATAAACCTCGACAAAGGGTGTGAATTAGTAAGTGATTCTTGACTCTCTAAATTCTAGTCCCTGGATTCTCTTTAAGCCACAGAGAGTGGGGAATGTACTCACTGGGGAGGAGGCAGTCCTCTTCACCACTATGACTTTGGGGGTAAATTTTCTCGCATCAAGATAGAAGGAACGGAATTGACTATAAAAAGTGAATATTACCTTTAAAACGGGTTCCAGTAAATCCTCAAATTGAATATGAAGAGTGACTGTTACCTTTAAAACAGGGTCCAGTGAACACTGAAATTGAATACGAAGAGTGACTATTACCTTTAAAACAGGATCCAGTAAATCCTCTGGGCGAGTATCTTTGAATCCCCCTCTCTTTGCCCTGCATTGAGGGGTCCTGTAAGCACTGTAGCAAACAAATACATAGAAACCCAAAATCAATATTCTTCACATGGAGGTCCTCAACTCCAACAAACTATATTCTCACGAATTCTGCATATAAAAGGCAAAGTTGCACTAAAATAAATTCTACGCTACCCATAGGCATAGGCATGTCAGGAAGCCCATAGCTATTCTGGTTTTAGTGAAACATGGGTAAACATGGGTAAACTTGCTTTATACATCCCACGTTTAAGATAAATCTAAGCTAATACACAACCAGAGTAAAAACAGGGTTTATAAATTCAACCAACGAACGAGATGAGAGAAATACGGCTGATGGTACTTATTACTTACGCCACAATCACAACGTCGTCATCGTTGCAGCTCTCTGCAGCTCTGGCATGATCAATTCCACTGTCTCCACCCATGCATACAGAAGGGGACACCTGCTAATATCACGGTTAAATACTTAATACTGGAACTTTTGCAGACCATGCCAAGAAGAAGAAATATGGGAAGCGGGATCCAATTAACTAACTCACAAGCAGATTATGAGCAGCCAGGGGGGCTGTGGAGAATCCCGTTAAATGCCCCATTAACACCTGTTGCCTCATTTGTACCTTCTCCATCTCCATTTTTAACAACACACCGCAGTCCAGATTAGAAAGAAACCTTGCAAAGCGGGTTCAGTCGCTCAATTCCTTTTTTTCACGCCTATGCTTAGGTGCGTGCATATATATATGTTCAGATATATTTGAAGAAAAAAAAAAAAAAAATTATATATGCTCAGACATTTATGATTGATTGCAATTTCCTCGAGCCGAGCCGAGCCAGCCAGCCGCCACACTGCAAACAGTGACATATTCACACCTAATCTTTCGGATTCAATCCAATTGGCGTGGAGTTCGAAAGCATTTCGGATAGAAGAACAGCAATCTTCCAGTCAA
>ML796944.1:149733-165183 GCA_009831015.1 Picea engelmannii | reverse complement strand
GAGTCTGGTCGGCAAGCTATCATCAGCCTGCATCATCAACCATCATGTCAGATCATGTCAACAACATATCATAAAATCAATAGCATATCATCAAAACAAAACAATATCACCGTGAATGAAACAACTCAAATAGCCCACTCCCTAACTCAATCCGGAGTCCAAGGGAGTTCCACCAATGCCTCTGCATCCTCAAGGTCCGAAACCCTGCACACTCAATGAAACTGAGTCAATAGTACCTGTATACAGCAATAGTAAAACATCCTGTCATCAATCATGATGCATCATCATCAAGGTTAAGTGGTTCATCATCATAAAAATCCATATCACTTGCAAGCAAGTGTCCTCAAAGAATAAGTTTTGTCAGTGCGCCAGAGCGGGATGTTACATAATGTCCACGATTTCAGGTAACCAGGAATCAATTGCATTTATTTGAATTAGTTAATGGCAATTGAGATTAAATGATACAATCCTTAAACATTTTTTTGATCAAATGTCCAATTCAAAGACTTGGACATTAATCTAACCTCTTCATCATTTTGATTGCCTCCCAAAAGATACCTTCAAATTTGAAATCGGCACACCCATGCTCACACATGGCAACTTGTGTGTGATGAATGCAACCATTTCCACCCTGGGTGCATTAAAAAATAGAGAGATCACTCAATTGGTTATCCCATTTATGTAGCGTGTTCGCCCTCTGCTGAATTACATTCTCCCTCTATCTAATAGCACTCATCCTAGGCCTGATTGCATCCATGCTTTGTCAAATTCCACCCTCTTTCCATTTCTCCACACGGTTACCATGCCCAAATGGTATGAGTCTTCCTCCTATGATGACCTCTTTTCCATCCTCGAGTTCGCACAGTGCAAAGAAGTGTTCTATTGCGCAAAGTGGGGGTCATTATTGGCTCATTTGCAGAGCCACGATGACGGTGTTTCTATGCAATCATCCCTTAGATTTGATGGAAATATGGCACGTGTGGGTTCTCTCACCTTCGTGGTCTCTAAGGAATCAATTGCCTTAGCCACAAAGCTCCCAGGAGTTGGAGACCGCTGGTTTAAACACCACCTGTTTCCACGAGCGAGCTATAACATGGTATTCAAACATGAGTTTCATAATGTCTCTAGAGCTAAGGAATAATCTAAGGAATGGATTAAGGATGAGATAATAAACCCTCTCATAGTCATCACCAGAATGATCACATGTGAAGGTAGATATGTCCTGTGTTGGGAAAATCAACGACATGGGTTTTGTTCACCCTCGTGGCCTCCAACTACTGAGCTCTTGACATCTTGGATTGAGCTGTTATGTTGAGCGTTCAGTGGATCGTTTGGTTTCTAGAAGCCATAGGAAGTTAGAATGCATTTAATAAAATTTGTTGTTTTTAGAGGAGGTCGACCCTTCCAGTGGTCGACCTCTCGAATTGTAACTGTATAAATACCACAGCAGTGGTCAGACAAATAGTTAAGGATTGTTAAGACTTGTCAGGAATTGCTAGAATTATTTTTTGCTGTGTAATTCAAGACATTTCCACAGACTTGTGCAAAACTGTGTTTTTAATTTAAATGCCAAAAGCGTGTTGATTCAGCTCGTGATTCACTGTTGAGAATTAGCCACAACCTACTTGGGGGCCCACTAGTGGTCTGGGTGAATAGTTAGATATTTAACTTGTGCAATTGGCATTTCTTTCATTTTCTTGTATATGTGTTTTTATCATTTTAACATGTTGTGTGTTTGTTGTTCATAATTTAATTGTTTCAATTTCCTTTTTGCAGGTTGCTTGTAAAGGATAGTTAATATGTTGTGTATTTTAAATTAATTAGTAATTAGCTTGCAAGCTTATCTACTAACCTTGTTGCGTGATTAAATGCTAGTTTGAATTTTTGCAGATTGAAGTAGAATATTTAGAACAAAGTATTGAGTAAAACAGAGTATTGAGTTAATGCGGAATATAGAGTTTCTTTGGCAAGGTTTCGATGGATGAATAGTTGCTAATTTTGATTTTAATTCTCAGTTTGCTTATCCAGTTTGCGTATTTAGTTTTCTTATTAATGTTCATGTCATATGTTGAGATAGAAGTATAATTGGAATTATGTTTTTATGAGTATTTCAATTTGCAATTTGAATTGTTAATAATAAGATTAGTCTAGTTTATTTCATGAAATTTCCATTCTAGATCTAGATTGCAATTTTAATTCAAAGTTTGAGTTTGAGTTAAGTTTTTAGTTATAAGTCTCTAATGGTGTGAATTTTCTTACATTAGCATAAGAATGCATTTGAATTAAATAGAATAATTTTTTCTTTATTGTTGATGATTAATGCATAAATTGAAGGATCACATGGATTTTCAGAGTAGTTGATATTTCTTCTATAATGGCTAAGTTCTCGTTAGATTTCTTGATTCATAATTTTTATTTTTCTATAGATGTTAATATTGAATTTATCCCTCTTGAGTTATCACGAATTGTTAGATTCCATCGTGATGTCATAAGACACCGAAGACATCATCATCATCATCATCATTATATTTAAAGCTTTCTTGTTATTGTAGATTAAAGAGTAGTTTTTTTATTAATCTTTGAATATTGTCATGATGCTTTCAATTCAATAGGTTAATATTTGCCTTTGTAGTTTAGAAGTAATTATGAGTTTTATCTTAAGAATAGAGTTCACTTGCTAATAGTTTGATTAGTTACTTGTTGAGTATTTTTGATTAGTTTACTTGCTGCATAAGTTTTAATAGGGTAGTTGCTTGTTTGTCTGCTTGTTTACTTGTTGTTGCTCATTGATTTTGAATAGATTGATTAGATTAGTTTTCTATTGCTATTGTTCATTAAGTGAATAGATTAAATATATTGCTTGATTTTTCTCATTTTATTGATTAAGTTGATTTTTTCAAAGTAGAGTTTTCATTTTCTTTCTTAGGACAATCCATCGATCCATTGTTTAAAAGTTACTTAGGATAAATAGTTTAAGTTCCTTGATAGGGTTTTCTCATTAATAGTCTTTTCTTAAGTAGATTAGCCCTTAGATAGACCATTTCCTTATTTATACTATACTGCCTCTATCCTTTCTTCCTTGGCACATATAGTGCTACAACTCTAAGTTTACTTACCTCGGGTTGACAATTTAATTGAGGGTTTTTACTGCATATAGAAAACCCATCAGTTGTGTTATTTTCTTATTAGAATCTAATCTAATTTAGGTTAAGGAAGATTTGTTGATTGGATCCAACAACTTTGTAGAATTAACTATTTTCATATTACTCCTAAAATTTGCCTTCGAAAAAATGTGAGCAAGTCGTTGTTCACTGCCAAAAAGACAATTTTTATTTAATGTTGATGAACATGTTCCCTTTTAATCTTATTTTAATATCCATAAAATTATTTATACATGTTAAATTTAAAACCATGTGGATTATTGTTGAGAGGTTAATCATGTGATGTGCATTAACTTTATGGCAGGAGGTCATATAAAAATATTTTGAATCTCCTGTGCAGACCTAAATGCACATCAAAATATGTACACGTAAACCAACTCGTATGTAGGAGGTTGAATGGATTCAATCCAATGTATATAGAGAATGGTAACTTAGCACAAAGACAAATGGATATTACTGCAACCCACTAAAAGAAATTACATTGGCCAAATCATACTAACTAAGAATTCAATATCAGAGTGAGTTATGTCTTGGTTTATCACTAAACTGAGGCATGAAAATGGAAAACTTGGTTATTGTAATTGGACCCAACATTAGTTTTACAAATATACTCCAACCCACTAAAATAAATTATGTTGGCCAAATCATACTAAGAATTCAATGTTGTGATATCCTACTATCTAAAATCCAATTGTTATCAATTTCACTTATTTATTATTATTTTGCATGTTTTTAAAGATAACTTGTTACATAAATTAGAAGTGGGTTTGAAGTGTGTCTTGCTAAGCTTCCTATGTTGTGTAATTTTGTTCCTTTTTACCGAAATTGAAGAATACAAATACCTTAGCCACCCAAAAATACAAATAATAAAGGATTTCTCTTCTTTCTTTGTTCACATCAGGGAGGTTTATGTGAAATTCATATTTAATCCAAGCTACTAGGTGTTTCCCCACTACCTAAGCAATGGTAGATCATGGAAACATGTAATGTGTAGAGTAGAATTTCCAAACAAGAAATTAGGAGATTAAAGAATTAGGAAATGTAAAAATCAAGAATGGATAGTAAGAAGTTACAAATTGAGTTTATAATACATCATTACTACGGAAAGGATAAAGTATGATTCATTTTATATATTGAAATTCAAAAGAAAAAAATTAAGTTCATACTTTAATTACATATCGCCTCCTATTAGACAAAGCAGATATCCTTTATATTTTGCACATAACTTACATGGAAGAATGTGAAAACACAATGTTGTTGGTGCCACTTGAGTGCTTTTAGTGTTTCTCAAGTGTTGTATCGTATCTAGCAATGTCACTCCCAAATCAAATTCATTAACCGAGTAGAAGAAAATGAAAAATCAAGGAGTATCAAATTCTCACCAAAATAACTCAAAATCTCGACCAAGAAAAATCCTAGTTAACCCATAAATGTAAGGGTTAATCAGTGGAAGGGGATATATTATCTGTATTATCCAGAGAAGGAATGCATGGAAAGCAAATGAAATAAACGAAGAATGTGATACAATTCCACTTCAGTGGAATCGCACTAATGTTGCTTGGGTGTTGTATGGTGGGAACTAAACTATATTGGAAACAGAAAATGATAGGAGAGAGAAACTATCGAATGAAAAATGAAGCTTATATATATAAAACAACTTTCGATTGAACTAATTTTTCTATTGAAAGACTATTTCAGCCGAAAACATATTTCAGCAGAAACTTTATTTCATCCAAAATGGTATCTCGGTCGAAAACATGGTTGTCGGACAACAAAATATGACACATTTATCCAATGGCACAAACTTTTAGGGCACCATTAGATTTAACGTTCAGCTGAAAAAGTTAAAGAGTTTGGTCGAAAAAGTTAAATAGTTTGAACAAAAAATTTCCATTAGCAATTTGCGCAACCTGGTTCTCACAAAACTGTTACCCACATTCATGATTTTACCCTAAAATCATTTTATTTTCTATATTTTAAATCGAAAATGAACCCTAAGTCTTCATCATAAATCAAATATAGTTGTTGAGCCCCCCCCCTTGTGCCTAGCCTAAAGAGAGTAAAGGATTCACCATAGTTGTAATGTCCCTCAACCCATCTAAGTGACATTATGGTGCAGAATACTCTTTAAAACAAAAATTTACGCTAACTAAATTAATTCATTTAGTTGATTTCATGTAGCTTATAGCTACGAATTAAAATAGATTTAGCTATTGTCTACAACCAAAAAATAGATGCATCTACCACATGATAATAATCAACATGAAATGCAACTAAACAGCTCATTACAACAACATATAAATCACTTCCAAATACACTGAGTTCATGCACAACAATTAAACACATAATTTAACATAACATCAAGATAAAACACTTATATTTTCACAATAGTTGTGCAACAAGTTGCTTGGGATGGACGTTCCACCCAACCTTAGACTGACTATTCCAAATCTCAATAGCCAGTCACCCCCGAGTTGATGCTAGCAATCCACAAAAGAGGGTGGTCTCTCACAGTCCACTCACATGTCATAAAACTCTCAACCCAACTAATATTCTCCTACCATTGTCTCGATTTTCCACCATCTCTCTTCATCTTGACCTGTCCAACCCAAGGAATGTACCCCTTCACTGATCTTAGTCCCTTGCAAGTCCCATTCGTTTATCAGGGCCTCTCTAGCACAAACAACTAGGAATCTCTCAGATGGGAATTCAAGAGAAATTTATGTTAGGAAAACTATCAACAAACCAACAACAACACTTGTTGTTTTAGTGCAACTCACATAGGAGTTTACTCTTCAGTCCTGACAACCTGTCTCTCATAAAAATCTCAACCCAACTGATATTCTCCTACATCTATCCTGATTTTCCAACAACTCTCTTCCTCTTGACTTGTCCAACCCAAGGAATGTACCCCTTCATTGATCTCAGTCCATTAGGAATCCCATTCATTTATCAGGGTCTCTCTAGCACAAGATGCTAGGAATCTCTCAACTGGGAACTCAAGGGAAATTTTTTTTAGGAAAACTATCAACAAATTAACAACAACACTTGTTGTTTTAGTGCAACTCACACATGAGTTCACTCTTCAGGCCTGACAACCTGGCACTTCAATTTTCCAGCTCCAATTCGCTCCAATTACGCTCCATCCTGCTCTAGAATTCTTCTTCCATGGCTCATCACATTCAAGATATATTTATTTCTCTCTCCTTGGCTCTCATGCAAAAAATGTGACTAACTCCAAACTATTGTCCCCACACATACGAATTTCCTCTCTTTGACTTGCCTTTCTTGACTCACACTCTTACCAAAGATTATTTTACTCAACCCCCATGTGTTGAATAACTTTGGGATGTGACCCCTTACATGCACCCTCTTACATGTATTCAATGATTGGGTTTGGGAACACTCAATCAAAAATGGGAAGGTTCACATACATATAGAAAATTTAAGAAAATGGGTTAAATTAATATACATGGGTATTTCCCCCTTGGACCCCTCCATGTCATTATCCTAGACACTCCCCCCTCTTTTGGATTAAATCATCCCCCATCTCTTGTCCATCTCCCCTTAGCAGTCAACATCACATTTTATTAATAAAACAAAGAAATACAATTCACATATTACATCCCTTTGGTCATAGCCACACATTATATCTACATAATCATTAATAAAATTGGGGATATAATGGGGATGTTACATTCCCCCTCCCTAACAATTGCATGAAATCCTTGGTGCACTCTATGTCGATATACATATATGAAAATTTACATCACAATACTTAGAAAATAAAATTATGTAGTTTTACAACTCCAGAAGCAACTCCAACCATAATCTCATATTTCTCTCAACTCGTCGACCCAAGGAAGGCACCATTCATTTATCAGAGATAACCCAAGGGATGTACCATCCATTTATCAAGGATAACCTAAGAAATGAGCCATTCTTTTATCAATGTCCCTAACGTAGTTGGTCAGGACTCTAAGATGTGGTTTCATAATTTTAGCTGCTCAAAATGGAGTCTTGCATTGTGTTTTATTCAAAACTGTCAAAAATTTATGGGTATTCCTCTTGCATGTTTTCTTCATGCTCCCATGTAGCATCTTTAGGACCATAGCAGGTCCATTGAACCTTTACCATCCCTATGGATTTCTTTCTGATCACTTTGACTTTCCAGTCCAGGATGTACTGGTTCCACCTGGAAATCCCCTTCATGCTCCACTTGGATCACATTCCAATCAATTACATGGTTAGGATCAGGCACATACTTCTTTAATGATGACACATGAAATAAATCATGCACTCTCATGGATGTAGGAAAATCTAACATGTATTCAACGGGCCTTATCTTTTCTAATATTTCAAAAGGCCTACAATATCTTGCTTCCAACTTCGGGAAACTTCCTAATCTTAGAAAAATTTTCTTTTCCTTCACTTTAAAAAACACATGTTCTCCCACTTTAAAATCTATGAAATTTTTTTTCTTGTCTACATAAATTTTCTTCCTATCCTAGGCAGATTTTAAATTCTGCTTTATCCTTTCCATCTGATCTTCCATTTCTTTTAACAAATCTAGCCCAACAACTACTCCGTCTGTTTGGTTATCCCAACTCTCTGGTGTGTTACATTTTCTTCCATACTATGCCTCAAATGTACTCGTTTTCAATGAGGCCTGATACCCATTGTTGTAGGAAAATTCAACTAAATGAATATAATCTTCCCACTTTGATGGTTGATCCATCACATACATTCTAAGCATCTCCTCAATTATCCTATTATTCCTTTCTATTTGTCCATCTGACTCTGGATGATATGTTGTGCTAAGATTCAAATCTTTCCCAAATCCCTTGAACAAACCCTTCCAAAATTAGAAGTAAACTTTGGATCTCTATCTGAAACTATTGCTTTAGGCACTCCATGTAGCCTAGCACCTTCTCTCATATAATTTTTTGCAATATTTTTTTCCTTGTGTGTAGCCTTTACTGGAATGAAATGTGTTTCTTTAGTCAATTTATCCACCACCACCATGATGGAATCATGTTGCTTCACTATTCTAGGAAGCTTAGCAATAAAATAAATTCTGGAATGGGAAATGGTTGTAGCGAACCTGTTGGGTTTCTATGTTTTATCTTTACTTTTTTGGCATTCCAAACATCGGGCTATGTAATTAGCCACTTGTTTCTTCATTCTTGGCCAAAAATATTGGCTTCTTGTTCCTGCAATTGTTTTATAATATCATGGGTGCCCGTCATATGGCACATTGTGCATCTCCTTCAACACTGCATTTTTCATCTCCCCGGAATTTGACACATACACCTTACCTTTATACATGATAATTACATCTTCTTTCAACTCATAATAATTAAATTTATGTTGAAAATTACCTTGTTGTAATGTCTCTTTTATTTTTAAATAATTCTAATCTGAATTTGTTGTTGCAACAATTTTGTCTTTCAGATCTGTCATGTACATGCTAATAGCTACAATATGCAGTTCATGATCTATCCTATTGAGTGAATCAACCACTTGATTTTCCTTCCCTTTATATTCTTAATTTCGAAGTCATATTCACTCAGAAATTCCAGCCATCTAGTTTTCCTAGCATTTAGTGTTGCTTTTCCAAAAAAATGCTTCAGACCACAATGGTCTGTCCTAGTCTCAAATTTCTTACCCATAATGTAATTCCTCCACATTTTCAATGCATGTGCAATCGTTGTTAACTCCAAGTCATATGTAGTGTAATTTCTCTCATGCTCTTTTAGTTTTTTGGACTCATACCATACCACATGGTCCCCTTGAATAAGAACTCCACTGAGTCCTTCCTTGCATGCATCAGTGCACACAAAAAAATCTTCGTTTGGATCTGCAATCTTCAATATTGGTGCATTTTTCAATATTCCCTTCAACTTTTGAAAACTCTCTTCACACTTGGTAGTCCATTCGAACTCCACTCCATTCTTTTGCAAAGAGGTGATTGGACTTGCAATTTTTTGAGGACCCTTTTATGAATCTTCGGTAATAACTGACAAGACCCATAAATGATTTGACCTATGTCACATTCTTTGGTGTTGCTCATCCTCTAATGGCCTCTATCTTCTCAGGATCAACTTTTATCCCTGTTGTTGATATTATATGCCCCAAGTAGTGAATCTTATTTTGATAAAATATGCACTTACTTAGCTTATCATATAATGTGTGCTCTCTTAAAAATTGCAACACCATTCTTAAATGTTTCTCATGCTCCTATTATGATTTATAATAGATTAGTATATCATCTAAGAACACAATCAAAAACTTGTCTAGTTATTCTCCCAACACTCCATTCATCAGACACATATTTGATAGCCCAAATGGCACTATTGTGAATTCATAATGGCCATATCTTGTTTTGAATGATGTCTTGTTGATGTCTTCTTCCTTTATCCTTAATTGATGATAGCTTGATCTCAAGTCAATCTTTGAAAAGATTCTTGCACCATTCAGCTCATCAAAAAAATCATCAATTATTGGCGTTTCGTCTCCTAGGGTTATTTTTTTGGATGTCTAGGGTTTGGGCATTCATGAGTAATGTTAAAAAGGCCTCTGGAGCCTCATTGTAATCATTTTTCTTAGACAGATTCACTTAGCAGCCACATCTCTTCTTAGGGATAGATACCACCATTCGAGCAAGTTGTTTTTAATTCGGAATTTTTACAGTTTCAGTCTATTTTATTTATTGAATGGAAGTTATTGTTCACTGGATATTTTTTGTTGTTCTTTGTATCTCTGTGTTATTGTATTCATTCAACTATTCATTTTGTTCCACTCATAAATCTGGATCATAAATTTCTCTAAAAACATATTCACAATTCCTCAAGACCAGATGGTCTTCAATGCTTGCCACTTTATCTTTGGTTTCCTCCTCAATATGGGCTGCAAACATATGACATCCCTTCCTGAAGCTCTTTTTCAACTGCATAGTTGAAATCTCTCTAACATCTACATCTCTTGGAATTCCTTGAATCTTTCCTTGTTTCCCTTCCTCATCAGGATATGTGATTGTCATGTTGTAACAGTCTAGGACAACATGATGTTTCTCCAATCAATCCATGCCAATTAGATAGTCATATGAACCCAACGATATGATTTTTACATCTACCTTCTTGTTGAATCCATTCATGTCTATTTGAAAATATTTAACCAACTCATTGATCTTTATCTTAGCCCCCGTGGATAACTGAACTAACCAAGATTTCTTATGCTTACTTCTTTGCAAGTGAAATATTTCAACAATGTTAGCATTTATGTAACTATGACTAGCTATGAAATAAAATAAAATTGCTATGGGATGGTTATCAATCTTACCTTCCACTTCGATCATCAAGGATTAATATTCTACCTACTTGTTGTCCAAGGCTGCATAAATCCTTGGCATGCTTCCTCCCATGTCTTTCACTATTTCAGCCTCCTGAGTGTTGTGGACAGTGCTCATTCTTTCTCCTTTATGAGGGAAGTCCCTATATAATTGATTCCCCTCACATCCCAAACATTGAACAGGTTGTTGTCTTGGCCTTTTCCCAAGCGAATCTACATTATTTTTCTCATTTTGAGTTGATTGGCCTTGATGATTTGCTTGGAAGTTATTTCTAAAAAAGGGTGGCTTAAACCCTTTCTACCTTTGATTCATTTTCCCTTTCATCTTTTCATTCCAATCCTTTTGGAACACTGGCCTTCCTTTTCTTTGTTCATAAATGTGACTTTCTTTCCTTATGATTTATTCCAAGGTCTTGGGGTTATCATATTGAATCTTGTCATTATAGAAGGAGAGTAACCCACTTATAAACCTTTGGATTTTAACCTCCTCATCCTTGAAGAAGTTAACATACTTCAACAATTCAAAGGATCGCTTCTCATATTCCTCCATTGTCATGGTTCCCAACTTGATTTCAAAGAACTCTTTCATCTTTATCTCATAGTAATGTTCAGAAAAATATTTCTCTTGGAAACATCCTTTGAACTGCCTCCATGAGATCTTTTTCTCATCGAGCTTTTTGGATTTCTTAAGTTGATCCCACCACATAGTTGTCTTTCCTTGCAAGTGGTAGGTGGATATTCTAGATTCTAGCCAAGATGGGTAATCATGCAACTGGAACATTTATTCATTTCCAACAGCCAGGCCTCTATCTCTTCTCCTTTCTTATTCTCACCATTGAAAGTAGGTGGCTTGATTTTCTTGAGTTCACCTTGCAATATTTCTACCTCAGGCCTTCTTCTTTGCCTCCTAATAGGAGACACACTTGGACTATTCCCTAGCCCTGAGATTGCATGAGTTCTTCTAGTGGAATCCCTTGGAGAATGATGGTGTATTCTCATGCTTCTTGACTTCCTATCATTTACATGATCATCCCTTTTTCTATGGGATCTAGATGTTGATACTTGTGTAGAACTAGTTGGTTGCTTGGTTCCAAAATCCTTGTTGACTTAATTATGCAACATATTTAATCTATGAAGTATCTCTTCTTGATCCCTCATAATCCTTTCATTATCATCCATGTAGCTCTTCAGCTCCCTATGCAGAATTTTCATAGTGACAGGCTCTTGCCTATCTCTTCTTTCATTTGACTGTGTATTGACATTCCCCGTGCTGACATGCAGACCTATGAGATCTTCCTCATGGTTGTAAGATCCTTGAGAATCTTCCATAACTCCATTCCTCATATAATAACTAATTTTTTTTTTGTACCTTTAATTCTACAACAAATATGCATGTAATAATTATTGTTAGAACATGCATATTATATAACATTTCATTAATTAGAATACATATTGTTTCCTCATCAATTCATTAAGGGTGTATTTCATAATTTCACACTATGATTCCCTAGATGCATTCCTCTATGAAATAGATTTCCAACTAGTGAAACCTTTCCCAAAATCAAGCTCTGATTTGAAAGTTATAGCCTTCTAGATTTTATTTTATTTTCTGGGCGTCTTTAGTCAATAGCCATCCCCTTCACTACGTGGAATCTGTTAACTCCCAAAATGAAACCGTCCTTTCGGTTAAGTTTTGTGATGGATATCATAGCTTTAGGTAGTATCTTCAAGTCATTTTTTGAGTTTTTACAGCTGAGAAAATTTTTGGTTTTGGTGTGTCTTAGAAAATAATTGACCCATAAAGTCTTCTCTTTCAAAATTGTAATTTTTTACTTTCCACAGCTAACGTGTTTTCAAAAGGTTCATTGTGCGCTGTGGAAAGTGTCCACTTTCAACAACTAAGGAGATCGTTTCATCAGTTGACGCGCTGTTGAAAGTGACAAATATTAAAAGGTTTTGAAAATCAGTTCTCGGGTGGCGTGCTGTGAAAAGCACACACTTTCCGCAGCTAAGGAGCGATTTTGATTGATATGGCACACTGTTGAAAGTGCTTACTTTCAGGAACTAACAGGGGTTTCTTTGCAGAGTCGTGCGCTAGTGAAAGTGGCAAGCGAGCGTTTGGCAGATGCGTTCTCCATGGGTCGTTGCTGCATGAAGCGGGAATCACGTGCGTGATATCCACGTATGAAAACAATGATGATGTGATCACCCCCACGTCAGAGCAAATCCAAGGCATGCACTGATAGGAGTGGGCAATCATGGAAACTAAATCATACATGTCAGATGTGACTGGAATTCCGATTCGTTCCAGAAACCACGCTCAACGTTCATCGCATTCAGAATGGCAAGTTCGTGTTTGGAGATGCAGGTACAGAGGAGGTACTACCGACCTGACACCATCAAATCAAACAGAGGTCTTGCATCACAAACCATTTACAAAACACTGTCAAAGTTTTCATTTAATTCAAAACAGAGCCGAAGCCCGGACTGCTTTCAATAGCACAGAACCTCGGCTCGACTAGGCAGTTACAGGGTTTACATTTGTCAAGTGTTTGAGCTCCAAAATGGCGAAAAAACGCAGTGGCATTTTACTCAAATGAGAATTGGATAATTTATCCTTTTTGGAATCACATCCCGAGGTTCAGAGTTCAAATGCAGGTTGCATGGAATTCGCAGAAAGGTTACAAGTTGGGTCTCACCAGGCCACTGCTGAAGCCTTCGCCAAGACATTTGATGGCAACAAAGATCGCGTTGGCTCTGTAGAAATCAAGGTGGATGAGGCTGTCATTGTCGCAGCTACAGGATTGCCCAGAACTGGTCAAAAATGGTTTAAAACCACCACTCCTAAGAATCTAGATTTCAAGATCTATTTGAAGGATGGGTACAAGCACAAAGTGTGGACAAAAGGTATGCTCGTATCATATCTAGCTGAAGAGTGGCAAGATTTATTCAAAGGGATTCAATTATACATTACATCAGAAGGAAGATACGATAAATTGATGATGTACCACTTTAAACTTATGGATCACTTCACAGGCAAGACCCCCATCAATTTTCCCTATTTCCTATATCACAGTTTGATTAAAGTCTGCAAGAGAATTAGAGCTCAACCTTTGAGCATAAAATCGACTCTCTGTCACCTAGGCCTCATTAAATTGATTCTTCTGCAAGAATTGAAACAACAGAGGAGGAGCTGGGAGCACTTTCTATTCTGGGAAGGTTTTGAAACCCAGAACCAGACTGCGAATGAACAGATGGCTGGCGCAAGGAGGCAATCATCCCCTCATAGCAGCGTGAGAAGAAGAAGGGCTTTATCAGGACCTTCAGAGGACAGGGTATCTAGATTGAAGCCTCATAGTTTGAAGAGGAAATTGAATTTCGAGCAGACTACAGAGCAGACTATACAGCAGAGTTCAGAACATCCTACACAGCAAAGTACAGGGAAAAACATCCTTAATTTACCTTACTCAGATTCAGAATCTGAGCAGAAAGATCAGTGCCCTGTCATCAAGAGCTCTGAGCAATCAGCAGAATGTGCTCAGAACTATGAAACATTAAATCATACAGAGCAGGGAGAATCATCAAAAAACCCTAGATCAAATAAATCTCAGAGAATCAAACACCTCAAGGAGGTAATTGCCCAACAGGAAGTTTTGGAGCGGGTGATTAAGGGCAGGTATAAAAAATTATCTGATAACTTTGCAAAGACAAATGCAGCACTTGAAAGATTGGCCAAGGAGAGCGTTAAAGAGAAAAAGAGGAAGGAAAATCTCACTAAAAACTGCAGCAGCTTAAGATTGCTTGTCAAACGCCTTAAAAGGAAGATCGGGGGGTTGAAGCAAAAAGTGAAACAAAGATCTCACCCAGACCTGAAGGTTCTTGCTCAGATGGCCGTCAACATGCAAGGTGAGAAGTCAGATGCCCACTAATTTTGGTTTGAAATCAATTTTGAAGGCAAAGGATCTTTTTGTGCACTATCGGGACTTTCAACAGCGCCAGACTACTATTTCATTACCCGTTAGCTGTGGAAAGCGATAGCTTTCAACAGCTAACCCGTGAAAATTTCAAACGGTTGTGCTGTTGAAAGCTGGGCAAGTGAATTTTGAGGCCGAAAATGCAACAGTGTATTTCAAACATGTTTTGAAGATATGCCAACGTATCAGTGGACTGTCAAATTGCATGCAAGAAATTCGACCTCAGGAATTCGAGGGATTTTGGTTACACATTCAAAACCATATCCTGAAAACTCGGCCATAAATATTGGAAAATGGAACAGTCATGTACAGGTGTCATGCTACTTCACCACATTGCAGATGCTGAAAGCTGGAGGAAGCAAATGGAAATTTTTGTAAACCAAAGACAGTTCGAACAATCAGTCCAGTTGATTGAAGACTTTAATTTCAAAGTAGTTTAGATAGAATAGAACTGTTTTTATTTAATAACAAATCCATGTTTTTAGGATCTGTGAAACTGCTTGTAAGGGCTATAAATGCCTATTTTGATATCAAACAATGGTTCGATTTTGGATAGAGTAATTGGCTATTGTACTCAGACTTTCAATGTTAATACAGATCACAGGTTCCTTTCAATTTTGATTGTCAGCTTTCCATCTTTCTTCTACATTATTATCTGTGTTGTCAAGCTTTGAATGGCTGTTATCCCATTGTTTAGCTCATAGCCTGATAATAATTCTCTTGATTGTCTCTTAGACCCTACATTGTATTGGTTTAGTTACAATCTGTTCTTCACCCACTTTAAAGCTATCTGTTGATTAATCAATCTTTGAGAGCACTGTTTATTTGTTTATCATTTTCATGTTTGAATGCCATAAGCTATATTGAGTTGTCCCATTGATCCACATTCACAAAATACAAAAAAAATCATTTCTTAAGTTACCAAGCACCTTTGGTCTGCAACCACAAAGGGTTTCTTGGAGTGA
>ML796944.1:133277-144111 GCA_009831015.1 Picea engelmannii | reverse complement strand
GAGAAAATTTTTGGTTTTGGTGTGTCTTAGAAAATAATTGACCCATAAAGTCTTCTCTTTCAAAATTGTAATTTTTTACTTTCCACAGCTAACGTGTTTTCAAAAGGTTCATTGTGCGCTGTGGAAAGTGTCCACTTTCAACAGCTAAGGAGATCGTTTCATCAGTTGACGCGTTGTTGAAAGTGACAAATATTAAAAGGTTTTGAAAATCAGTTCTCGGGTGGCGCGCTGTGAAAAGCACACACTTTCCGCAGCTAAGGAGCGATTTTGATTGATATGGCACGCTATTGAAAGTGCTTACTTTCAGCAGCTAACAGGGGTTTCTTCGCAGAGTCGCGAGCTGGTGAAAGTGGCAAGCGAGCGTTTGGCAGAGGCGTTCTCCATGGGTCATTGCTGCATGAAGCGGGAATCACGTGCGTGATATCCACGTATGAAAACAATGATGATGTGATCACCCCCACGTCAGAGCAAATCCAAGGCATACGCTGATAGGAGTGGGCAATCATGGAAACTAAATCATACATGTCAGATGTGACTGGAATTCCGATTTGTTCCAGAAACCACGCTCAACGTTCATCGCATTCAGAATGGCAAGTTCGTGTTTGGAGATGAAGGTACAGAGGAGGTACCGTCGACCTGACACCATCAAATCAAACAGAGGTCTTGCATCACAAACCATTTACAAAACACTATCAAAGTTTTCATTTAATTCAAAACAGAGCCGAAGCCTGGACTGCTTTCAACAGCGCAGAACCTCGGCTCGACTAGGCGGTTACAGGGTTTACATTTGTCAAGTGTTTGAGCTCCAGAATGGCGAAAAAACACAGTGGCGTTTTACTCAAACGAGAATTGGATAATTTATCCTTTTTGGAATCACATCCTGAGGTTCAGAGGCATTTTTCAAATGCGGGTTGCATGGAATTCGCAGAAAGGTTACAAGTTGGGTCTCACCAGGCCACTGCTGAAGCCTTCGCCAAGACATTTGATGGCAACAAAGCTCGCATTGGATCTGTAGAAATCAAGGTGGATGAGGCTGTCATTGTCGCAGCTACAGGATTGCCCAGAACTGGTCAAAAATGGTTTAAAACCACCACTCCTAAGAATCTGGATTTCAGGGTCTATTTGAAGGATGGGTACAAGCACAAAGCGTGGACAAAAGGTATGCTCATATCATATCTAGCTGAAGAGTGGCAAGATTTATTCATAGGGATTCAATTATACATTACATCAGAAGGAAGATACGATAAATTGATGATGTACCACTTTAAACTTATGGATCACTTCACAGGCAAGATCCCCATCAATTTGCCCTATTTCCTATATCACAGTTTGATTAAAGTCTACAAGAGAATTAGAGCTCAACCTTTGAGCATAAAATCGACTCTCTGTCACCTAGGCCTCATTAAATTGATTCTTCTGCAAGAATTGAAACAATAGGGGAGGAGCTGGGAGCACTTTCTGTTCTGGGAAGGTTTTGAAACCCAGAACCAGACTGCGAATGAACAGATGGCTGGTGCAAGGAGGCAATCATACCCTCATAGCAGCGTGAGAAGAAGAAGGGCTTTATCAGGACCTTCAGAGGACAGGGTATCTAGATTGAAGCCTCACAGTTTGAAGAGGAAATTGAATTTCGATCAGACTACAGAGCAGACTATACAGCAGAGTTCAGAACATCCTACACAGCAAAGTACAGGGAAAAACATCCTTAATTTACCTTACTCAGATTCAGAATCTGAGTAGAAAGATCAGTGCCCTGCCATCAAGAGCTCTGAGCAATCAGTAGAATGTTCTCAGAACTATGAAACATTAAATCATACAGAGAAAGGAGAATCATCAAAAAACCCTAGATCAAATAAATCTTAGAGAATCAAACACCTCAAGGAGGTAATTGCCCAACTGGAAGTTTTGGAGCGGGTGATTAAGGGCAGGTATAAAAAATTATCTGATAACTTTGCAAAGACAAATGCAGCGCTTGAAAGATTGGCCAAGGAGAGCGTTAAAGAGAAAAAGAGGAAGGAAAAGCTCACTAAAAACTGCAGCAGCTTAAGATTTCTTGTCAAATTCCTTAAAAGGCAGATCGGGGGGTTGAAGCAAAAAGTGAAACAAAGATCTCACCCAGACCTGAAGGTTCTTGCTCAGGTGGCCGTCAACATGCAAGGTGAGAAGTCAGATGCCCACTAATTTTGGTTTGAAATCAATTTTGAAGGCGAAGGCTCTTTTTGTGCACTATTGGGACTTTCAATAGAGCCAGACTACTATTTCGTTACCCATTAGCTGTGGAAAGCAATAGCTTTCAACAGCTAACCCGTGAAAAATTCAAACGGTTGCGCTGTTGAAAGCTGGGCAAGCGAATTTTGAGGTCGAAAACGCAATAGTGTATTTCAAACATGTTTTGAAGATATGCCAATGTATCAGTGGACTGTCAAATTGCATGCAAGAAATTTGACCTCAGGAATTCGAGGGATTTTGGTTACACATTCAAAACCATATCCTGAAAACTCGGCCATAAATATTGGAAAATGGAACAGTCATGTACAGGTGTCATGCTACTTCACCACATTGTAGATGCTGAAAGCTGGAGGAAGCAAATGGCGATTTTTGTAAACCAAAGACAATTCGAACACTCAGTCCAGTTGATTGAAGACTTTAATTTCAAAGTAGTTTAGATAGAATAGAATGGTTTTTATTTAATAATAGATCCATGTTTTTAGGATCTGTGCAACTACTTGTAAGGGCTATAAATGCCTGTTTTGATATCAAACAATGGTTCGATTTTGGATAGAGTAATTGGTTATTGTACTCAGACTTTCAATGTTAATACAGATCACAGGTTCCTTTCAATTTTGATTGTCAGCTTTCCATATTTCTTCTGCATTATTATCTGTGTTGTCAAGCTTTGAATGGTTGTTATCCCATTGTTTAGCTCATAGCCTGATAATAATTCTCTTGATTGTCTCTTAGACCCTACATTGTACTGGTTTAGTTACAATCTGTTCTTCACCCACTTTAAAGCTATCTGCTGATTAATCAATCTTTGAGAGCACTGTCTATTTGTTTATCATTTTCATGTTTGAATGCCATAAGCTATATTGAGTTGTCCCATTGATCCACATTCACAAAATACAAAAACATTCATTTCTTAAGTTACCAAGCACCTTTGGTCTGCAACCACAAAGGGTTTCTTGGAGTGATAACAGAATCCACGTAGCTTCACCTATCTCATTCCATATGAAATGGAACGGTTTTGACCTAGTTCATCATCCCCTGAATATGACATGGTTGTTGGTTGCAGGGAATATCTCACTGTCTTCACAAATACTGGGACTTCAGCCCTCTGTCGTTCTTTGTACAGGTCTACAACATCTCTGGAGACTCGAAGTCCTGAAGTCTCCTTTCTCTCCGAAATATATGGTGGTAGGGTTCAATACACCCTTAGATCCAACAATTGATATTTGTTCGCACTTAACACAAGGTTTAGACTTATAAAGGGGGTCCCACACTTAACTCATGAAAAATCCCATGAAACCACGTGGAACCATCCAAGTATGATGCATCACCATAGCATATGCAGACCCATCAAATTGGATTTGGACACTTCAACATGGGAAACTTCATTTGTTTGGATCTTCGGTGATTTGGTGTTTAACACATCTTCCAATATCTTCGAATATCTCAGAGTCTCGACGTTTCAAAGTTCTGAAGTTCCAGAAATCCTCGCCACGTACTCCAACCTTCGACTTTCGGGATATTCTTAACCCTTGTACCTTACATTTCCCGGAGTAAGACTTCACGGAATTTTTTACGCTTTCCTTCCATTAATAGATCAAATGTCTAAGAAAGGATCCCAATGGACCCTCAGATCAATGGCTCACATTTCTCTCGAATTCTTCGCCACGATCTAATGGTCGGTGGGATTTCACGACTTTACATCCCTTACAGTCCTTAACCCAATAATTCCCAAAGGGTTACCTACTGGAGAGGTCATAAAGTAGGGATGACTGTTTTTTGTTAGTTGATGGTACTTATTAGTCTATCCTTCCACTATAATTGATCTAACGGTTGATAAGGGTCCCGAAGGATCTTTATATCTACGACCCACGTTACTTCGCGACTTTGGCATTTGGGGATTCTAGTCATTTAACACATTTTTACTCCTGGAGTGGGTCAACGCTGAATTTGACCATAGCGTATATCCAATGGTCAGGAAGTATTTTGAAGATCCTTAGATCTATGGCTCGCGTTACTTCGTGACTTCAACATTTGGGGATTCTGGTCGTTTAACACCTTTTTACTCTTGCAGTGGGGCTACATCGAATTTTACCATAGCGTATATCCAATGGTTAGGAAGGATTCTGAATATCCTTAGATCTATGACCCACGTTAATTCGCAACTAAAAATATGGTTAGGGTTTAACGATAAAGAGGATCCCACGACAACGAATAGGAAACCGCCAGTTTTCGATCAACCGTCTTGTCACTGTTTCGATCGGTTTCCTTTGGTGAGATTTGAATGTTGTGAAGTTCCAACATCCCTAAGTCTCTTACCTCCGAAATCTCGAGGCCTAGAAGGATTAGCTCCCTTTGAAAACCCCCGATTTAATCCTGGTCGTTGATTTCATCAACCTTTCAAATGGTTGAATCCTTAGGAATTTTTAAATGTATCATGATGAATATCGGTCGTCAATCATGAGATCAAACACAATCTCAGTTGTTGATTCTCCAAACTTCCTATAACTCTACAGGAGGCCATTAAAACTCGAATTTTGAACATTCCAGGTCAAATTTCAATCTGCAACTTCACTTCTCTACTCCATTAACCCTCTCAAATCATCTGAAGTCATTAAAACTCTGATTTCACTCATGAAGTTGGGGATTTCTCCCTAAAATATTTGTTTTTCCCTCAAATCAGTCATAGACAAAATCTACAACAACAAATTTCATGAATTTGTAGCCATCTTGGCCCATACAATCCTGGTGTTTGAACCAGAAGCTATGATACCATAATATAACATCCCTCGGCCCATTTGAGTGACATTACGGTGCGAAATACTCTTAAAAACAGAAATTTATGCTAACTAAATTAATTCATTTAGTTGATTTCCTTTAGCTTACAACTACGAATTAAAATATATTTAGCTATTGTCTACAACCAAAAAATAGATGCATCCACCACATGCTAATAATCAACATGAAATGCAGCTAAACAACTCATTACAACAAGATATAAACCACTTACAAATACATAGAGTTCATGCACAACAATTAAACACATAATTTAACATAACAACAAGATAAAACACTTATATTTTCACAACAGTTGTGCAACCAGTTGCTTGGGATGATCGTTCCACCCAACCATAGACTAATTGTTCCAAATATCAACAGCCAATCACCCCCGTGTTGAGGATAGCAATATACAAAAGAGGGTGGTTTCTCACAGTCCACTCACAACTCATAAAACTCTCAACTCAATTGATATTCTCCTACAGTTATCCTGATTTTCCACTAAATCTCTTCCTCTTGACCTGTCCAACCCAAGGAATGTACCCCTTCAATGATCTTAGTCCATCAGGAATCCCATTAGTTTATCAGGGTCTCTATGGCACATGCAGTTAGAAATCTCTCAGCTGGGAACTCAAGGGAAATTGTTGTTAGGAAAAATATCAACAAAACAACATAAACACTTGCTATTTTAGTGAAACTCACACAAGAGTTCACTCTTCAGTCCTGAGAACCTGGCTCTCATAAAACTCTTTACCCAACTAATATTCTCCTACATCTATCCCAATTTTCCACCAACTCTCTTCCTCTTGACCTGTCCAACCCAAGGAATGTACCCCTTCACTGATCTTGGTCCTTTGGGAATCCCATTTGTTTATCATTGTCTTTCTAGCACAAGCAACTAGGAATATCTCAGCTGGGAACTCAAGGGAAAATGTTGTTAGGAAAAATATCAACAAACCAACACCAACACTTGTTTTTTTAGTTCAACTCACACAAGAGTTCACTCTTAAAGCCTGACAAACTGTCTCTTTAGTTTTTCAGCTCCAATTCGCTCCAGCCTTCTCTAGAATTCTTCCTTCATGGTTTCATCAGCTTCAAGCTCTGTTTCTTTTTCTCTCTCCTTGGCTCTCATGTAAAAAAATTGACTTGCCTCTTGACCCACACTCTTCGCCAAGCTCTATTTCTTTCTCTCTCCTTGGCTCTTTGGCTTTCCTTTCTTGACCCACACTCTTCCCCAAGCTAATTGTACTGAATCCCCACGTTCCCAATAACTTTGGGATGTGACCCCTCACACCCAACCTCTTACATGTATTCAATTATTGGCTTTGGGAACACTCAATCAAAATGGGAAGGTTCAAATAGAAATAGAAAATTTAGGAAAATGGGTTAAATTAATATACATGAGTATTTCCCCCTTGGACCCATCTTGGCCATTATCCTAGACACTCCCCCCTATTCAACCCACATATCTTTTCCATGTCCCCTTAGCAGTTGGCATCACATTTTATTAATAAAACAAATATATACAATTTTCATATTACATCGCTTTGGTTGTAGCCACACATTATATCTATATAATCATTAATCAAACCGGGGATTATAATGGGGATGTTACAATAGTGACATTGGGTAACACTTCTATATTTCCCCTAGGGTTTCACTTGTATTTTAGGGACTTTCCACTTAAAGTAAATGTTTGGGAGGTAACATTTTGGCATAATTTCTAGGGATAAATTCCATTTCCTAAAATTAGAAGTTTGTGATTCACGATACTTATGAACAAAGAATCAAATTTTTATTTGAAGACTCATATTGCAACTCCACATAAATAAATTATGAAAAAATTATAATCCACAAGGAGTTATTCACAAAGAATTGTTCCTCAATTTTTCGAACCTAAAATATTCTATCGAAGAAGAGTGAACAAGTTAGCCTAGGCTTCACTAGAATTAGGTACATAGAATTTTGATTCTCTTAAAGATATAGGGTGCTTGTTTCTTGATAGCATAGGGTATCAATGTACAACAAGTATCATGGGATCATGGAAAGTGAACTTCTACAAATCCTTGGACATCATGTATTTTCAAGGAGCCCCCCATGCCTTACCAGATAAATATCACTAGTGGCTTTCTAAATTTTTAGGTAACAATGTTGTTTCATCTCAAACCCATGTAACAACATTTGAGGATACTTTGACTGAAAATGGATTTGCACATCAATATTTGGTGATGAAATGCTTCAAGTTATCTTTCGAAGAAGATTTTAGGGGTTTCTTCAAGACCCCTGATGATGATAGTGTTAGAAATTGAGATGGATTTAAGGGATTAATTTGGAACAATGGGAAGTAAAAAAGGATGATAAAATGTTGTTAATGGTACTCAATGAGATTAAGAAATAGGAAAATGAAACAATGAGAGAATTTAATATGAAGTTCCAATAATTAATCGATAAAATACCAAAAGATATCAGACCCCATGGTAATGTTATTCTCCTTTATTATGTAAATACATTTGAAGGGGATTTTTGTTTCTTAGTAAGATATAAGACCCCCCGGAATATAAATGAAGCTCAAGAAATGGCAGGAAAATTGAATATAATGTGACTTCTTTAGGAAAGGTATATCTATTTAGTTATTCTAGGGAATCAACCTCTAGATTTTATTTGAAACCTACAACTATGAATTCAACAAAGCCTACTCCAAAAACAATAACATTATTGACAGAGGTCATAAAATAATTGAGTTCCAATGTCAGTCAATTGCAATTTACAATATCAACAATAAAAAATAGATTGTATGGATGGAAAGGGTACAACAAAAATAATATCAACCAAGGAGAAATGTTGGATGGAATAGAAATAAAGGTCCTCAAAAACAAAGGTTCTTGGTTCTCATAAATCCCACCACTATGGTAGATCAAGAAGAGGCATTATGGTGGGCCAACCTTGTGATCATGTGCATGATGAGAAATCATGATCAGAATATAGAATGCACGTTAGAGAAGCTAAGAATGAGGATTCAAATGAATTTAAATAATATGAATTTTGTAAAAGAAGATAGTTTAATTTGAACTTTAGAAGTAAAGTCCTATGTTGTATCAAAAGAGAATAGGAATGGGATAAATAAAAATAACATAGAGGCCAACAAAATCACAAGGATGTTGGGTAAGAAACTTCAAGTGAAGAAATTAAAAATAAAATTAGGGCTAAATAATGGAACACTTACTCAGAAGAAAGAAATGGGTTCCTCAAAATCCTGAGCTCAACAAGTGGAGCCACTAGAGAATCATCATCAAAAATGCCTGCTATGAGTATGGATTTTGGTTTGAACATTTATTTGACATGTGAGATGTCCAAAATTAAGTTCTCCTTTCCTTTTCCTAAATTAACAAAGATCCCATCCCAAACGGAAAAGTTAAAACAATCTCTTATGGTTTGAGGATGCTATTCAAGATTACTCAGTGGTATTTCAAGCAATGACTCAAGGAATAAAGAATGGTAACAAATCTCCTTTCTATGTTACCTTAATGATAAATGAGTTGCTACTTCATAATTGCATGATAGATTTAGGAGTTTCCACAAATGTTATGTCCTTGAAAGTTATGAATTAGCTAGGCCTTATAACCAAATGAACTTATAGAAATATGTGCACCATGTATTTAAGAGAAATCAAAGTGTGTAGTTTGATCAAGGATATTTAGGTCAAGTTAGTGACATATACAAATATTCACATTGATGTCCCAGATGCGTGGGATATGCTTTTGTCAAGTAACTAATCCAGATTTAGGAGTGGAATGAACTGATTAACAGACTGAATACAATAAACACAGAGATATGAAGAACATAGATATATAGTGAAAACTATCTTCTATTGAATAAATGAAAGAGGTTGAAATTGTAAAACTGCATAATTGAAACACTTTCTCAAATGGTGGTAGTTATCTCGTAGAAGAGATGTGACTTCTACGCACATCTGTTTGAGCAGAATTATTACAATGTGGCTCCAAAGGCCTTTTTAACATTACTCATGAATGCCAAAACCCTAGACATCCAAAAACCTAACCTTAGGAGATGAAACTCCAAAAGTTATGTTGGCCCCTATGGGTAAGTTGGTACCTCAACTTCCCAGGGTCATAAATTTTGCATATGACCTCTGTTTTAGGCGCGTGATAGCCCGTTGGAAAGGCCTTTTCGAGAAATATGCATTGCGTTGTCAAACTCTAATTTTGTCTATAGTTTGAATGTGGTGAGCCAAAAAAACATTGTTTAGGGCCCCAAAACGGCCCTAGAAGTACAGAAAGATGTGCTGACATGAAAACATACAAAATAAGTCAGTTGGATTAAGTGGGAGGCCACGAGTATCCACCTGGAATATGTGTAGGTATTTAGACATCCCCAAAAGTGTAGAACCCACAATTACAAAGAAGTACATAAGAATGTGAGGAACTAAAAACTATCAAGAGGAGCCAGTTGGAATAGGTGGGTGGCCACCTATTGAAATAATGTAACTGCAAAGAGTATTCTTATTATTATTGATATTTTATTCATAGGATCAATCCCCATTGTGGATTGATCATGTCGGATATTGTAATAGGACCAAATCCCATTTTATGGATTGGTCAATAGACAATTATAATAGGTAGAATAAGAAGTCGGCCCCAGCAGATAATAAGAAGACCCAGAAATATAATAAAGGTGGGTTTACCCACCCAGATTAAGAAGTCGGCCTTGCCAGTGAAGAGACACTTCACACGTGCCAGAACTTGTATAAATAAAGGAGGCTAGCACCTCATTTGATCACAACTCACTTGCTCAGTTCGAGAGACAAGTTATGATCTGTTACCGGCAAAGGAGAGAGAGAGTGGCGCATATCTTGGGAGAGGACTTTCTATTTTAGCATAAGATCTCTTGGCATTGTATTGGCTATTTATATTAAGGAAGTTTTGCTGGGTTTTCTTCCCCTAGAGGGTTTCCAAGGATAAATGTTGTGTCTCTTGTGAATGTGTATTTCTCAGTGATCTTATTCTTATGTTTCTATTATCTATTTAAATGCAAAGAACTATAATAATGGCATAAACATTAACATGGTATCAGAGCCAACATGAAGGAAGCATATTTTGCGAGAGGAAAAACGTCACTGTTGCAGTACCTGCAAATTAGGGTTTTTCAAAAGTGAAGCTTTTCAGCTCCAAAACCACCTAGAAAGTTGTGCCCTCCCCCAAGGATCATTTTGGCACCCTCAGCGCACCTTTTCAGTGGCTAGATCTCCCGAAAAGTGAAACCCTAGTTTCACAAAGTACCAGAAAACCAGAAAACCAAAGTACCAGAAGTACCAGAAGTACCAAAGTACCAGAAAACCAGAAGCACCAGTCCAGAAATCCACAGATCAAGTTTGAGTGGGTAAAAGTTGGATTTTCGAAATTCTGACTACACCAGCATACTCGCCTCAGCTTAGTGCATCTATTCCCTGGATCGGAATTTCAAAATTTTAAGTTTGAAAAATTAGGGTTTCCTCATAAAACCCTAAGCTACAGTTGCAGTTGCAGTTTCAGAACCAGTTGCAGTTGCAGCATCAGTTGCAGTTGCAGCATCAGTTGCAGTTGCAGCCGTAAGACCAGTTGCAATCACCCTTGAAGTTTTCTTAAGAGTTGGTAATGATTATCGTTGCTACCAGATGGAGCCACCACCTGCAAATGCTATCAGAGGTATGTACTTACATATGTTTAATGGTTAAACCCTAAAGAGTATTTGCAAGAGAAGGGATCTCTTGCCATAGATCCAAAAGGATCTCAAGATCCAACACATTCAGAGGAATGATGCAACCCAGGTGTGA
>ML796944.1:58219-103284 GCA_009831015.1 Picea engelmannii | reverse complement strand
GCCCCCAGTTTGACTTGCGGGTTGTAATTGTATATGTGTACATATGATATTTTAGGTTGGTGAGTTGGTATATTTTGGGTTGGAGTGCATGTATGTTGAAAGGCCAGAGAGCCTAGTAATGTAAATAGTACAAATACTTGCATATATTAATAAAATTAACATCATGGTTGCAAGAAAAAAGATAAAAGAGTATTGGGGATGGGACTCCACAAGAGGGAAAGGTGAGGGGGATAGGAAGCCTAAAAAAGGGCTAATTCCAAAAATAATATAATATTCCAAGAAAAAGTTACATGGAAATTTTAGTCTAAGTTTGGGAAAAGGTTCCAAAGTGGTTCTTTGAGTGCCACATGGAAAGTTAAGGCCATGCATACTTAAACCTTGTTTTCAATGGAAAATCATTACATTCCATTTCATTAGGATTCTACTCTAATTCGATTATGGTCCATTCTTATTCTAAACCTTATCAATATTTACCATTATGATTAGTTCTTGTGGAGTTCATGCTGGAGGGTGATGTAGGGAAGCTCTGTAAACCTGTGTTGTTTGTGAATCCCTGGAATTCTGGGTGATTTATGTCGAGGATTTAGTGAAAAATTATCATTGGGTTTCCTTCAATAAGGATGGAGTCCTAGAGTGATAATTGTTTGGGTGAATTCCCAAGGTGTGAAGCCTGAAGGGTGCATGGAGACTCATGAATGCAACTAGATTTCTTGGAGCCACATTGTTCTATGAATTCTTATCTGACCTATGTTGGATCCCTGAAAGGGAAGTGGGATAGCCTGAGGGACTATGGTGCAGAGAAGGAGGTGCACTTCCTTGGGTTGTGCACGTTGATGGGGAATGAGAGGGTGTAGGTTAGAATTGTTGTTGGATTTTGGTGCTTTGGCTAGATAACATCCACACTGTCTATGAGACCATAGCTAGATTTAGGAAATTCTTTGCCCCAGTGAAGTCATATCCCAAACTAAGGGCTGACTTTTCGCTGAGAGAACTAGAGCAGTTGTGTTTATAGATGGGAGGAACGTCTGAGGTATACATTCAGTTGGTGTCATTTACACAAGACAAGTGTTATGAATATGGTATTATGTTTTATATGTTGCATTTCATGATAGTGTGCATACACATTCATAATAGGTGTATTTATGGTACAAGGGGTACCTTGTTGAGAAATTATGCTTTGTAAGGTAACCAGGATGTATAATTAATGGTATCAGAGTGATAAAAGTATGATAAATTCAAGCCACATTTAAATAAATTTGAATTTACAATGTAGTCAAAGTGGGAATTGTAGAGTTGTATGTGTTACCTTTTTGTTATCAGAGTAGTTTTTGTGCAAATATCCTCCTATAGGATTGATGGGAAATTATATTTTTATATTTATATCAAATTGCACTTAATGGAAAAATTTTGAAATTTAGAAGTACCATGTACTCTCAACAATGAACAAAGGATATTGGGTATGTTACAAAAAAGCATTTTCACATTTTCCAATTTTTTTGTATGTTATTTTTTTCATTGGCATAGGAGACTTTGAATGGTACGTAATTCTCTAATGTATGCCAATTATTTTTCCATATCTTTCATACTTTTTAAACCAATTTCTAAATTACTCATTGGCCTATTCTCTAACTCTAAGAGAACTTTTTAATGATGATGCATTTTCCCTCATAATGTGGCACTAGTATTGCAATCAAGGGATGTTGTAGTCTATGATCCTTACTATCTAGAAACATTGAAATCTATGATCATTGTAGTGAATAAATCATCCTGTGGCGACCTGCTTGCATCTGGGTATGTTGCATTTTATGATCCCTACTATCTAGGAACATTGAAATCTATGATCATTATAGTGAATACCTCATCTTTTGGAGACCTTCTTGCATCCAGGCAGAGTGCATTTCTAACAATTGTTGAAGCTTCCACTCACCCATTAACTACCTTTGCATCTACCACTTGGGTAGGTAATGGAGATGGAATTCTATCGACACTGAGTGATAATTGTATGGACATGTGTATTTCTTCAACCCACAACATGTAATCACATTAAAACTTATATTGATGCCCATTTACTGCAACCGCGAGCCCATTATGGGGGTTGTGGGCTAAAGTAGGAATGCACAACCCTGGAGTTTAGTATTTCAACAATGGGAGTGAATTTAATGCATTAGGAAGGTTTTTATTGATTAATGAATACCCCTCTGTTGAGAGAATAATCCATCAATTCGTCGAATGTTATTGCTTCAACTACCCTAATTTACAGGGGGGGATGGAATTATCCAATGATCTCCCTTGGCAATAGAGAGAATTCATCGATTCTTCTACAATGAGATAATAATATTCAAAATCTGAGCAAGGAACAAGAACTACAATTGCTTTGATGTTGAAGTGAAGCTCCCAATACAGAACTAGCACATATTGACCAAGTATGGTAGACATGTTGGCATAACTTAGTATAATCGATCGATTGGGCACTGAAAGGCTCTAGATGATTAATATAATTCTCTACCGTGTTTTGAAGCTTTTCTTCATTCATTTTGTCTGAGTAAATACTCAACACAACATTATGTCTACATACAAAATGGAATTAAGGAGAAGCTTTGTAGAAGTTGGTCACACGCAACACATGCCCCTCCCTATAATGATTCAAATCTACATAGGATGACTTTTAATCAAGCATTCACACCATATACACAAACAAAGGTTTAACGGAAAATCAATGTTTAATGGAAAATCTCTTGCTCATGTAGTACCTGCATATGTCATGACAACAAGATCATATTCTTTCCCAAGTTTCATTTCAAGAAGTTCAACCAACTCTTGTCGGTCTAGATGGGAACCATCTAGCAGAAATCATCAAAGGCCCACAAGAAGATATAGTGGCAGTCTTATACCTGGATGTGACTTCCCTACATTGAGGCTTGCAGGAAATGCCATTTTTTTTCTTGGAGAATGCCAAGGGGGATGGGGCCATTTTCCTCTAATTTCTTTTGTTGTTTTTGTTGAGATTCTTTGAGTTGCTCCTACTATAGAGAATCCACAATGGCATAAGCCACTACCATAATTAGTTGTGGGTTACAACAAAATTTGTAGAGAATCCACAATGGCATAAGCCTAAGACACTACCATAATTAGTTGTGGGTTACAACAAAATTTGTAGAGAATCCACAATGGCATAATCCTAAGCCACTACCATAATTAGTTGTGGGTTACAACAAAAATTTTAGAGAATCCACAATGACATAAGCCACTACCATAACTAGTTGTGGGTTACAACAAAATTTGTTTGGTTGCTCTGTTTGAGGACTGTAACCATTATCATCATCCCTTGAGGGCCTATGCATATCAACTATGAATTAAAATTCAATAAAAATGCAAGAAATGTGTAAATGAAACAAAATTGGGGTTGGGATACCAAGGTCATTCATGTATAGTTTATCAATGGAAACTTCACAATCCATCCATAGAGCCTTGCTACAAATGATCCATATCCGCATACCCCAACTGCATTAGTATCATCACATATCGATTAACAATGAATGTACCTTGCACTGTAAAATATGATAGTGTTACCATTGACTACCCTAATTAAAATAGGATAGTGGTGCCATAGCAAGTTGCAACCAGAGTATCACCCACTGAGATGAATCACAATCCAATATATCTAGCAACAACAATGGTGATAAACTAAATTGTCATTTAAGAAGATAGTTACTAACTTATGGATCAAAACTGTGTGTGGAGTTTTAAATGAAGATAGTTTTTTTTCTATTTTCTATGAATGAACTTCCTATATTTAATTTAAATCCAATAGATTTCATAGAAAAAAAAAATTGTCTGTGAAGCTGGAAAAAAATTCAATATATTTCATTTTAAGTTTTGATGTGGGTGGATTGTAGGTGAAAATGGTTCTTTTTGCTTTGGATGGAGAGAACATTATTGTAAATGTGTTGAAACTGCACAGAATAGATATAGATAGAAAATACTACACACATTTGTAGAGATAATTTGAGAAAGAAGAAAAAGAGAAAGAATGGAAGAATTCTCATTTACCGTTATGAATAATGAATAATTTACACATGATATACTCTGTATAACTCAATGAGTGTGCACTGGAGGAGAACCAATGTGCCATAGTGGTGGTATAGAGTGATTTAGACACACACTTGCAATTAAGGGAGTGAACTACCACCTAGTCTAGTCTCTCAGGCAGTTACGGGAGTGAACTGCCACCTAGTTGAGTTAACTAGTTAACTAGCCTTCAGTTAACTGACTGAACATGGAGTAGTGAGGAGTTAACTCGGGGAATCAAGGGTAATGCACCAGTTTGGTGATGATCCCAAGGAAAGGTCGAATTAGCATGGTGATGATCCCAATGTTGCATGGTGATAAAACCAATGCAACATCTAAACTCAACTCAACTAGTCAAACTGAAGTGTCAACTGAAAGAGAATATTCTCTAGGTGGAATATTCTCCCCTAAAATACACGAGATTGGATAATGACTAATTATGACTAATAAACAAGGAAAAACCTTAGTAAAATTAAATCATAGGTGTGTGTGAAGTAACTCCAACACCCCCCATGAACATCACTATGGTGAAAATAAAGAATGGGTCCCGACAACGAGGCCATGTTAGGTACCCAAATACAAAAGATACACTGAAATAAAGTGAGGAAAGAGGGAAAACCTCATGGGAAAACCCCCCCTAAAGATACAATGTATGTAAAAAGAAGAACTACAGTTTCTAGGAAACTGTGTCCTTCACTCCAAGACGACATTGTAGAGAACAGAACTTATGCTCAGTGAAGTTCTTGGTGAAGATGTCTGTCGTCTGTTCTACTAAAGGAAAGAACTGTAGGTCGATGATCCCCTCGTGTACTAAGTCTCAGATGTAGTGCATGTGTATCTCGATGTGATTCATCCACTGCCTCTGAACTGGATATCTCCAGAACTTCAGAGTGCTCTGGTTGTCACACCAGATGACGATCGACCGATGAAACTGAATGCCCAACCCAGTGAGAAAATGTTGTAGCCACATAGCCTGAATGGTTATGTTAACTACCCCTCTGTACTCTGCCTCGGCTGAAGATAGAGAAATGGCGGCTTGCTTCTTGCTCAACCAACAGATAGGCCCGGAACCAAGACTGAGTGAGTAACCAGATGTGGACTTGCGATCAGTGTTATCGCCATCCCAGTCGGAATCAGTAAACCTGATGAGATCTAATGTAGATTCTACTGCATAATGAATCCCAAAGGTGATGGTGCCCTGTACGTATCAAAGAATATGCTTTGCAGCCTTCCATTATAGCTCATGCAAGTCCTGCATGAATCTGGAAATTGCGCCAACTGCATAGGAGAGGTATGGTCTTGAGTGTGTGAGATACAACAAGCTCCCCACTAGCTGTCTATACAGTGTGTTTTCAACCAGTGGAGTCTCCCCGCCATCCTCAAGTTTGACTCTTGATAAGAAAGGAGTCAGAGCAGGCTTGTAGTCTGTCATGTGAAATATCTTAAGGAGATCTTGTGCATACTTGGCCTGAGACAGTTTGATGCCTAACGTATCCTGACTAATCTTGAGTCTAAGGAAGAAGTGTATCAGACCCATGTCCGTCATCAAAAACCTGTCATGTAGAATCCTCTTGACTGCAGCAATCGCTGAAGTCGAGCAACCGGTGATCAGCAAATCATCAATGTACAGAACTAAGAGTAGGAGTGCATCAGTCTTCCTGAGCATGTAGACATTCAGGTCTGATTTACAATGTACAAAGTTCTGTGAAAATAGGAAGGAGTCCATCTTGGCATACCATGCCCTCAGAGCCTTCTTGAGGCCATAAAGTGACTTCTTTAGTTGACAGACCAAATATGAGTCCTATGTAAATCCATGGGGATTATCCATGTAGATATCCTCGTAGAGATCACCATGAAGAAATGCATTCTTCACATCCATCTGATGGACTTCCCATCCCTTGGTTTTTGCAATGGCATGTGCCAATCATATGGAATCCATCTTCACTACTGGAGCAAAGGTTTCATCATAGTCAATACCATGAACCTATTGAAAGCCTTTGGAAACAAGCCTAGCTTTGTATCTACTAATATGTCCATATGTTGTGCTCTTGGTCTTGTATACCCATCTTCATATGACAAGTTTCCTCCCAGAAGGAAGGGGAACCAGATCCCAATTTTGGTTCTCGGGGAGGGAGTTGTACTCCTCCTGCATGGCGGATTCCCAAAAGGGATTTCCAGCAGCCTCTCCATAATACTGTGGATCTAAAGACTGAACCAAGAAAATATGCATGGAGGGAAATGGTTCAGTGGCAGTGAGTGAAACAGGAGGCTCCTCGAAATCAGATCGAGTCCTCCTAGTGTCAGTTGGATCGCCAACGAGATCCTCTGCATCCTAAAGAGTAGTATGTGCCCACTTGGGCCTCTGCTCTGGCTTTGAAACTACATCTGGTTGCTTTGATGTTGCATCTAACTATACTGAATCAGAATCTGAATCATTTGAGTCCTCTGAATAAGAACTCTCCTCTGAAGAAGATTCAGCATGTGCATGCTCATCATCTTAGACAGGTGGAAGAATGAAGGTGTCTACATGCGGCTGTTGAGGTGCATGCAAGACACTTTCCTTGAATTGGACACTTCACTCAATGATGATCCGGTCCGAGGAAAGGTCAATAAGTCTATATCCCTTCACATCGTCGGGGTATCCAACAAAAATGCACTCAATTCTCTGTGGATCAAGTGCCTTCCTCTTTTCAGAGGGAATTTGGGCCCATGCATGTGAACCGAAAATGCGAAAGTGGGTCACTTTCGGTTTGAGGCCGCTCCAAGCCTCGTAGGGGGTCTTATCCTTGAGATATCTATGGGGAGATTTGTTTTGGATGTATGTTTCACAGTTAAGTGCTTTGGCCCATAGTCTCTGTGGTAGTGACTTTGCATGCAGCATGCAAGATGCCATATCCTTTAGAAATCTATTTTTTTGCTCAGAAACTTCATTTTGATGTGGAGTATAGGGAACTGTGTGCTACAACTGAATCCCTACCTCATGGAAAATATTGTGGATCTCATGATTCACATACTCTCCCCCATTATCAGTTCGAAGGACTTTGATATTATTTCTGGACCGTGTCTCAACCAAGCCTTTGAAATCTTTGACGTGTTGAAAGACCTCGGATTTTTTCCTGAGAAAGTAGATCCAAGTAAAACGTGAGAAATCGTCAAAAAAAATGATAAAAAACCTCGCTTTTCTAATGTATGGATGCTTAAAGGACCCGTAATGTCATTGTGGATCAGATCTAAAGGTGCAGAAGCTCACTAAGACTTTCGTTTGTCGGATTTCTCTTGAGGGTGTTTTCTGAGAACACATCCCTCACATACTCCCTTGGAGAAATGGATCTTTGGTATACCATCAACCAATATTTGTTTTCTAATTTGTTGCATATATTTGAAATTCAAATGTCCAAACCTTTCATCCCATATCCTACTACTTTCATCAGCATGAGGAAGCAATAAAGCAGAATCAGGTTCAATGAATTCAGAAAAAGTATACAATCTAGACTAATGATTTACCTCATCGGTAGCAACACTGGAGTTGGTTTGCATGTCATAGATGTCCACAGAATTTGGTATGAATATGAATTTATTTTCAGTGCCGGAATTTGTCATCTGATACATAGAGAGAAGGTTGACACAAAGTTTGGGAACGTGCAACACATTCTTGAAGCTTCTGTTGGTGAGTTAAATCCTTCCTTTGTCGGTGACTTTGACATAAGAGTTGTCCCCCATCATAATAGGAGGAGCTTTGCATGCATCCAATGAATAATATACTGCTTATGAGGAATCCATGTGATGTGATGCTCTTGAATCTACGATCCAAGCATCGGGAGAGGATTTGATTGCAATCAAGGCATGGCTAGAATTGCCTTTCTTGGAATTCAGATCTTCTGGCTTCTTCTTCTTGGCATCCTCAGGGATGCGATCTCCAAGGTTGTTTTGTTGAAGTATTTGAGACATCAAATCTATATTTTTTGCATGCATGCGGATTCTGAATGGAATCCTTTGTGACAGTACGTGCATTTCTCCCATTTTCTTCCCTTTTCCCCTTTGGATCCGAAGGCATCGGTGAAGTTTTTTGTGTACCCTTCCTTCTTTGGATGTGCATGAGCTTTATGTTCATATTTATCTTTATATTTCTGATATTTGTGTCTGCCATCATGCACAGTGAGTGCATGCGCCCTTGAGCCTTTGATTGTGCCCATGTTGATGAGCTTGGTTTTCTCTTGTGTCAGGGATTCGATAAAGTCCCCGAGAGAAGGCATCGTCTAGGTGGCTCCAGAGGCAAATCTGATAGTATGGAATGTGGATACGAATACAGAGAATTCAAGACCAAGCTTGGAAATATTGGTGAGAACGATTTGTTTCTCCTCCTTCGATTTATCAACCTCACAAGCTTTGAGTTGCAACAGTAAATCCTTGAATTTTGTAAAGAAATCTTGGATATTGTCGAAGATTTTTGGATCCAATGTGAGCAGCTCCACCTCTAGCATGTGTCCCCTCATCTCATCCTGTTTTCTAAAGAGCCCTTCCAAGTTGGTCGAGGCTTCATTGGGAGTCTTACAGGAAGATATATGAAAAAGGAGATCGGGAAAAATAAGACTGCAAATTGTTCCGAGTGCCTCATCCATGAGATTCAAGTACTTGGATTTTTCTATTTCTAATGTCGGTTTTGTATCTTTATTCAAGGTTAACCTGTACAACCCTCTAGTTCAGAGATGTGTGGCTATTTTCTCCTTCCATGCAAAATAGTTGTAAGGTGTAAGAATGAATTCTTTTTGGAAATCCATCTTTCTGCTGTCTTCAATCTTTTGTACCTGCAAAAGATTTTGGTGTAGATTTTTCTTAACAGTCTTTCGGCTCTGATACCATGTAAATGTGTTGACCCTACACAAAATAGATATAGCTATAAAATACTACACACATTTGTAGAGAGAATTTGAGAAAGAAGAAGAAGGAGAGAAGGAATGGAAGAATTATCATTAACCATTATGAATAATGAATAATTTACACATGATATACTCTGTATAACTCAATGAGTGCACACTGAAGGAGAACCAATGTGCCATAGTGGTGGTCTAGAGTGATCTGGACACACACCAATAGTTACGGGAGTGAACTGCCACCTGTCTAGTCTCTCAGGCAATTACGTGAGTGAACTGCCACCTAGTTGAGTTAACTAGTCAACTAGTCTTCAGTTAACTGACTGAACAGAGAGTAGTGAGGAGTTAACTCAGGGAATCAAGGGTAATGCACCAGTTTGGTGATTATCCCAAGTCAAGGTCGAATTAGCATGGTGATGTCCCAATGTTGCATGGTGATAAAACCAATGCAACATCTAAACTCAACTCAACTAGTCAAACTGAAGTGTCAACTGAAAGAGAATATTCTCCAACTGGAATATTCTCCCCTAAAATATAGGAGACTGAATAATGACTAATTATGACTAATAAACAAGGAAAAACCTTAGGAAAAATAAATCCTAGGTGTGTGTGAAGTAACTCCAACAATTATCAATATGTAGATAGTAGTATTCCACTAGTTAGTTTATGAGATACTTTAATGTGTTTATCCATTTAATCACAATCATAGTTTTATAAATTTAGCACTCATAATATTTTTATAGATGTGGCAAGTGGTTGTAGGTCTATTTTTGCATCCCATGTTATTAAATACTTCCTTTTAGATCATTTTTCTCAAACAGTAATATAAATGACCCATTTTCCCATCACCGTTGCATACTTTAAATTGTTAATTACAATTACTAATTAACATGAACAAAACTTCTAAGATTTTTGAAAAAATATAAGTATTTTTGGTTAATTTAGAAAATGTTGTGTGCAAGTTATTTCCCTTTATCTTCATAATAATATTTGTGATTGGAAGATATTCATGTTTTGATGTGCATGGTGCAATAACGAAATTGTAATAATTGTTTATTGTCATATTTCTATATTAAAGAGATTGTAATTCCCATAATCAGCAATTGCGTCCCATTAGTCCAGTTTTTAACTCATTGTGCACCAAGCCCACCCTCACCCTCAATATTCTTGGAACTAGTAGTATTCTTGGAACACACGCAAATTCCAGTAGAACAAATCTTATTGATACAATATTTACAATTCCTTAGAAGAAAGGACAAATAAAGGGTAGCTACGAATTAGAAGCAATGACTAGATGCAGTGTGTTTCACAATACTATTCGAGTTCAAAGGAGAGCTCTCATTCGTGGCATGATGGTAATAAAATGGAGCTCAAGCATATCTATTAAAAAAATACACACTTGTACAAAATAAATACATCAATGCAATGGAAAGTGTCCAATCAACAACAAAGTAGCCCTACCCTATCCAATTGACTTGCAGCGAAGCTATTATTTACCTTTTTTTTTTTTTTTTTTCTCTTTCTTCATAAGTGAGTGAATGTTAAATATGCTAGTTTCCTTAGATGTTGCTAATTTCTTTGCTCTTTTGTTTGTAAGGTTTCGAAAAGTGTGGTGTGGTATTGAAGAGATTTTTTTATAGTGGAACGAATCTTTTTTATATTGAACATCTTTTCTCTACAGTGTAATTGAATAGATCTCTACGGTATTGAATGGATCTTTCTATGTGGATAACATATATTTGTGGTTTTGAGCATCTTCTCTCTCCATGGTGTAATTGAACAAATTTATGTGGTACTGAACATAAGAGACTCAATGGAAAGGAAGGTACGTAGGAAGGCAATGTTAGGGTCCCAACCTCTCTAACCCCCTAAGTATATATATTATTATGTATTGATATGTATGGAGGTCATTATTAGTAAATAAGGCCTACGTAGTACTGTGAACACACTTATTGCAAGAAGGATTATTAGAAATTTTTGCCTATTAGAAAGTTCCTTCTCTAGAATGTTCTTAGAGGATAGAAAGTACTATATAAATATATAAAAGAATTTGTATAACGTGTCTTCGAAAATATTTGTAATCTAAGCTATGTTCTACTGAAGGTTTCCCCCTCGAAGAGGAAAGTGAACATTGCTTCTATATCACTAAAGGTATCACATTTTTCTTATATTTTCCATTGTGCATTACTCTTTATATGATATGTCTAAGTAATATTTGTGATTTATGCTCTGAATATTTATATTTGGTGCATCACAAGTGGTATCAGAGTTTTTTCCTGGCACCATTTTTAGAACAATTTGTTTTAGGATAGATACATGGTCCAACATCTATAAATAACACAGAGATGTGGTGTTATGTGGGTAAACCTTGTTGATGTGTTTGGTAGCATCGGACAGGTACTTCCATGTGTTTTTGTGTCAACACGTGGGAGTCATCATTATTACTTCTCAGAACCTTAGAAGATTCACTTTAATAAGTGATTAATAAAGTGAATGTACTTGTGTAATAAATTGTTTTTAATCTAATTAAATGCCCAAGTATTTGGCATTAGTAATTAAATTAAGTCCTAGTCGTTAGACCCAAAGTGGACGTGAGATAAGATCTCAGTCATTGATCACTTTAGGAGATATAGGGTTTTGGACAATCTAAGTGAGAGGAGGAGACACGGTGATGGTACACAAAGAGTGAGAGAGCACTCATGTGTGCAGGGGAAGGGGCCAAGGAAAGGGTGCAAGGGTGTAGCAAGAGAAGTAGCAACCAGCAAGATCAAAGGACAAATCTTGGGTAATATACTAGGTTATTTGTTACATTTGTATTTCCTTAGAAGGGACATTATCCCAGGACAGGAGCCCTGATTTTATTTAATAAAATCATCATATATATGGTTTTCCTACAAGGGTTTTTCAGGGGTTGTTTCCCTGAAAATATCTTATGCAAATGTGTTTAATTTCTAATTTTGTTCCTGCTGAATTTTATCATTAAGTAACCTACTTGTGTTATTATTCAGTAAATGTGTTTTGCTTGGAATTAATGGTCAAGTGCTAGGTTACAGATTTTAACATGGTATCAGAGTGAGGTTCTGAAAGGTGAAACTCGATTACACAGGACAAGATATTGCAGCACGGGAAAAATCAATTTTGCCTGCAAGTTTGTGAGTAAGGTGAAACCTAGAAAATAAACAAACAAACAAAAGTACAACCTGCAGTTTCCACCGTAAAGACGCCATACAAGCCATATAAGTTGTACAATGTATGGTCGAGTATGCAACAAATCGATCTGTTCGGTAAGTCGCGGGTCGAGGCAGGGGCTACGAGCGTTGTATCCCCCAGCTAGGAGGATCTACGTAGAACTGGTGTGCATGGGAAGAAGAAAAGGCACACCGGACAAAGGAGGTGACAGATGTGGGTGCAAGAGTATCACATGAGTAAAGATGCCAGAAAATAAGGGCCACCATAGAGGATTAGCCATCAACTGAGAAAGGATAATACAGTTGGGAGAAGACTCAATGGGTGTGGTGTTGTAGTTGTGTGAGAGACCAACCTCCAAACTGCAGGTGAAGGAGCCGCAGGTGGAATAAAATATTGACAACTAAGTTAGCTACAAGGATCCACTGTATAGTTGTAGCCGCCGAGTAAAAGATAGTCATTATTGGGGTTTATGGTGCGACTGAGAGGTAAGAGTTTTCCCGCTAGAAATGGAAAAGTTGTTGACAGCCTGCATGGAAGAATTGAGCATGTGAAGTTTCCAGCAGGGCTAGCAGGGCAGCTGAAAGGAGGCAACCTCCATCTGAGGATCGATAAGCCATATATCCGCAAGCATGGAAATCGCCAGGATAGGAAAATTGTTGGGTAGCCCTAGGTAGCGGGCAGAGTGCCTAGAAAATTTTGGGAAGAAATATTATTGCCCCAGAATTGTTTGGGAAGTGGGCAGGTATCCTGGGCATCAAGCAGGAACACCGGGAAGTAGGCTGAGGAAGTTCCTACAAAGGGCTCAAGCAACTCAAGAAACAGTCGGGTAGCACGTAGAAAAGTTCAAGAAATGAACAGAGATCCCAAAAAGGTTGTGGGAAGCCTCAAACAACTTCAAGCAGCAGGTCCGAGCAACGGGCAACAGAGTTCGAGCAACAGGTAGCAAGTCTCGGGTAGGGAATTAGGAAGCTAGTGAAAGTCTTTGAAGAAGGATCCAAGTGAGACGGAAAGGATTCCTTTCATTTCAAAGGGAGCAGCCAATCAGGGGGATTGGAGAGAAGCCATGGTAGTGGATTTGGTAGAGAAGACAGATCCATCTTCAGGTGGTATAAGTACCTTCCTCGCGAAGAGGGAGTGTTGATGTTTTTGGTAGCATTAGATAGGTACTTCCACGTGTGTCTATTTCAACATGTGGGAGTCATCATTATTACCTCTCAAAACCTTATAAGTTTCACTTTAAATGATTAATAAAGTGAATGTACTTTTGTAATAGAGTGATTTTACTTTAATTAAATGCCTAAGTATTTGGAATTAGTAATCAAATTAAGTCCTAGCCATTAGATCCAAAGTGAACACAAGATTAGATCTCAGTCGTTGATCACTTTAGGAGATCTAGGGTTTTGGACTTAGGGTAAACTCAAGGTTATAAAAGAAAGCCTAAGTGAGAGGAGGAGACATGCTGATGGTACATAAAGAGTGAGTGATCAATCAAGTGTGCAGGGGCAGGGGCTGAGGAAAGGGTGCAAGGGGGCATCAAGGGAAGTGGCAGCTAGAAATATCAAAGGACTGATCTTGGGTAATAGGCTAGGCTATTTGTTGCCTTTTTATTTCCTCATAAGGGCCATTATCCTAGGATAGGAGCCCTAATTTTATTTAATAAATCATCACAAATCTAGTTTTCCCGCAAGGGTTTTTCTAGGGGTTGTTTACTTGAAAATATTTTGTGCAATTGTGTTTGGTTTCTGATTTTTCTTCCGCTAAATTTTATCATTAATTAACCTAGCTATGATATTATTCAATAAATTTTTTTTCTTGGAATTAATGGTCAAGTGCTAGGTTACAGATTTCAACAAACATGTGGTAGGGAAATAATACATGCATAAACTACAAGAGGTTTCACCTAGTTGGAAACCCTCGTAACCCCTATTGGTACCCCTTCAAGTAGTACTGCATCAGACAACACATGTATACAGAATTCACTTCCACATACCCTCAAGTATATCGGAAGTCCTATAGTGTTATAAAACCATCCTTCGATCAACTTATCAATTTCCTGATTGCTATTGTGGCACCAAGAATAGAAATCAAGAAGATTACTCTCTCGTACATGGGTAATCGGGTAGTATGGATAAGGGTACGGTCGAACCTCCTTAGTCAAAGCCCTAAGATATCGGGTCATGTAATATTGTTGGACCTTGCAAGTATATAATATATCTATAGCATAGGGGTTACTCATTTTTCCTTAAGTCCCTTGCAACCCTAATCCTTGTTGTCGATCTAGAAAATTTCTAAGGTGCTCTATTGAAATTTGTATCACTGGAAACCATGCTTCTTGCTTCCTCTTTGGGAAATTCTTACATAATTTTCAATATTAATAATTTGAGAATTATTTCAACGTAGTATTTCTCAGTCCAGAGTATAACTCCAAAAAAGTAAAAAGATTATAAACTAGACCCACCAACACCCTTATTTGGGACCTATATCACTAGAGTATTGTTGTCACATTGATTGCAGTGATACCCCTCTTTTGTAATCCTTTTTATGTGGACACACTCACCCCATTATTAACTAACTATATCAACAGCTCCAAAAATTCACATTAATCACATTCCTACAAAACCCTTGTTAGTAATTTTGTGTGGACACGCTAACTCCACCCCCACATTACCTTTTTTCTTGTGCAACCTCTATATATGGCCACAAAAATATAAGAAATTGGAAACCATGTTTTGAACATAGAGAAAATATGTGAATCCTTTGACACCAAACTCATGAAATATCAAGTTGATACCAACAAAAAAAATGCTACAATTAATGACAAGCTTACTACACTTACTACCAAGTTTAGTGCATTGGATAGCATGCAAGATAACCTCTCTAAATTTCTTAAAAAAATTGTCAATTCCAACTACCTGGAATATCCCTTACACCAAGAAGATTTGAATCCTCCCACTCCATGGGGCTTCGCTCTTACACCCTTATTCATGATCTGTGCCTTCCTAAAGTGGATGTGAATAAATTTGATAGCTTAGAACCCACTACCTAGGTCACTCATATGAAACACTATTTTCCACTACATATCGATGACTTACTGAAACTTTGTTTTGGTGTCTTATAATTAGATCCTGAGCATTGGAAATGGTGTAAATGGCGTAAGAATTCCCATAGAGGTTGTATTGCTTAGAATTAATTTGTCACATATCGTTATGAGCATTTTGACACTGATACTCATCATTTGGGACACTTAACCAAGCTTAAATATTTAGTTACAGTTGAATATTACATCTCTACTTTTGAGAAACTAGCTTTCCACACAGAAGGCACGTCAGATACCTTTTTCAAAGAATGTTTCATTAGTTTTCTAAAGGAATAAATATGTGCTTATGTCTTAATGGCTCTCCCTACCACTTAGCTTGAAGCCACTCACCAATCTAGGGAAGAAAAACATGCAATTACTACTCAAATAAAAAAACCATCCTTCATTCCTTGCCCCCATCCCACCAATCCTTCTCTTCCCTCTCATCCTCTCAAGATCCACAAATTAAATAGGGATAAAATGGTTGAACAATAACTTAAATTCCTTTGTTATGATTGTGATGAAAAATATTTTCTTAGGCACAAATTTAAGTAGCATAAACTCTTTATGACCATTTCCTAAGACATTTATGAATATGATGGTGATGCTCTCCCTCAAGCCCTCTACCTCAGCTAGATTGTGACATTTTTCCTTTTGATCAACCCACTGTGGAACCCCAAATATCCCTCCACACCTTGATTGGTATTTCATCTCTCCAAACCCTTAAATTAATTGATTATATCAATCACTATAAATTCATTTTCTTAATTGACAATGACAGCACCCGTAACTTTATTCATTGTCATGTCACCCAAGAGACACATACTTATATCCATGCAGTGAAAAACTTCCATATCGTGATTACTAATGGTATCTCTATGAAGTGTGGGTGTCGTTGTGAAAATGTGAGCCTTAAAATTGGAGATTATTCTTTGAAATACCACATGTTTTCCATTGAAACGAGTGTTTGTGACATTTTTGGGGGTGTTTAATGGTTGCACACATTGGGTCCCATCACCGTGGATTTCCAAGAGTTATACATGAGATTCCAACAAGATGGTCCTTGTTACACTCTCCAAGGAATCACTACATGTTCTCCAAATATTTTCAGCTCCCATTGTATGGAAAAACTCCTCAAAAGAGGACACTCTAGCATTATCTCCAAGTTTCATGCTATTCAATATTTTGAGACCCCTTCCCAACTTGGTCATCATTACATGAAATCCCTCTTAACCAAACACCAAAAAAATTGGAAACCCCCCAAGGCATCCCACCGTCTCATGGTGCCCACAACCATTCCATTTCACTCATACCTAGTAGCCTCCCACCTAATGTTCACCCTTATCACCACCCCTTTTCTTAGAAAAAAAAAATTGAAAATATTGTTTATGAATTGTTAGATACAAGTGTTATCCACCCTAGTACAAGTCCTTTTTCATCCTCGCTGGTCATGGTACTCAAAAAAGAAGGCACTTGGCACATGTGTCTTGATTTTTGTGCTCTCAATAGAATCATCATCAAGGACAAGTTTTTCATTCCAGTTATTGATGATATTTTTGATGAAATTAAAGGTGCCCAATTCTTTACCTAAATTGACCTCCATTCAAGATAACAACAAATCCATATGAAAGAGGTTGATATTTCCAAAACTTCTTTTCACACTCATGAAGGCCATTATGAGTTTTTGGTGATGCCTTTTGGCCTTTGTAATGCACCCTCCACCTTCCAGAGTCTCATGAATCATATATTTAAACCCTTTCTACATCATTTTTTCTTGTAAAACTTGGCAGACCCATTTTACCCATGTGGATAGGGTTTTACAACTCCTTTCTCATCATCAAATATTTCTCAAGAGGTCCAAATGTGCCTTTGGGATTTATAAAGTTGAATATTTGGGTCATATTGTTAGTAAGGATGGTGTATGAGTGGACCCAAAAAAAATTCAAGCAATGAAGGATTGGCCCCATCCTACAAATCCTAAAAGTTTACAAGGTTTCCCGGGTCTAATAGGGTATTATAGAAATTTCATCCATAACTATGGAAAAATTGTGGCTCTTGTCACTGCCTTAAGAAAAAATATTTCAATTGGAATTGAAAGATGCTATGTGTACCACACCAGTATTTTCTCTACTCGACCTCATTAAGACTTGTTTTTTGGAATGTGATGCCTCAGGAAACGTCATAGGAGCAGTTCCCATACAATAAGGCAGACCCTTTCCCTACACAAGTAAGTAGTTTTGTGACCGAACTTTGGGCAAGTCCACCTATGAAAAATAAATGTTGGTCATTTTTTATGTTGTGGATATATAGTTTCCTTACTTGCTTGGGCATCGTTTCTAGATAAAAACTAATCATCATAGCCTCAAATGATTTTTGGAGCAAAGGATTTCATCACTAGAACAACAAAAATGGGTTACCAAAATGATAATATATGATTCTAAGATCATTTACAAGAGCAGTAAGGATAATGTGGTCATTGATTCTTTTTCCAGAAAATATGAAGAGAAAGGGTCCCTCTTTTCACTCTCATTCATTGTAGATGATTGGGTGAATGAAATCCATAATGAATGCTTCACCAATCCAAATATTTCCATCCTGATCTAGCAACTTCAACATGATTCTAATGTATCTCCCGAATGCACTTCAAGAATGATGAACTTCGTTATAAAGGGAATTTTTATTTTATCAAGTAATCTAATTTTAAATCCACTATGTTATCTGAACTCCATGCATCCCCAACATCATGTCATTTTGGATTTCATAAAACATATGAACGGATCAAATGTTTCTTATTTTGGGAAGGAATGAAAAAGGACATCCACGCCTTCGTGGATAAATGCAATATTTTCCAATTACACAAGAGAGAAACAATGAAGACCCCAAGTTCATTACAACCTTTACCTATTCCACCTACTTTATAAACATAAATTTATGTGGACTTCATTGTGGGGCTACCCAAATATGGCAATAAATCAGTGATTATGGCTGTGGTTAATAGAGTTTCTAAATATGCTCATTAAATCCATGGTTTATCAAGTATTCATGGATAATATCTTTAAAATACATGGTATGCCCCAATCTGTTCTCATGGATTGTGATCCCACTTTCACTATTAAATTTCTGGCAAGAATTGTTCAAGCTACAGGGCACCCAATTGAATATTAGCAATGCATATCACCCCCAAATTGATGGTCAAATGGAAGTTGTCAACAAGTGTTTGGAAGAATATTTGAGGTGCTTCGCTTCAGAATGACGATCTCAATGGGATCAATGGTTTCCCATCGTTGAATGGTGCTAAAATAAAACTCATCATGGTGCCACTCTCATGACCCCATTTGAGCCAATATATGGCCAAAATCCTCCATTTGTATTATCTTACCTACCAAGTGTCTCCAAGGTACAATAGGTTGAAAAAACCCTTACATCTAGGGATAATATTATGTGCACTCTCAAAAATAGTATAGTCATGGCTCGTAATCGAATGAAGAAACAATTTGATAAGAATCACTTTGAATGCTATCTTGAAGAAGGGGATCAGGTCTTCCTTCATCTACAACCATATAAACAAACTTCCTTCAAATAATTCCACTACTAGAGGTTGGCTCCAAATTTTTATGGCCCCTATACAATCCTCAATGTAATGGGTAGGTGGCTTACAAATTAGCACTTCCCAACCACTCTAAGATTCATCCAATATTTCATGTCTACAACTTAAAGAAATTCATAGGATCCAATTGTCGAGTTCAAAATAATATACCTAAATTGGATGAATAATGTTCCATTTGGTTACAGCTAGAGGGAATCCTTGACAAACAAGATAATCATCTCTACCAATGCACGATACAGGAAGTTTTAGTACAATGGAAGGATACACAGCCAGAAGGTGCTACATCAGAACTAGCAGTCATTCTGCAACACTTTCCACATCCAAAGCCTTGATGAAAAGGATGATTTTTAAGGAGGAGGGCACGTTAGGTTCGTAACCTCCCTAACCCCTTAAGTAGATATATTATTATGTATTACTATGTATGGAGGCCATCATCAATAAATAAGGCCTTGTTGATCTATATATAAGCTCACTTCTTTCTTGTTTTACCTTTTCTTTACTTAGAAATTTTTCAATCCATGGCAGGTTGATATCCTTATTTATCAATCTCTGTGTTATACAAAATATACTTATATTCTTCGTTGCATCCATATCACACCATAAATTGGACATTTCTTAAATTATTTCACAACGACGGGTTTGTGGGTTAGTATAGTTATTCTCTTTCAAGTCTACCCGTCTATCATCATCGAAATGCACCTTATTATTGTGTGACCCTCTTTTTTCACTTTAATTAGAATATTTTAAAGCACAGTAGGTTCTCGGGTTGGCAAACTCGAGGGTTCATTTTTCCCCTTTCATTTTCTTATGCTCCATGAGTCCAATCGACTCTTGACTCTTTTAAACAAATTGATACTTAGCCAATTTTCAGTCCCACTATGAGTTTACGGGTTAGCGGGTTCTATTTTTGTTCCTTCATTTATCGATATCTACGTCCAGCCCTCCAATGTATTACATAAGTTACTTTTCACTTCCCCCGAGATTTATTAAATGTTAATCTTATGAAGAATAATATTAAATCAATTTTGAAAAGGCCATTATTAATGGCATATTTTTCGAGGTAATCTTTCATTTAATCAGAAATAATTCTTTTATTGAAAAATGAGCTGCAAGTTATATTATCAAAAGTGTATTTAATTTTAAATTAAAATTTCAAATTGAATATCAAAATTTTTCTAACTTTCAAACGACATGGTAATGAAAGGAAGAGAACACTTATGTGGGGATTCTTTGAATCTATTTTGAAAAGAAGACCAGAGGTTCCAGTGGTTGAGGTCTTATTGGTACTATTCTTCCCTACCACTACCAAAAAGGAACGAGAATATAGTATGGACGTCGGGCATCACTTCAGCAAGATGCATACCAAAGGTTTTTGACTCCAGGTAAATTGTTTCTTGGTGTGTTGATAAGTATGAACATAATCAGAGAATAATACAATTTCAATGGGAATGTCCTATTTATTTATCACCATCAATTTTCATAAGAATGTTGAAGCTCCCTGATCCAACCATCACATTCAAAGGGGAGGAAGCTAGACAATTCCTTAAGGAAAGAAATTCTGGACTTGAGCTCTTGCGGGAATACCTTGAAGATACTGCCACAATTTTGGAGGATTTATCAAATATTCAGGTTCGTTTGATAAAAAATCCTTACAAAGAGATTGTATGGCTCTTTACCAAAGTCACATGTTAGTAATCAATATCGACAATTCCTCAATTATCCCTTTACATTTTATATTTTACAGTTCACAAGAAGGCAATCTTCGACTAGGCGAAGATTATCTCCATTGAAATTTCTTCAAAACTAGTGAACTTTCAGGGAAAATAAAGGTCCTACATGTCTTCATACTTGATATTTTCTATTACTTATTGTCATGTTTTTAAAGGGTTGAGTATTGGAAGGAGGGTCGACTGTAAGATTGATCCAGTACTCATGTGGTACCAAGCCATTTAGAGAGGGTTACTTATCACTTTTATGAAGTCTATAATGAATTTGTTTTTGTTTTCAAGAAAATTATATTTGGTCCAAAAACATCTAGATTATCTTTGGAAGCATCAAAATTCGTAGATAAAAAGGGAAGTTATGAGAAATTGCAGCATTATACTGTGATAAGAATATTTTGTTCTCATGAGAAACCTTACTACCTCCCTTATTATGTTTTAGATAGAATGTTTGTCATAGAATTTGCAAGACAATAAAGATTTTGGGTACATTTCTTCCATGATAAAAGGAAAAATCAATTTATTCTAATGTCATGGAAAATTGGGAAAATTTTGTTAAGAGGCATTTCCAAAATTGATGAATTTGTAGTTCTATTGGATCAATACAAACTGAAATTTGCAAATGAAATCAAGGGTTTCAATCCTAATCATATTTTCATGGATCATATGAATTCTATTGGATACATTACTTCACTTGCAAATACATTTCTATTTGAAGAAGAAGGAAGAGATAGTCAAGACCCACTAGAACCAGTTGGCGAAACAAATATGGAAGATATTGAAACTATTTTGAGCACTATAGATAAGCACAAAGAGAGAGGAAAGGTTACGAATGAAAGAAGTGCTCATTCGCCAAGTGTGTCACAAAGAGGGAGAAAATATGATGCTTAAGGAGAGAGTTAAAGAATTGGAATTCTCTTTAATGCCATCTCCTATCTTTGTAAATCCATTGGTTACTATTCAACCTTGGGGAAATCCCAATGGGACACCCGAGTCGAGTTCAAAGTTGAAAGGAACGTCAAGTTTGTTGATTGCGGTTAGAAAATTTGTTGGAGAGAATATCAAAAAGAGAATGTATCTTATTCTAGAAGCATGGGATACAGGGAGTAATATTGTTTCTTTCGATCCAAAGTTAAATAGTTTTAGAGAGTATGTGCAAGTTGATTTAAATAATGAAGAAGGTTTTTCTAAAGATGTTGTTATCACATTTACCTTGAAAGTTTCTAGTATGACTGAGATGAAAAGTAAAGAAGAAGACCTACCTTCTCCAGCCCGAATCAAATAGTTAAGGACCTGTTGGATTAAAAGGATAAAGATATTGAAAGAAATATTGGATGATTGTGATGATGTCATTGTCAAAAAGGAAGAATTTTATCACAGGTTGACTGAGATAGACTTGGTAGGAACCACGGGATAAGTACAGGACCCAAAGTTAATATTAAACTCTATTTTTATGACAAGGCATCAATTTGAAGAACACGTGGAAATATTGAAGGGTTTGTTTGCTGAGAAATTTAATAGTATAATTGAATATAATGAAAATGAAATTGAAAATTGGTTGGTGAATTATGCAAATAAAAACAAAGACATTGAAGATACACTCCACCAAATTTCATATGAATTGAGAGAATTAGAAGGCATGTTATTTGATATAAAAAATACACAAGAGATCAATGTCACCCCAATGAAAGAATACATAGAAGATTGGTTAAAACGAGTTTTAATTAAGATAACTTAAGATGATTAGTTGGAGGCAATTGGTATTGGTCATGCAACCGCAATGAGAGATGATACAAAAGGCACATCAACAAGAAAATGAAAGGAGAGATTCCATCATAGTAAGTGCAAAATTGATCACATTCTTTTTTCCATTCTTTTCCACTTTCATAATTCATTCAATTATATTTTGTCTATCCCAAAGAGAATATAACTAATTTCTTATTGCTCCCTTCTTTTCTCTTTTCAGGACTTACATTATTCCTTCCATTTTTTGGCTATGTTCTTGTTATTAGTTCATTTCCTTGTTTTATGGTCCACGAGAGCTAATCCCAATCCATTTTTGGATGAGCTCCTTTTATTTTCTTAAGACTATTAAAGACTATTATATTTTTTAGAAAACTCTAGAGAACTACTTCGAGGTTAATTTTAATAGAATCTTTGAACTCTGAGAATTTGAGTATAAGATATTTTAAATTAAAATATCAAATATTATTTTGATTTTAATGAAAAGACTCATTTAAAGTTCTATGATATATGTGGGCCCTTCATTTCTCTTTCCTTAAATGTGATCAAGAAATATTTGAAACTGTGATGGATGTGAGATTCATGTTATTTTTCTTATAGTCATTTTCTTTGTATCATACTTCTACAAATTTGTTTATTTTATGAGTGAAGGTTCCTCGTCCATTTCTCAAGAATTCTTAATCCATGTATATTCTATTTAGTATTTTATTTTATTTGAATCGTGAAGATTTGGAGTTTTCTCTTTAACACTCTTCCATTTAAATATTGTTGTCCCAAGATCATCAAAGATAAATCTTTAAACAATTTAAAGAGGATTACCACCTCTATAAAAACAAAGGGGGGTTTTTAATCCTCATGAGGTTGTTGCTTCGAACGTAATTGATTCAAATATGAACAGGCCTATGTAGTAGTGTGAACATAATTATTAGAAGAAGGCTTGCTAGAAGTTTCTACCGACTATAAATTTGCTTCTCTAGAATGGTCTTAAGGGATAGAAAGTACCATACAAAGATATATAATACATTTTAAAATGTTTCTTGTAAATCATTTGTAATATGAGCTCTGATCTATTAGAGGTTTCTCCCTCGAAGAGGCAAGTGAAATTTGCTTCCATGTCGATAAAGTTATCACATTTTGCTCATATTTTCCATTTTTCTTTGTTCTTTCTACGATATATTTGAGTAATATATGTGATTTATGATCTGAATATTTATATTTAGTACATCACACGAGAGAAGGTAATATTCATGATCACCCAAGTCGATTGACGCTCAAACCTTCATACTTCCTTGATCAGATCTACAAATATGACTAGGACTCCAACTCTAGGAATGATCCCTCATGATTCAAAACAATTTATGGAGGAGCTCCTGGCTGAGAATTTGACGAGGGGGAATCTCATGCACTGGAGAAAAACTAGGTCATGAGGGTAACAAAATAAATTTAACATCTCTCTAAGTATTTCATTGCACTAGGTAATGTCAAACTTTCCAAGGACAAGATTGCCTCTTTGAAGTTAGCTTCTCAATTCGAAGAATTTTTTATTATTGTAAACAAAGTTAGGATTCTGAAAAGATTGTTGAATATTGATACCTATGAGAAAAGATAAAGTCACCAAGGAAGAATGGAAGATGAAATCAACCACATTGACTACTCAGAGGAATCATTCTCTGAAGACCAAATTTTCTACTCACCTTCCTTGTTTGGAGACTTAAAGACTAAGTCCTCTATCACTATGGGGGGGGTTTCCAATAATACTTCATTGAATAATACCTTAGGAAAGTGGGTCAGTAATGGGACTAATGTACTTTCTGAAAATAATTTATTGGAGTCCAGTCCCATTGGTTTTGAAGAGGATCAAATATGTCTTGACAAGCCCTTTTTTCCTTCCACATTGAAATTGGAGGGTGGACCCCATGTGAATGTTTTTACTATTGGGTGCTTTCCACAGGGGGTCATCACTCCCATCCTTGGTATCAATCAGTCTGAATTAGTTTACAAAATATATCCATACACTATTGCAAGTCTATGGCTTGTGGGGGAGAAACTAGAACATGCATAGTTGCAAAGTTTCTGACCCAAGATCTAGAATATCTCCATTGGTAGGAAAAAAACAAAGGTAATTAGATTTAGAGGAGGAGTATTTTTCTTGGTGATCAGTGAGGATCTTAGGGTAAGTCAAATAGCGGATATAGATGGCCTAATATAGGTTGGTAATTTGTTTGGTCATAAAGTCTCTATGTCTTCGATAAGTTCTTGGACCCAATAGGAATGGGCATCGCTTATTGGTTATGGCCCTATAGTCCATTTGTTGGCCCATGGTTGGCTAGGCTTTATTTCAGGAGCAAGGATGATGCCCTCCAAATTCTTAAGGGTTTTTATTTTATGGACAATATTATACTATTCATTAAATGATGGCACCCATTGTTCAATGCTCAAAAAGAATTTGAATCTAGTACCCCAATATGGGTCAAAGTGCCCAATTTACCTATTGAATTCTAGTCTAATTCTTGATTGAAGGTGATTTAGAATGCTCTAGTCAATCTTATCACTGCAAATGATAGTTATAAATATATTTGTTCATGCTAAGTGGCTCATATTCTAGTTGAGATTGATATTTGACAGGGTTTTTTTAATCCATAGAACTTGTGGTGGGTGACAAAGCTTATACTAAAATCTTGGATTATTTAAATATCTCTTTCAGATGTGTACGTTGTCACAATTATGGACATCTTGTGGAAGACTGCGGGAATAATTTTCAAAAGAAAGTATGGATATCTAAGGAAGTGAAAGTGGTGGTAGTCGATGAAACTACCCTTACTTCATCTATGACTATTGAGAATCCCAATGAACAGTGTGGATTGGAGGTGAAGTCTAGGAATGAGTTACAATATCCAAATGTTTTAAAAGGGGGTTCCTATGTATTGAAGGATATGTTAGTGGCGAACATGTCCATCCCATTAAGTGTCAGTTCACAATAGTTGGAGGTTCAAAATTATATTGTTGTAGTCGCATGTAATTATGATTCAAGAAACTATGGGGAAAGGGGATAATTTGGTCGGCCCAGCTAGTCTTTACAAGTCGACCCTAAAAGTGAGCATCGAAACACTATAAATACAGGATATATGTGCACATTTCAAGAGAATCCAAGAAAGAAGATCAAGTCTAAGGTGTGCAGAAGAGATATGAGGTGCAAAAGTGAAGCTGGAGAGTATTCTTAGATTCTAAAGGTGCAAGAGGAGTTTTCTAGTATTTTTAAGGGTGCGTTATGAAGGACTAAGGTCTATGATGTTGCAAAGTGCACTATTTTGGGGTTGTGATGCTACAATATTATATTATATTCTGGGAATTATTCTATGAGGTTTTCTAGGGAATGAAGGCTAAATCTGACTAGTGTTTGAATATATGTCTACAGTATGAAGAAAAAGAGAGGCGCCAGAGCATGAAAGTTAAGGATATGATGATGTTGTGAAATACGTGAAGTATGAAGCATGAAGGTGAAGTCAGAAGTATTATGTGTATGAATATCTTAGGTTGGTGTCTATATAGGTCTTACTGAGTTGGTTCTCAACTGAGAATATTGGTGTCTCTAGTACGTTGGTGCCTACACAATATCTTGTTAAATTGGTGCTCAGTTGAGGAGATCGGTGTCTCGTGTAGGTTGGTGCCTACATAATATATATTTGTGTCGGTGTTCAACTAAGAAGATTGGTGTCTCTAGTAGGTTGGTTCCTACGAGATTTGTAATAGTATTTTGGTGCCTACGTATATTTATAAGGATAAGTTTTTGTGGTTTTCTCCTGCAAGGGTTTCCAACTTAAACGTTGTGTACCATGATTTGTGTTTACATGCATTTACTATTTTAAAGTTAATGAATGATTGATGAATGCTAAATTAAAGTAAAAAAACATTATATTCGTTCACCCCTCCCCTCTCAATATAAGGATAAGTTCAAAAATTGGTCTCAGAGCGGGTTCCTTCAGAAACAATTTAACCACTAGAAGGTATATCTTGAGAACATATGGACTGTAAGGAAGGTATCCCTACAAACAGAACTCCTTTGTTCGATGGAACAAAATATGCATAATGGAGTATAATAATGAAGACATATTTGATGGCCCTTGGGTTTAATATCTGAGAATCAATCACAACATGTTATACAGATGAATTTGGGAAGGAGTCAAGTGAACACAATGCAAAAGCAATAGATGTCATCTTGAGTGGACTATCAGATTCTAATATTGTCAAGGTAATGCAATGTACATTAGCTAAACAGATTTGGAACAAGCTACAAAACATTTATGAAGAGAGATATGATGATTTTTCCATCTATGAATCAGAGACAAAAGAAGAACAATTTGTGAGAAAGATAAAAGGAGGACCTGGAAAATACAAAGAAAGGGAAGACAATGATGATGAAGAAGAATCTATCCATAACCATGGAAACAAAACTTGTTGATGAAGAAAATGGATATAATCATAAAGAAATGATAGATTCAAAGGAAGTGAATCTTGAAGAAGAACTCGTTAGTGCCTTAGAAGAAATAGGCAGACTCGGGGAAAATAATATAAAACAGAATAAGCAATTACATAAATATGAAAAGAAGGATCATGATCTTGAAGAAACAAAGAAGATAGTTATCATCCTAAAGACTGAACTAGAAGAGGAAAAAATGATAGAAGAAATGGTGAGAATCCAATTGAAAGAAAAGGAAGAGTAAGGAGGATATTGTTGGAAATATTTTTTTTTAATTATGTCAAAGACAGGGGGAGACTACAGATGTCCAAGACAAATATTACAAAATGGAGATTGTTGGAAATATTATTTTTGGATTTTTTGATGCTCAATTTGGACACCCCGTATTTGAAGGAATTTTTACTCTAAATACCTAGCTCAAATGAGAGCATAGGTTATATGGTTGGAAATATTATTCCAATATCTTTCCAACGTTAAATAGCACTCCCTGTAACAACCCAAATTGATTAATTGTTTATCATAGTTTTTAATTTAAATTTAATTAATTATTAAAATAAATTAAATGAGTCTTTTTATTATTTTATTATTTCTCAGTTTTTATTATTTTATTATTAAAATGTAGGTGAAGTAATTAATGAAGGGATAAGGTTGTTGGGGAATGAATGGGGGGATAACCCTTTTGGGGAATTAATGAAGGGGGGGGATTTGAGAGAGGAGGATAAGGAAGAACGGGAGGACTTGGAAGGGGTATCTCATATTTGTTTTAGAAATTCTGAAAGATAGAGAAGGAGGAAATTGGAAGAACAATGGTTTTGGGGAACTCTCATAGGGCACTTTTGTTGCTAGGAACTTTGGACTCGGGGGCCAGGAAACCACAAGGATTCCTGGAGCTAGGGATCCAAAGAGGTTGTTCCTAGTTTGCTGGGAGGTTAATATTCAGTTGGGAAGTTTGAGCAAACACAAGAACAAGTGAACATGGGGTTGAATCAACCAATCTGCAGGTGGAGGTATGTATTTTACCAGTTGGTATGTCATCATTATGTTGTTATCATTAATATGTTGTTTTTATTATGTTGTCAATATGTTGTTATCATTAATATGTTGTTGTTTTTTTTATTCATGTTATAAGAAAATAATGAAAGAAATTCTAAACTAAATTTAGTCATTCCGGTAGGAAATTACAGAAAACATCTGAAAAAGTTAAGCTTTACATATGGTATCAGAGCCTGGTTTCAAAACTGAAACCTGGGTTTGACCACCCACATCATTGGGATTTGTCTTTGTGCCAACATGGTATGCAACTCCCTTGCAGTTTGTTAATCCATACATTTCAACTCCCTTACAGTTTTTCATACCTCTAAGAGCAATATCTCTTCATCTGTATTCCAAATTGGATTGTTACAGTTTTCTTTGGGAGAAATATATATACATGTGGAGATGCATCTTTTTGAATCTTAGTGGAGCAAGGACATTGTGAGCGGTGTATTTTAAAATTGGAGTATTGTGTGTTCAAAGCATAGGCCAAACAATGTAAAATGAGCCTCGAATAGAACAGCTATTTTGTTTGTAAAGTAAAATTTCTATATGAGGCGTGTGGAGTCCAATCTCTCAAGGTAGAAACAATGATTATAGGCAAAATCTGAAAAATGAGTGACCAAAGATTATCATCAGCCCCAGAAGAATATTTTGTAAATTGGTCTTGTAGGTATCTCCTGTATATTAATTAAAAGTTTTATATTATTTACCAAAAATAGTGAGTGTAGATGCATCATGTAGGGAAGAATTTTGTGTTTATGTTTGCACTAGGGAAGAATTTTGTGTTTATGTTTGCACTAGAATTTTCAAAAATTCAAAACAGTAAGGCAATGAAATAAGGCAATGAAAGAGCCATACACTCTGGAATAAGAATATGTGCATATGGCCAGTAAAAATAATCTACATTATGCAGTTCCTACGGTTGTTTGATATGCATGCTGGAAGGAAGAAAAAAAAGTAACCCACTTTATTTCCAGAGGAAAAAAAAAGGACAGACGGAACGAATAACAAAATAGAGCAACTCCAATCCAAGAGAAAAATCAATCTCAAAGCAGAGAATATTATGATGTCGGACTTTCAAAGAGTACATAATAAGAGGCAATAAAGGCCTAAGATTCACTATCATCAACACCCGGTCCATATAACACACCAGCGTACTTGTCAGTAAACCCATTGAAGAAGCCATCTTGCAGCTTCCAAAAAAATACATGAGGTAAGCAGGCTATCAGAACCAGCTTGATGACTAGTTCCAATCCTCTCTACATCCATTACCTCAACCAGCAGGTACCCAAAGTCATATCCACTGTAAAAGGTAATCCAATGCACATTTTCGTTCAGCACCACGCCCGAGGACACGATAAGTTCGTCAAAGCGATGCAAATCAATTCTCTTCTCCTCATTCTTCTGGAAATCAATCCCACTCTGCTTCAGCAACTCACTGGAATCATGTGCATAGACATCAACATTGATGTTGAATTCCCTGAAATTGAATTTCCAGACACAATGCTCATCCGTACCGCATGTGGGAAAATTCCCATCTTGGTGCGAAAATGTGAGGCCCAGTTGAATCAATTTCAACATATCCACATTGGCTCTGAGCCTTTGATAATGGAACTCTGCACTATTTATAAAAACCCCCACAGGTATGACTACAACACCAGGGAACTCCGTGTCCATGGCTAGATAAGGTAAAGCATCAACTATTTCACGGATTAAATCAAATTCCTCTTCAAGGTTATCTGCCCATAACTCGCGTATCCAAAGAGTGACCTTCTGAGCTGTTGACATGTAGGCCAAAACCCTAGTCTTCTAGGCACCGGAATCCAAATCCCCAACATAGAGAGAAGATTGTTATGAATGTATGCCTTGGGACTCGTCCCTATGACCTCTGAAATCAAGAAAATACACCAATGCGTGATCAAATCCAGAGGTCCACGCGCTCATTTAATTGAGGAGGGTTTTACAATCGAAAAACCTGCTACCAACATCAAATTGAACGCCAGAAAATGCTAAGACCGGGTCGGGAATTGAAATGGGGTGCGTTAACACGATTTCACAACAAGAATTGAGGCCAAACGTTCAGAGATTCGGGCATAAATTGCTGGAATGGCGAATTCCCCCTATGCACACAACCCAAAACCTCAAAAAATAAAATTAAAACGACAAGAAAGGCTCTCCTCCTCGTGGTGTGGCGCTTGGTCTTGGACGCTAGCCTGTGTAGCAAAGAAAGGCCCTGGGATTCACTAATCAAGAAGGTCGCAGTGCTACAACCAGGAACAAAGAAAGCTATGGGTTTTATGGGATTGAAGCTCAAAAAATGGTCGCCCTATGCTCATCCACTCATAAAGAATAACCAAAACCCTAACAAATAAAATGAGGGAGCAAGCAAGGGGGGTTTTAGTGTTGATCTTTTGACCCCGAATTTTTTTGCGTTTATTTTACTATAATTTATTTAAGTGAATTTTAATTCCATTTATTTGTTGTTTATTTGATTTGATTTTTAATTTAGTTTAATTTTTATAAATATAATTACGCCGAAAGGCGTATACCTATTGACAATGGGCAGAATTAATCACCTTTTAATCATAAATTTCAATCTTACGGTTCGTAATTGAAGATGCTGGCATATTCTTCGTCGTCCTCTCTAATCAATGGATGAGATTTTGATAAATTAACTTCCGCTCATTTATAAAGATGTCCGTTTACGTGATTACTTTTTCACATTTACTAAATCAAATTAAAAAATTACTTGCTCATCACCAGATTGCCACGTTCAGTAATTAACAAATAACAATAGCGATTAAGAAACTGAGCAAATGCGTATCGGCGCGTGGATGTAAATTGCTGCGCGTGGATGTAAAACGTTTTACAGTTCGCCGTCATTTTTAAACCCAAGCGGATGCTTATGGCCGCGTGGAAAATTGGCCGCACCTTACCTTCCCTTCCCGGCCAGCCCCATCAGAAGACGATTCGTTTCAAAATAAAATCAGTTCACTCAATCAATGCCAATCCCGAAAGACGTATCCTCCACGCACGCCACCCGTCATTCAAATGGTCCCTGCTCTCAGAAGCCATTCAATATCTTTCGGCGTTTTTCAGCCGCGATTTAGAGGCTGCGCTAGTTGTATATAATTACTTTGTTATATATATAAGAATTTTTATTTAAATTATATATAAATAAATTTTGAATTAAATTATGGAGTGTATAAATAAAGTGTTTTATGGTTAGAAATGTATAATGCATGATTCGACATATAAATAAATTATTTACGGCTATAAAAAGTATATTTGATAAAAGGGGGTTTAGTTATTTGGGTCCAATGTTCTAATCTCAACTCAAACTCTAAATCTTCGAGTCATCCAGACGCTCCATGCACCAAACAAACTCGCCATCGACGAGTCCAAACCCCAAACATCATGTTTCATGTAGACCTGGGAGTGTGTATTACTAGGTTGAAGGTGTACGTCATTACTCTAGGGACGTATGACCTAATCATCGGAATGGACTGGTTAGAAGCCCATCAAGCTATGGTAGATTGTTTCGTGAAAAGGGTGCCTTGTGTTGACGATGAAGCAAGCTCAGTAGAGATCCACGGTGTACGGAGGAAAGTGTCTCTACATTTTATCTCGACCATGAAGTTTAAACGTTTCATGAGGCAAGGTTGTCGATTGTATGTAGTGGAAGTAGTGAATGAAGGGAAAGGACCCTCCTTGGATCAATATCTAGTATTGTCGTAGTTTAAGGATATTTTTCCAAAAGAGTTTCCAAGGTTATCTCTTGAGAGGGAGATTTATTTTACCATCGATATAAAACCTGGTGCAGAGCCAATTTCCAAGACACCGTATAGGATGATGGCACTGAAACTTTGTGAGTTGCAGATGCAATTGAAGGAACTACTTGACTTAGGGCTAATAAGGCCTAGTGTCTCACCTTGGGGTGCACCAGTAATTTTTGTGAAGAAGAAGGATGGTTCCTTACGAATGTGTATAGATTACAGGGACTTGAACCATGCTATAGTGAAAAATAGGTACCCAATGCCACATATAGATGACCTCTTTGATCATATGAAAGGAGCAACAGTTTTCTCAAAAATTGATCTACGATCAGGGTATCACCAATTAAGGATTAAGGAAGGAAATATTCCTAAAACTACCTTTCGAACTCGATTTGGGCATTACAAGTTTGTTTTAGTACCTTTTGGTTTCACCAATGCGCCAGCAGTATTCATGAGCCTCATGAATGGTGTATTCTGAAAGTACTTAGACCACTTTGTATAGGTCTTTCTGGATGATATCCTCATATATTCCAAGAATGAAAAAAAACATGGGGAACACTTACGAGTGGTGTTGTCATGCCTTAGAGAGAACAAATTGTATGAAAAGTTGTCGAAGTGTTCTTTCTTCCAGAAAGAAATTCACTATTTAGGTCATATCATTTCTGGTGAAGGGATATCTGTGGACCCAGAAAAGGTAAAGGACATTATGAAATGGCCAGTGTTGAAAAATGCTTATGAGGTAAGAAGCTTCATGGGGCTAGCGGGTTATTATCAAAGGTTTGTGGAAGGGTTCTCTAAAATAGTGAAACCCATCACCACCTTGTAGCGCAAGGGGGTCAAGTATGAATGGACATAATAATGTGATATTGCATTCATCGAGCTTAAGAGATTACTAACTAGTGCACCAATTCTATGAGTGTCGGATATGGAAAAAGACTTCATAGTCTTCACGGATTCCTCGAAGCAAGGATTGGGGGTCATGTTAATGCAGGATGGGGGAGTGATAGTGTATGCGTCAAGGAAGTTGAAGAAGCATGAGGTGATTTATGTTACTCATGATTTAGAGTTGATAGTTGCAATGTTAGCTTGAAGCTTTGGAGGCATTATCTAATGGGGCGAATCTTTGAGCTCAAAACAAACCATGAAAGCTGATGCAAGAGCATCGTCAGCAAGTACAAGTGGTAGGAAAACTCAATACCTGAGGAGGAATTCAGAACCTCGAACATGAGTCGGTACTGCAGATCTTTGGCAATTGATAGAAAAAGAAAAAGGAAAGATCACGCACGTAGACAAAAATGAGCACGCGTGACCTGGGAGTTTAACCCTAGTCTTGATGTAACCGAAATTAGGTAGCAGTTAGTTTAATTTCTTTTGTATAAAGAGAGGTTTTGTATGCCCTAAAGAGTATTACGAGAATTATGAGCAAGTAGGAATTTATGAACAGTAGTTGTTTCTTTGATTTTAACTGTAACCATGTTCTTGATTTTGAATGAATATAGTAGAGAAAAATTGATCCAATGTATGGTGTGAATATTGTTTACAATTTCCCTGTTGTTGTCGTTAATCTTTCCAAGAATGAATGAATCTTGATACAACTGTATGTAGATTTGAAATGCTTGCATAAAATTTAAAATCGCTTTTCTTCATGAGCCGGTGCAAGGTGTGCACACGGTCCGCAAAGAGTGCATTTACAGGGTCTATTTCGACTCGTAAAGCTTAGGAGAAATAGCATAGGATTCCCTTTGCAAGGAGTGCAAAGTGACTGCTGCAAGAAGTGCACAGCTATCACAAGAACTCAAATATGTGTAAAGATCTGTTGCAAAGAGTGCACAGGTTTGGAATTCGATGAAGAGCCGAAGCGACTCCATAAAGAAGTCGAAGGACGGGAGCAGAGGAATGCCAATAGGGCGAGAAAGAATTCTTTTCGAGAATCTTTGGATCTGAGTTTGACAAATTTCTCGAAAAATCAAGAAGTGCTTGGGAGATCGAAATCTTTGAGGAGATCAAGCTCAGAAGGGGTAGCAATTTCCAAGAAGTGTGAATGAGATCCAAGAAGTGGATTCGCGGGAAGGATAAAGGTCGAAGCCTTTAAATCTTTCGAAAAATCTTCTAAGTTAGAAGAAAGCGTAAGCTAAAGGGAAAATATATGGATCGTCCAATCAACGTTCAAACAATGAGGAGTGAGCACAAAGGAAAATATCTCATCCATTCGATCTAAGCGCAAAGTAAAGATCTCAGTTGTTTGATCTAAGAGCCAGAGAAAGGATCTTATCTGTCTGATCTACGTGCAAAAGGATCGTAGCTTTACAATCAAGGTAAAGTGCACTAACCTTAAGGATTTGAAAGTGTGCAGGAGAATCAAACTTATGAAACTCTGAAATCATAGGAGTCATCCATTGTCAAGAAGGACATGTGGCAAGAGATCAACATTTCGCTGACTCGCAGAGTGGAAAGGTCAAAGAGAAGAGTCCTGAGGATTCGCGAAGTGCGAACTCGCAAAAATATTACAGCCGTTGATTGTTCCGAAATCATCGAGACCGTCCATCATTAAGGAGGAAATGTGGCGAGAGATCATCATTTTGCTGACTCGTGACTTAAAGAATTCAAAGTCAAAGTTACAAGAAATCGCGAAATGTGAAATCACGAATTGATCACAACCATTGATCGAAGGAGGGAGCTGAACCATAGATCTGGTCTTATCAGAATTTCATGACTCAGGAAATCAGAGGTGAGGGTTCTGAGAATTCCTGAATCACGAAATCGCAATTTGATCTGAGTCGTCGGATCGAGGAGAGATCTGGACCATTGACTATCTAGGGAAACGATTCGCAAAGTGCGAACTCGCAAAACGCGAAATCACGAAGTGCTCGAAATATTGGCCCACGATCATAGCAAAGGGTCACATCGGTGAAGGAGAATAGACAGGCTAGCATGTGCTAGGCTCCTGCCGAGATTTCAGGAGTCGAGAGAGTCGGAGTGACTCACATGTAAAGACATGATATGCGAAGTCGCAATGCGCCTTTCGATTAGGCGATTGGTCACAACCTTGGCCACAGAAAGGGAGGGGCTTAACCAGGAGAGCTAGCGCCTAAATACACTAAAGCTTAAAAGCGTTAAGGAGAAAGTCGAGGGTTCCATATAACCTACACTTTAAGGGAAAGAAGGCATGTTAAGTGGAATTGAGGTTCTTGAGGGGCCGAAGAGTCAGTCAGACTCAGTTTCTTGATCGATCCTATACCGAGAGGTCGCACAGCCCTTAAGATAGAAGGGGGGTCTGCATCAAGTGGTATCAGAGCTCAGATTTTTAATTTTTGTAGCAGAGGGTAGATAAAGAGAATACTCTGACACCATCAAATGGTATCAGAGATGAAATTTTTGTTTGTAGATTTCAGGTGAAAGAGAAAGAGGAAAAGAGATAAAGGAGATAGTCACGTACCATCAAGAGGTATCAGAGTGGATTTCGTCTGCATATTTCAGGGGAAGGAGATAGAAAATACATTATGACTACGACGAGTAGTATCAAGAACTGGATGATGTGTTGATTAAGGTTGGTTGTCATTGATGTCAACCCTTGAAGAAATCCCCACAGCACAAAGGTTTGGGTAATGGACCGAAGATTGTTTGATGTAAATATGAATCATTATTGTCTTGTCATGGTTGACAAGAGGTAAAAATGGATGAACTTCAAAGTGGTCCCCTTATGGTGAAAGCCCTCACGAGAAGATGCTTTGTGGAGTAAGAGAACCCATGTTTAATTGTGGAATAATGAGATGAAGGACAATGAATTTGTCAGGTAAATTATCCTAGATGGATAGTGCATGTCATTCTATTTCCGGTGGTATGTGGAACGTCACATAACTCGTCACGATTAGAGAGTTATGGGCGTGAGAAGTTGGAGACCCCGGGTTTGGGTAATGGACCCAAGTTTGTTTGATGGATAACGGTATGAGTTATGATATATTTTTAGATAATACTATTCTATATGGATAGTACATGTCATTCCATTTCTGGTGGTATGTGGAAAGTCACATAACTCCTCACGGTTTGAGAGTTATGGCCTTACGAAGTTGGACGACCCTCATATGTCAACTAGAAGCCCCAAAAGGTCAAAGTAGTCAAAGTGGTTTAAGAGATTTTAAAAGGTAAATATTAAAGTGAAGTAATGAGTGTATTATAATTCAAAGTGAATGCAAAATAAATTCTTTCAATAATAAATTTAATGGAGAAATTAGAAGTGGGTTAACCCTAAAATAAGGAAAGTGGGGCCAAGTGATCTAGAAGATGTTTTTAAGGAAGCTACTTGGAGAGTATAAATAAGAGGCAAGGCTCTCTCATTTTAATCACACTTGACAATATTGAATATATATAGTTGTTTGAGGTAACCAAGGATATCTAAGCCAAAATTCTGAGGGAAGGTGAAGAAAAGAAGGCCGAAATGCAAGAAAGGATAAATTCTTTTGATGGTGCTTTCTAAGGTATGTTATTTACACGTCATCTCACCATTTTCGCTATAACGTTTTTTCTATAATGATTCAGACCTTGAAATTTCTATGCCATTTATAAAAATATCCAAGTATCTCTGGTAAAAAATTCATCTTGTGGGCCATTGTATTTTTGGAGTTACACTCCGTGGAAAATAGGGTTTATGGCTAGTCCTGAAACTAGTCAAAAACAGGTGTTTCGGGTAAAAAAGTCATAACTTCTTCATAATAGATCCAAATTAAGTGAAACAAAATGTGTTGGTTAGGGTATAGTATGTAGTATTTTTTATAGCATTTTCATATCAATTCAACAAATATTTCGTGCGGGGCATGCTCTACAAGGTCTCTCTCTAGAATAAGCCAGAATTCAGCAAGGTGTGCCATTTTTGCTATAAATCATTTTATGAGAAGTTCCAAGTAGTGACACCTGTAGGAATTGCATAAAACACACTAAAGAACATTGTATATCAGTTTCAGATATTTATACATTACAGGTACAAAGTTATTATTACTTCAAGTTAGGGTTGTTGACTAATCCAAAACTAGGCATGTGAGACTAAAGAAAAGTTTGATGAAAATGTTAGTCTCTTGTTGTTGAAGTTAAGGAAGGTTTTTAGGAATTTGATCATATACACCAAGTCTATTACAGAGCTACAAATCATATTTGGATGATGAAATTGATGAGGGCTTTTGGTTGAGGTATATGTTGAGTACATGGTTGAGACAAGTAGTTGATGAGTTGGCACATACATGAGGTGTGTAGTTGATGATGTTGATACATATTGATGAGTCATAGTTGATGAGTAGTTGAGACATGATTGGTACATACTTGGTACATCATTGGATGCACTTGTTTATGGTACAGATTGATTACAGGTTATTTGGTACAGGTTGGTGCATGGTTGATTCACTTGTTTATGGTACAGGTTGATTATAGGTTGAGGTACAGGTTGATGCATGGTTGATGCATGGTTCAGATTTATTGGTACGGGTTTACAATGGTATATCTCACAGTGACAGGTTGACAGTGGTTCCATCATTCTACTTCTACTTCAGGGTGGCAGGACGGGGCAAGGACAGGTGGTTGTAGCCACCTTTCGGTTGTAGTTGGAGAACATAGGGGGTTGTAGCCTCATTTTGGTTGTAGCCAGAGAATTGGGGAGTTGGAGCTTACCTCAGGTTGTAGACTGAGAAACTAGGGGGTTGGAGCCTCCTTCCAATTTCAGTTGGAAAACAAAGGAAGTTGGTGCTTCCAATGAATGTAATTCTTCAAGACATATAAGAAAAAGGATTCTGTGGTTTTCTCCCGATTTGGGTTTCCACGTAAAACACTGGTGTGCTATGTATGTGTATGTTTGTTAATTTGTTCATTGCTTAGTTACTCTACATTTATTGGATGATAATGTTTCATTGATATAACACTTGGATTATATGGTTAAAAAGGATTAAATTTCTCTATTAATGATTCACCCCCCCTCTCAGTAATCCAACAATTAGTATCAGAGCAGGTTCCTTCAGAAATCACTTTAACCACTAAAAGGTAGATCATGGAGAGTACCAACTCATATAAAAAGGGAATACCACAGTTTGATGGACAAAAGTATGTTTTTTGGAGAATGAGGATGAGGACATATATACAGGCACATGGATTTCAACTTTGGCAATCAATTCTAGATGGATACATAGCACCAACAGTTCCACCAACAAATGACAAAGAAATAATACTTGGTGAGAATATTCCAAAGCCACAAATGCACTTTTGAATGGTCTCAGTGATACGATATTCACCAAAGTTGCACACTGTAAATCCACTAAAGATATTTGGGACAAGCTTCAAAATATTTATGAAGGAGATACAAAAGTCAAAGCAACAAAGCTTCAAACTTACAGAGGTCAGTTCGAACAACTAAAAATGAAGGAAGATGAAGATATCATAGCCTACTTCTTACGAGTCGATGAAACAGTGAATGCAATCATAGGATTGGGAGAAGAAATTGAAGAATCTGTAATTGTTCAAAAGATATTAAGATCTCTTCCTATGAGATTCAACCCTAAGATATCAGTACTAGAAGAAAGATTGGATATGGACTCAATAAGCATGGACGAATTGCATGGAATCTTCATAGCATATGAAATGCGAATTAAGAAGGAAAATCCAGATGTAAAAGAAGCAGCCTTCAAGGCATCCAAAAGATCAAAGAAAAATAAAAAGGAACAAGAAGAATATAGCAGCAGCAGTGACGCCTCAGAAGATGATGAAGAAGTAGCCAACTTAATCAAAAGGCTGAACAAGGGAACCAATGGTAGGTATAGAGGTAAGCTCCCTTTAATTTGTTTTAATTGTGATGGTATTGGTCATTTTGCTAACAAATGTCCTCATAAGAAAAAGAGAAATGATGAAGGTTACTCAAAAGGAAAAAACACATATAAAGGCAAAAGAACTACAAAGAAAGTTTTCAAGAAAATCTTATACACCAAAGAAGACATATCATCATCAGATGAAGACTAAGTCAGTGACAATGAGACAGGAAGAGTTCTATTCATGGCAATAAAAGACTCTATCAAATAAGACTTCGAAGAAGAATATGAGGAAGTCGAAGAAGAATGTGAAGAAGTCGAAGAAGAAATTGAAGATGTAGAAGTTGACTATCGAGAAGAATTAATGTGTGCCATAGAAGTTATCAGAAGAGAAAAGAAGAAAAACAAGAAACTACAAGCAGAACTAGACAAGAAAAAGGACACTCGAGAACTAGAACAAATGATCACAAAATTGAAGGTTCAAATAGAAGAAGATAAAAGAATTGAAGAAGCACTCAAAGAACAACTAGAAGAAAAGGACAAGATCATTGGAAACTTGGAAGCAAAGGTTGTCACACTAAGAAAGGATATTCAAAAGAAAAATATGTAGAATAGATCAAAAGTTTTGGATGACATTATCAACAGTCAAAAATCTCATCTTGATAAGTCCAGACTTGGATACAATTAAACATAAAAGAGATCAAGATCCAAAACAACAGAGCAAGAAACAAATCCAAAGAGCTATGCAGAAACAATCAAAGAGGATAGGAAGATATATAAGGAAGATTACAGGGACACTCCTCCACCAAGAAGATTCAGATTTCAGAATTAACAACAGACAGATAGGCCTCAAGAAGAAGAAGGATTCATAAGAGAACCTCCTTTCAGAAGATCTTCAATTCCCAGGTATCAAACTTTATTTTTTGGTTTATGTTATGCATGTAATAATTTTGGACATAAAATTGTGAATTGCAGAGCTAACAACAGGAATAGTAACAACTTTGAGAGTTATACACAAAGGGATTATTCAAGGAGACCTAGTGACACACAAAGAAGAAGTTACAACAGGTTTAAATCTTTGAGCACTAAAGTGGAATGTTACAAATGTAACAATTTTGGACACATGGCCAAGTATTGTAGAATGACATTCCCTCCTAAAGAAGCTCAACAGAATAACAACAGTCACAGACAAGAACCTCAGAAAATGACATGGATAAGAAAGCAAGATCAATATAACAATGAAGAATGCACAACTGCTCTACAAGCTAAGCAGAAGAAACACGGCTGGTATGTTGACAGTGGATCTTCAAAACACATGACAGGTGATAAAGACAAATTTATTACATTACGAAAAGAAAAAAATGGATCTGTCTCATTCGGAAATGATAATTCATCCAAAATCATTGGAGAAGGCACAATTCAAATTGGGAACAAGAATGAAAAGGCACAAAATGTTCTACTGGTAGAAGATATGAAACATAATCTTCTAAGTGTGAGTCAAATGTGTGACCAAGGTCATAAACTTACTTTCGATTCAGAAAAGTGTGAGATAAGAAAATAAGGTTCAGGGAAATTGGTCGGTACAGATGAAAGAACTTCAAACAACATATATATGTTAAGTGAAATTGGAAACGAAAAGTGTTGTCTAGGAAAGGAAGATGAAATTTGGCTATGGCATAGAAGAATGGGTCACATGCATTTTGATAACCTTGTCAAAGTCAACAAAAGAAAAGCAGTTAGAGAATTGTCCCAGATCATGAAACCAACCAACACTTTCTGCAAGAATTGTCAACAAGGAAAGCAAACAAAGACCAAGTTCAAATCAAAGGAATATTCAACAAAAAAACCACTGGAAATTATGCACACTGATCTAGTTGGACCAACTACAACAAAGGGCTTAAAAGATGAAAAATACTTTATGTTATTAGTTGATGATTATACAAGAATGACCATAGTTTTCTTTCTCAAGAACAAGTCAGAAGCTTTTGAAAACTTCAATATCTACAAGGAAATGGTTGAAAATGAGATGGATTTAAGAATCAAATGTTTGAGATCTGATAATGGAGGAGAGTTCACTTCAAAGGAATTTATGGACTACTGTAGCAGTCATGGAATAAAAAGACAATTCTCTGTTGCTAGGACACCTCAACAGAATGGAGTTGTTGAAAGAAAGAACAAGACAGTACAAGAAATGGCTCGAACAATGCTAATGGATTCCAAATTGACAGATATATTTTGGACACAGGTAGTGCATACATCAGTTCACATTCAATATAGAGTAATGCTCAAAAACAACATTGATAAAACTCCCTACGAGCTATGGAAAGGAAGACCAGCAAATGTGAAGCACTTCAGAGTTTTTGGAAGAAAATGCTATATCAAAAGAGAAGATGGCATAATGGGAAAGTTTGACTCTCGTGTGGACAAAGGAATACTTGTTGGTTACTCAAGTACAAGGAAAGCATACAAGTGTTACAATCTAAGATTGAACAAAGTTGTGGAAAGCATCAGCGTAAAAATTGATGAAACATGCAGACCAAAATCAAAGGAAGAAGAAAACAAATCAATGGAACAACTTTTCAAAGAAGAAGATGAAAAAGAAGTAGAAGAGGAAGATGAAGATGAAGAGAATCCGACAGAAGCAGAAGAGCAAGTTCAGAAAGTATCTCCAAAGACACCTAGCAAACGAGTACAGAAGAATCATCCTTCAGATCAGATTATTGGAAACAAAGATGCAAGAGTTGAGACTAGAAGAAAAATCTGTTCACCAGAACAAACACACCTAGCACTCTTATCTACAATTGAACCAAACTGTTTTGAAGAAGCCAACAAGGATGGATTTTGGAATAAGTCCATGGGTGAAGAATTTGATCAAATAGAGAAAAATGACACTTGGGAATTGGTTCCAAGACCAAAGAATAAGAATGTGATCGACACAAAATGGGTTTTCAGGAATAAATTGAATGAAGATGGATAGGTTACAAGGAACAAAGCTAGATTGGTATGTAAAGGATATGCACAGGTTGAAGGAATCGACTCTGAAGAGACATTTGCCCCAATTGCCAGAATGGAAGCAATCCATTTACTTTTATCTTATGCATGCTCCAAAAATGTTAAAGTATATCAGATGGACATAAAATCAACTTTTCTGAATGGGGAACTTGAAGAAGAAGTCTACATTGAACAACCAGAAGGATTTCAGTTGTCAAAGAACACAGACTATGTATGTAAATTAAAGAAGGCCTTCTATGGTCTAAAACAGGCTCCTAGAGCATGGCACTCCAGACTGGATAAGTATCTGCAGCAGGTAGGGTTCAGAAAAGGAAGGGTAGACAACAACCTCTACATCAAGGTAAGTCAAGGTAATATTTTATTAATTGAAGTTTATGTTGATGATATTATTTTTGGTAGTGATGATGACAAGTTAAGCCAGAAATTTGCAAAAGACATGCATAATGAATTTGAAATGTCATTACTTGGAGAACTATCCTTCTTTTTGGGACTTCAGATACGTCAAAGCAACCAATGAATTTTTATTTTTCAAACCAAGTATATCAGAGAAATGTTAAAGAGGTTCGCAATGGAAGATTGCAAACCAGTTATCACTCCCATGCAAACCAGTTGTAAGTTGAGAAAAGATGATGATTCGAAGTCTACAGATCAGAGGCAATACAGGTCAATGATTGACAACCTACTATATGTGACAACATCCAGACCAGATGTAATGCAAGCAGTTGGACAGGTGGCACGATTTCAAGAAGCACCAAAGTAATCACATGTATTAGCAGTAAAGAGGATTTTCAGATATCTCAAAGGAAGATAAGAGTTTGGATTATGGTATCCAAAAGGAAAATATCTATCACTTATTGCTTACACAGATGCAGATTGGGCAAGTTGTATTGATGACCGACGAAGCACCAGTGGAGCATCGTTCTACTTAGGTGAGTGTTTGGTATCATGGCTAAGCAAGAAACAATCATCAGTATCTCTATCTACAGCCAAGGCAGAGTTTATTGTAGCAACAACATGTTTTACACGAGTTCTTTGGATGAAACAAACTTTGACAGATATACAGGTTGAGTATGATGAGCCCATTCCAATATATTGTGATAATACAAGTGCCATTAGTATCTCAAAAAACCCAGTGATGCACTCCAAGACGAAGCACATTCCAATCAAGTATCACTTTCTACAGGAACAGGTTGCAGAAAAGAACATCAGAGTTGAGTATGTGGGCACAAAAGAACAAGTGGCAGACATGTTTACAAAACCACTTCCACGGGAAGCCTTTGAATATCTTTGCCAAAGACTTGGAGTTATTTCTACTCCAAAATGAATGCTTTTTGAAATCTTATCTTAGATGTCTTAGATGTACACGAGGAAGCACCATAAGAGGATAGTTCAGTCAGGGGGAGCAGCCCCAGATGGAAAGATACCCTTTCCATTGATGACAAAGGGGGAGAGATGTATCAGATGCAGAGGACAGAGGCAAATTTATCAGATACAGAGGAAAAATGCATGGTTCCAAGGAGAGCATCAGTGATATGATTTCAATAATGCATCAGAGTGTTTCCATCAATGCCAATGGGGGAGATTGTTGATTAAGGTTGGTTGTCATTGATGTCAACCCTTGAAGAAAGCCCCACAATACAAAGGTTTGAGTAATTGACCCAATATTGTTTGATGTAAATATGACTCATTATTGTCTTGTCATGGTTGATAAGAAGTAAATATGGATGAACTCCAAAGTGGTCCCCTTATGGTGAAAGCCCTCACGAGGAGATGCTTTGCAGAGTAAGATAACCCATTCTTAATTGTGGAATAATGAGATGAAGGACAATGAATTTTTCAGTTAAACTATCCTATATGGATAGTTCTTGTCATTCCATTTCTGGTGGTATGTGGAACGTCACATAACTCCTCATGGTTAGAGAGTTATGGCCATGAGAAGTTGGAGACCCCAGGTTTGGGTAATGGACCCAAGTTTGTTTGATGGATAAATGTATGAGTTATGATATATTTTCATATAATACTATTCTATATGGATAGTACATGTCATTTCATTTTTTTTGGTATGTGGAACGTCACATAACTCCTCACGGTTTGAGAGTTATGGCCTTACGAAGTTGGAGGACCCTCATACGTCATCTAGAAGCCCCAAAAGATCAAAGTAGTCAAAGTGGTTTAAGATATTTTAAAAGGTAAATAATAAAGTGAAGTAATGAGTGTATTATAATTCAAAGTGAATGCAAAATAAATTCTTTCAATAATAAATTTAATGGAGAAATTAGAAGTGGGTTAACCCTAAAATAAGGAAAGTGGGGTCAAGTGACCTAGAAGATGTTTTTAAGGAAGCTACTTGGAGAGTATAAATAAGAGGCAAGGCTCTCTAATTTTAATCACACTTGAAAATATTTAATATCTATAGGTGTCTAAGGTAACCAAGGATATCTAAGATGAAATTCCAAGGGAAGGTGAAGAAAAGAAGTCTGAAATGCAAGGAAGGATAAATTCTTTTGATGGTGCTTTCTAAGGTATGTTATTTACAGGTCATCTCACCATTTTCGCTATAACTATTTTTCTATAATGATTCAGACCTTGACATTTCTATTCCATTGAGAAAACATATCCAAGTATCTATGATAGAAAATTCATCTTGTGGGTCATTGTATTTTTGGAGTTACACACCGTGGAAAATAGGGTTTGTGGCTAGTCCTAAAACTAGTCAAAAACAGGTGTTTCGGGTAAAAACATCATAACTTCTTCATAACAGATCCAAATTAAGTGAAAAAAATTGTGTTGGTTAGGTTACAGACTGTATTATTTTGTGTAACATTTTCAAATCAATTCAACAAATATTCTGTGTGGGGCACGCTCTACAAGGTCGCTCTCTAGAATAAGCCACAATTCAACAAGGTATGTCATTTTTGTTATAACTCCTTTTTTTAGAGGTTCCAAGTAGTGAAACCTGGAGGAATTGTGTAAAACACACTCAATAAAATTGTGTATCAGTTTCAAATATTTATACATTACAGATACAAAGTTATGATTACTTCAACTTAGGGTTGTTGACTAATCCAAAACTAGGCATGTGAGACTAAAGAAAAGTTTGATGAAAATGCTAGTCTCTTGTAGTTGAAGTTAAGAAAGGTTTTCAGGAATGTGATCATATGCACTAGGTCTATTACAGAGCTACAAATCAGATTTGGATGATGAAATTGATGAGGGATTTTGGTTGAGGTACATGTTGAGTACATGGTTGAGACAAGTANGTATAGTTGATGATGTTGGTACATATTGATGAGTCATAGTTGATGAGTAGTTGACACATGATTGGTATATACTTGGTACATGGTTTGATGCACTTGTTTATGGTACAGGTTGATTACAGGTTATTTGGTACAGGTTGGTGCATGGTTGATGCACTTGTTTATGGTACAGGTTGATTACAGGTTGAGGTACAGGTTGATGCATGGTTAATGAATGGTTCAGATTTATTGGTAGAAGTTTACAACGATATATCTCACAGTGACAGGTTGACAGTGGTTCCATCATTCTACTTCTTCTTCAGGGTGGTAGGACGAGGCAAGGACATGTGGTTGTAGCCACCTTTTGGTTGTAGTTGGAGAACATAGGGGGTTGTAGCCTCCTTCTGGTTGTAGCCAGAGAATTGGGGAGTTGGAGCTTCCCTCAAGTTGTAGCCTGGGAAGCTAGAGGGTTGGA
>ML796944.1:20935-37946 GCA_009831015.1 Picea engelmannii | reverse complement strand
CTGTGGCTATCAAGCTGTAACATTTTTGAATAGATCTGCCATTAATGAAAGAGGCACTTTACAGGATTCCTGCGCATGTTTACTGGTGATGTGATTTCTCAGTAAATGTTTTCTTGCTCTGTAATCATCTTGTTTTTCTGAAGCTAATCTTTACGAATAGCGTTATGTTATAGGATTTATCCCCGATACCCTGTTTCCGATTCTAAAGATTTCAGTGTTCATCTTCTAAAATATCTTCAATTAAGAGATTCTTAAGTGCTTGTTAGTTGAAGTTGTTTCCCTTAACTTTTCTTCTGATCCTCATTTTAATTATAAAAGATCCAGTGAGTGTGTTATCTCGCCCTGTGAAGGATTTCTTTGGCATTTCTGGTTGTTTCTCAGATTTGATTAAATACAGACCCCATAGCCCAATGGATGTGTAAGCTGCCTCAACCAATTTATAAACTCTTTTACAACAAAACCTACATGTCCTGTTTACCTAGCCTAAGATCTGAATTCAAAACAAAGTTAAATCATATAGAGAGATCCCTCTCTGAGTCTTGGAGGGCTAGATCCAAGACTCGAAGCAGTTCTGATGTTGCCTCTGTGATTGCCTTTTCAGCCTTGGGCAAATTACTGAGTGCTAACAAGTCCATAAAACTAAAGGAACACGAACGAAACTATGTCACTCATGACTTAGACTTGGCAACAATAATACACACCCTAAAGATGTGGCGGCACTACATAATGGAAAGAAAATTTATTTTATTAACGGATAACAGTGGTGTGAAATTTTTGTTTAGTCAACCAGACCTTAATGCAAGGCAAAAAAGATGGTTGGCCTTCTTGAGTGAATTTGACTTTGAGGTAAGACATATCAAGGGTAAGGAAAACAAGGTTGTTGATGCCTTAAGAAGAAGATTTCATGGGTTTTTTGAAATAAACATTAGCAAGGAAGAAAGTGATCTTGAATAGAGGATAAAGGTTGCGGTAATAACGATGAGAATTACACTAAAACAATGGCAGAAAAATGAAATAATACAGACAATTCAAACAAAACAGATCTGAGTTTGGGCAGATTCAGCGGAATTAAAGTTAACGGTTTTGGACGAAGTACACAAGAAACCATATTCTGGTCACCTGAGATACCAGAAAATGGTAACAGCACTAAGGAAGTTATTTTATTGGCCTAACATGAAGAGTGAAAAAGTAGAATACTTAGCTAAGTGTCAAGATTGTCAGCAGGTGAAAGCCGAACACCAGCATCTGACCGACCTATTGCAACCCTTACCTATGCCAGAATGGAAATGGGAGACTATGTCACTGGACTTTATTACAAGTTTGCCTAGAAATAAAAAACATAATGATTCAATTATGGTGGTAATCAATAAGCTTAGTAAGTCTGAACACTTTATTCATGTAAAGTCTACTTTTAAAGCTATTAACATCGCTGAAATATTCATGAAAGAAATTTTTAGACTACATGGTATTCCTAAAATGGTTATTTCGGATAGAGACATAAAATTTACATCTTCCTTTTGGAAAGAATTATTTGCAAGGTTAAATACTAACTTGAATTTCAGCACAATTTATCATCCACAAACGGATGGGAAAACTGAATGAACAAACCAAATCGTAGAAGATATGCTATGCATGTATGTAAGAACAAAACCAAGCAAGTGGAAAGACTACCTACACTTGGTGTAATTTGCATACAACAATGGTTACCAAACTTCCACTAAGATGAGCCCTTTTGAAGTATTGTATGGCAGAAAGTGTACGACTCCTATTAACTGGGATAACCCAGTTGACATACTCATGGTGGGACTAGAAATGATCTAGGAAATGGAGAGTACAGTAAGAAAAGTACAACAGAATTTAAAAGAGGCTCAGGACAGACATAAAGTTACGCGGACCTGAAAAGAAGACACCTGGAATTTCAAGTGGGAGACCACATCTATTTAAAAGTCAAAGCCTGAAAAATTTCACTAAATATAGGGAACTGTGCCAAGTTGGCATCTAGGTTTTGTGGCCCTTTCGAGATCTTAGCTCGAATTGGACCCGTAGCATACCAACTTGCACTTCCTGCCAATATAAAAATCCATAATGTATTTCATGTTTCTCTGTTAAAGAATTATGTTCATGACCCTACTCATATGATTGATTGGAACTTGGAGTAGGTGGAACCAGAAGGCGAGTTCCAAGCAGAACCTCTGCGCATTCTGGACAGGAGAGAAATAGCACTTCGGAACAGAGTCGTTGCACAGGTAAAAGTGCAATGGAAGCACTTTAATCTTGAGGAGGCCACTTGGGAGTTGGAGGGAGATCTACAGAAATATCATCCAATCCCGTTCCAAGAAAGGGAAGAACACTGAGGATAGTGTTTTATTGAAGGGGGAAAGGATGTAACATCCCCAAAAATAAATTATTTTTAAAGTCTGAAAATGCTTAGGAATTTATTTTTGTTTTTGGTAAATTCGAAATTGGAAAATTATTGCCATTTATGGAAATTCTGAATTTTGAATTTAGTTAATTGTAAATAATGATTATGACTATTGGGAAAATATCTAATTTGACCCAACTAACGTTTTGACTATGACGCTTGTAAGAAACAAATATTTTATATTTATTGTTGATGGACAAATGGAACAGCCAGGGTAAAATCAGATGACCATGACTCCATGAGTGGGGAACATGTTGGAACTACCTCAGGGCTGAATGTTACAAGTGGAAAATCAATAATTTGGCCATTGGAAGCCCCTAAAAATCATGGATTTGGAAAGATGCAAAAATTCCCAAGGGGAAAAAGACCTAGGCACAATTGCTTTTGGATATATAGCATATGGGAGGAGGTAGAACGCTGCCTAGTATGCTGGGGGGGAAATAATTATCTCTTGTTGTTATGAACATTGTTTTCTGAGTGTGAGGCAAGGATAAGTTGCTTAAACTGAAGGAAAATTGTTCAGAAGGAGTTTTGTAGTTCTCCCTCATGGATTCATGGTCAGGCTAGGGGGTGAACGGAGAAAGTAGCATTGGTTGTTCCATTCTAAGGTTGGGAGGAACGTGGTTGTTCCATTTGTTGTTTGGAAAACTTGCTCAGATATGTTCATCTACTCTTTCTTTGGTCATATGTTTCTTGATTTAAATGGTTGATAACATTACATCTATACAGTTCTGGGTGACTTATTTCTGTTGACCAACCCTCTAAACATAAGTCGTTTGATTTAATGACTAAAAGAGTATATCTATTTTAATTATGTATGATTTATTTCTTTGGATTAAATTACAAATTGGGTGGAAACAACTGTAGGATAAATCCTTACAAATCTAACTTTTTGCGTCGAATAAACTACATGTGTATCTTATCTATGAATAGAATTTAGTTATGTAAACACACTGGGAATGCATCTAGTTTTAAAATAAAATCAGTTCAATTCTGCTTTTGATAATATAGATCCTGTGTTTATATATGTTTAAGAAATCAATTGAAGAACTCGTATAATACATAAATTGCTAAGGAAAATACTAAAAAGTACTTAAGAATTAAAAGTATATATATGCATATGCATATTATTGTTAGGAATTACACATAGCCATATCACTCGGATATCTAATAGTATTCATGTTAAAATCAGACTTGTTATAATATCTATGTATGATGAGAACAATGTCGTACCTATATATTTCGAATCTGTGTAGAAGGTTTATAATCTATTTAAAATATCCAATGATTCATACAATAAGAGTCTCAACAATGGTATAGGAAGGTAAATATATATGTTTCCTTTTGATGTCAATAGTTTAAGATTGTACATTTCAAAACATTTACAAAAAAAAAGCTCCTTTTGATTTGAGTAGCGTAGAAATGAAAAAACTCAGTGAACTTAAGGAGCATAAATTTCGGAAGCACACAAGAATAAATACATGTATACATGGTTGTAGAGTGCAGATGCACGGCCATAGGAGTTAATTAAAGACTGTCCAATTCGGATAAAAAACATTGTATACCAAAAGATGTATCAACAGAATTTCAGTACCAAGTTCATTTATTGTAATTATAGAGTCCTGCATACATTGAAAACAAGTAGCCATAGCACTACTTTTTGTCCATTACGTACTATTTATTTATATTACATAGAAGTAAGGATTCCACCCTTATGACCTTTCTTTAAACTGAATATCTAGTTAAACCAACTGTCATAGAAGTCTGGTAATTCTACCGACGACAATTGTATTCTAACATAGTATTAGTTAATGTAATAAAACCTAGAAATTTTATTGTGCTATATCTAGAACCCCGAGTAACTTTTTCACAGGATGCGACCCTGAATTGAGAGAATTCAAACATCAACGGTCCTGCGAGAAAACCAAGAACATTAATGAGTAAATAGAAGTAAATAGAATTTCGAATGACAAGTTAGATTAAATTTCAAGACAAATTCTATGCTACAGAAATATTATAATCATGGTTCCCAACATTACTTAACTTGCGATTTCGATCGATCATGTCATCTGCGCAGTCGAAGAAGTCATCCAAAGACTGGAAGGGAGAAGTTGTCCAAGGTCGATCTGATGGGTACCCTCGCAAAAACTAGGGGTCCCATCATTAGATCATGATAAACAATTCTTTAACCATGAATACCAAAAATAAATAAAAGAATCTTTTGAAATTAAAATGATCAAGAATATACAGAGAATGTACTCCATCAATTTATACAGATTGCAACACCATTAAATCCATGAACCTTTAGCCTTGCCACTGTAATAAAAATATAACCTAATAGATGAAGACAAAAGACAACGAGATTCATCAGGGATTCAGAGTGCCTAAAAGCCCTGGTTGTTTTCCTTCTTTAAAGATGAGACGAGTTTTTTTTCCTATTTTCCTAACGACCGTGTGTCTCTAAATGAAATATAGGGAAAATTCTCCTAGGATTCTTTTAAAGCTCTGAAGAATAATAATGCACAGTGAGAACCATCACTGTGTTTAAATGTGTTGATCCACGATTAGGGTAAACCCTGTATGAATCTAAATCTTGTACAATAATAAAGAAAACCTACATCGACTTATAGCATTGAATTACGGTTGATAACCCGAGAATGACATAATTCCTTACGATGAGGTCAGAAGGTGAAGAATAAAGACTTAACGCGAACCAACAATTTAAAGAAATGAAATGCGACCCATACCTATAGAAAGTACAATAGGAATCAACCATTAGAAAAAGTGAGTATTACACAATGGGGAATCGAATCCGGCCTCGACGCATAACCCTCGCGATATAAAATACAAAACCATGATGGAACTCTTGGCAATAACGTTACCCTACAGAAATATCCTATGTTGAAAACACTTAGGGTTAAAGAAAATGATTATCCAGCTACATATCAGAAAGAGGCGGGGAAAACTATGAAGTAACAGAACCTGATTACAATCGATATTGCCTCTAGTAAAGTAGATTAAGATCCTACATAAAAGACATTACATAATAGATAACAAGTCATACCAAAGCATCAAAGTCTCAGGAGGACACAGGCAGAGCATATGCATCAATACCAGATGACGTAACCACATAGGACAGAGAACGAATAACCAATGTCGAAGAAGACTTAACTTGCAAGGGGTTCCAACCAGTGTTCTCTAAATGCTCCTTTCACCAATACGAGTTCCACCTTCACGGTTGTTGGTCACTACATGAGGTCGAGTAGTAACAGAGGAAGAACGACAGTGGTCTGCATAAACACAGGGACAAGAATGAATGAACCAAACAATGGTAAAAACCTTCAGCCAGCCTAGTAATGGCGATGGGTAAGATCCATGCCGAGGCCATGTGATCTATGTGAGGTGGCAAGAGTGTAGTGGGCACGAAGGCCAAGCACCAGCCCAAGGAGTATTCCACAGGTTACTTGTTAAATTTCACGGGTATGGTCATTAAATCCTGACAGTGTCACCCTTGCCACCTTATTTATTTCCATAGTTATGGTGAAGAACAAGTACAAGATGGTTAGGGTTTAGAATGCGCATCATTTTCGATCTGGTTATGTATTAACTCTTACCTATGGCCTAGTAAACACTTGGACTATGTTAGTTATCATGTGGTCATTCGACAGTAACAGTGACCCTTGTGCTAGTCACAATTGCTCGAGTTTAATAATTGTATAAACAATTATAGCGATAATAAAAAATGATCAATATTGTTAAGGGTAACATATATTACACTATGGGATTGCACAAATAAGAAAGAATTCCTATAGTTTATAAACACCTTGTACACTAAAATGAAATACCAAGGGAACATACGCCATAGGTAGTAGATTTCACTTTCGCTCTTATGGAAGGTAGAGTTAACATTGTCATAATAGATATGTACACCTAGTTATATGAAATCTTACATCCATGACAAGAAGTGGTAAGATCAAGCTATGGATGCCAAGGAAGTAGTGGAACCTTTCTGTCACGAAGTTTATGATTGTTAGAATGTTTTCCTCTTTTAAACCAATGATAAATTATAGTGACCCTATTTAAAAAAAAAAAATAGTTGTAAAATTTGGGAAACATTACAAGATGAGTGGATGATCTCATAGACTGTTAGGAGATTAGTGATGGAATTTCAAGTTGTCAGGTGGGAAATAAAGGGGGATCATTGGATCTCATAGACTACCAGGTGGGTAGAGGAGGAATCCCAGAGTGTGAGGTGGGCAAGGGAGAAGAGATGAACTCAGCTGAGAGTTCATATTAGTAAGGAGTGATGATAGATGAAGATTCATGTGGGTTTGCAGACCATGTGAATGAAGACGATGAGAATTTAAATACTCCCATCGCAGCGGAGGAGGATCAGAGGTGTTTTCTGATCGTTGGGGGAATTCAAATATTCCTTCCAAATAGTCTAGTAGAGACTAATACAAGAGTTGCATGTGAGGAGGTAGTGCAACAAGAATCCAGGAAGGAGGCCATGGGGGTGAATGATTTTAAGGCTAACTGTGTCTATGATGCAGGTGCAGTAGAATAAAAACATCCAGCAAGGACTGTCAAAGATGAGGAGAAGGAGCAGATATTGATGTCTTCCCCAACAGAAAAAGAGGAGAATTCAGATGAATTGCTTACTCAATGGGAGCAAGAGCTGAAGATGTTGGGGGATTGGTTGAATGATCCAAAGCAAGGGGATGGCTGCCAGGAGACAGTCATGCAGATTTCAAAAGGAGAACATTGAACAAAATTGCTCAAAATTTGCAGCCAGGAAGTTGAAAGGAATATAACTACAACATTGGAGACTGTAGCAGAAGAGGAGGCAGACAACATAGATTTTGTCGAGTTGTATGAGGAATTGGAATCCCTGGAGAGGAGGATAGATATGTAGAGTAGGAATATCCAATAGATAAAATTGGAAACAGGTAGAGGAGTATACCATCCTTGAGAGAAGCTGGAAGAAATTGGAGTTGAACCAACACAAGAGGAGATGACAGAAGCCAATCTTTTAGAGGAAGAAGCTGAGCAGTAGCTCAGTGATGAGACTACAGAATGGGAGTCTGTAATAGGATGGAAAGCTAAGGAATCAAGGGAGATCATGTTGATCTAACCATTGACAAGGAAGAAGTGCAGTAGAGTAGTCTGCAAAACAAGGGCTAGCCAGTTGAGCAGCTGGACAAGATGATCAAAGAAATCAGAAGTCTAATGTTGGGGTCAACACAAGATCCTGTCAGTAGGAGGAGGCTAAATAGAGGAGGACATGCCATAGCAGCATAGAAGAAACAACAATAGCAACAAAAGAAGCAGTAAGGAAAAGGAGAAGATGAACAACTCCAAGAGAAATTATGGGACCCTAGAGGATCTCAACAACATAGCAGAGGGAGCCATGAGCTCATGATTTTCCTAGACATGGGGTATATGATTCAATAGGGATTGTTGTTCAAGGGAAATCAATTGTGTAAGGGATCGATTTTGTGTTGGGACTACCAATAACGTAAAGAGGATGCGATACCATATTTGTGGTGGTGGATAGATCTTCAAAGATCGCACACTTTATCCCATGCCATAAGACCAGTGATGCAACACATGTTGCAAATATGTTCTTTAAGGAGGTTGTGAGACTTCATGGCCTATCCAGAAGAATTGTCTCGGACAGAGACACAAAAATTATTGGTCATTTTTAGAGAAAATGGTGGAAGAAGTTGGGGACATATTTGTCCTTCATCTCAACTTATCACCCTCAGACAAATGGATAGACTGAGGTGGTAAACAGAAGTTTGGGAAACTTATTGAGGAAGTTTTATGCAAATTCCTATGAGATCGAGCTGCTAGATGATGTGGGAATATCTCCCATATTCAATGTCTCAGACCCATATCCTTACAGGAAGGATGACACATAGGGATCAACAGAGCAAGAGAAGATTCAGTGGGAGAAACAAATGCCTATAGCAGAAAAACCATAGATGAAAAAGTTTGTTGGTCAGAGGATTGGTAACAAGACCAAGAGGAAGACCTATTTTGAATATCTAGTCAAGTGGAAGGGACACCCAATAGAATATGCCAGTTGGGAGAGTGAAGCTGATATCTAGAAGCATGGAAGGTTAGTGTAGGAGCTCATGAACATGAGTCCATGAAAGTTTTCCAAGGGGAGTATGATGCAGGAGCATCATCAGCAAGTACACGTAGTAGGACAACTCAGTGCCTGAGGATGAATTTGGAACCTCAAATGTGAGCCGGTACTGCAGATGTTTGGCAGCTGATAGAAACAGAAAAAGGAAAGATCATGTGTGTAAACAAAAATGAGCACGCGTGACCTGGGAGTTTAACCCTAGTCTCAATGTAACCACAATTAGGTAGTAGTTAGTTTGTTTCTTTTGTATAAACAGAGGTTTTGTACTCCCTAAAGAGGATTACGAGAATTATGAGCAAGTAGAAATTTATGAACAGTAGTTGTTGCTTTGATTTTAACTGTAACCATGTTCTTGATTTTGAATGAATATAACAGAGGAAAATTGATCCAATGTATGGTGTGAATATTGTTTACAATTTCCCTATTGTTGTCGTTAATCTTTTCAAGAATGAATGAATCTTGCTACGAGTGTATGTAGATTTGAAATGCTTGCATAAAATTTAAAATCGCTTTTCTTCATGAGTCAGTGCAAGGTGCGCACACAGTCTGCAAGGAGTGCGTTGACAGGGTATGTTTCGACTCGTAAAGCTCAGGAGAAATAGCGTAGGATTCCCTTTGCAAGGGGTGCAAAGTGACTGCTGCAAGAAGTGCATAGTCATCGCAAGAAATCAAATCTGTGTAAAGATCTATTGCAAAGAGTGCACAGGTTTGGAATTCAATGAAGAGCCAAAGAGACTCCCTAAAGAAGTCAAAGGACGGGAGTAGGGGAATGCCAAGAGGGAGAGAAAGAATTATTTTCAAGAATCTTTGGATATGAGTTTGACAAATTTCCCAGAAAAGCAAGAAGTGTGGGGATATCGAAATCTTTGAGGAGATAAAGCTCAAGAGGGGTAGCACTTTCCAAGAAGTGCAAAGGATATACAAGAAGTGAAATCGCAAGAAGGATAAAGGTCGAAGCCTTTAAATCTTTCAAAAAATCTTCTAAGTTAGAAGAAAGAATAAGCTCAAGGGAAAAGATCTAGATCGTCTGATCAACGTCCAAACAACAAGGAGTGAGCGCAAAGGAAAAGATCTGAGCCATCTTATCTAAGCGCAAAGTAAATATCTCAGTCGTTCGATCTAAGAGCCAAAGAAATGATCTTAGCCATCCAATCTGTGTGCAAAAGGATCGTAGTTGTTCGATTAAGGTAAAGTTCACTAACCTTAAGTATTTGAAACTATGCAGGAGTATCAGACTTACGAAAATCTGAAATCATCGGAGTCGTCCATTGTCAAGAAGGACATGTGGCCAGAGATCAGCATTTCGCTGACTCGTAGAGTGGAAAGGTCAAAGAGCAGAGTCATGAGGATTCATGAAGTGTGAACTCGTGAAAAGATCGTGGTTCTTGATTGTTTCGAAATCATCGAGACCGTCCATCGTTGACGGAGGACACATGGTGAGAGATCAACATTTTGTTGACTCGTGACTTAAAGAAGTCAAAGGCAGAGTTACAATAATTCACGAAATGCGAAATCGTGATTTGATCACAACCGTTGATCGAATGAGGGAGATGAAACGTAGATCTGGTCTTGTCAGAATTTCGTGACTCAGGAAATCAGAGGTGAGGGTTCTGAAAATTCGTGAATCATGAAATCAATATTTGATCTGAGCCTTCATATCAAGGAGAGATATGGACCGTTGATTTTCCAGGGAGACAATTCGCAAAGTGCGAACTGGTGAAATGTGAAATCTCGAAGTGCTCAAAATATTGGGCCACGGTCATAGCGAAGGGTCACATCAGTGAAGGAGAATAGAGGGGCTAGCATGTGCTAGGCTCCTTTCGAGATTTCAGGAGTTAGGAGATTCAGAGTGACTCGCATGTAAAGACTCGATACGCGAAGTCACGAAGCGCCTTTCAATTAGGCGACTAGTCACAGCCTTGGCCACATAAAGGGAGGGGATTAACCAGGAGAGCTAGCACCTAAAGGCGTTAAGGAGAAAGTCATGGGTTCCATATAACCTGTGCTTTAAGGGAAAGAGGGCATGTTAAGTGGAATTAAGGTTCTTGAGTGGCCAAAGAGTCATTTAGACCCAGTTTCTTGATCGATCCTAGACCGGGAGATCACACAGCCCTTAGGATAAAAGGGGGGTATGCATCAAAATATTAAAGCACCTCTTCACTCAAAGGGATCTCAATGTCAGGAAGAGGCGATGGAGTGAGTTTATGAGTGAGTATGATTTTGGAATTCCGTACATCAAGGGAAAGGAGAATGTGGTCACGGAATCCTTGAGAAGGAGACCACATGTCTTCTCCTTGGTACCCTTAAAGGTTAATCTGAGGGAGCATGTGTTGGGGAAACATCTTGGATATAGTTGGTATTTAAACGTTACTTCAACCCTCCAGAATCAGAGGAAACTAGAGAAAAAGTATGAAGGATATAGCCTGGAAGTAGATGGATTATTAAGATATCAGAGAAGAATGTATATCCCCGAAGGTGGGGATATTTGAAGCATCATACTCAAGGAATACCATAGAGAATAGTTGATTAAGGTTGTTTGTCATTGATGTCAACCCTTGAAGAAAGCCCTGTAGCACAAAGGTTTGGGTAATGGACCCAATATTTTTTTATGTAAATATGACTCATTATTGTTTTTTCATGGTTGATAAGAAGTAAATATGGATGAACTCCAAAGTGGTCCCCTTATGGTGAAAACCCTCACGGGAAGACGCTTTCCGGAGTAAGAGAACCCGTGATTAATTGTGGAATAATGAGATTAAGGATAGTGAATTTGTCAAGGAAAATATCCTAGATGGATATTGATTTTCATTCCATTTCCGATGGTATGTGGAACGTCACATAAATCCTCACGGTTAGAGAGTTATGGCCATGAGAAGTTGGAGACCCCAGGTTTGGGTAACGGACCCAAGTTTGTTTGATGGGTAACGGCATGAGTTATGATATATTTTCAGATAATACTATTATATATGGATAGTACAAATCATTCCATTTCTGGTGGTATGTGGAACGTCACATAACTCCTCACGGTTTGAGAGTTATGGCCTTACGAAGTTGGAGGACCCTCATATGTCATCTAGAAGCCCCAAAAGGTCAAAGTAGTCAAAGTGGTTTAAGAGATTTTAAAAGGTAAATAATAAAGTGAAGTAATGAGTGTATTATAATTCAAAGTGAATACAAATTAAACTATTTCAATAATAAATTTAATGGAGAAATGAGAAGTGGGTTAACCCAAAAATAAGGAAAGTGGGGCCAAGTGACCTAGAAGATGTTTTTAAGGAAGCTACTTGGAGAGTATAAATAAGAGGCTAGGCTCTCTCATTTTAAGCAAACTTGAGCATATTGAATATATATAGGTTTCTGAGGTAACCAAGTATATCTAAGATGAATTTATGAGTGAAGGTGAAGAAAAGAAGGCCGAAATGCAAGGAAGGATAAATTCTTTTGATGGTGTTTTCTAAGGTATGTTTTTTTCAGGTCATCTCACCATTTTTGCGATAACTTTTTTCTATAATGATTCAGAACTTGAAATTGCTATGCCATTGAGGAAACATATCCAAGTATCTATGTTAAACAATTTATCTTGTGGTTCATTGTATTTTTGGAGTTACACTCCGTGGAAAATAGGGTTTGTGGCTAGTCCTGAAACTAGTCAAAAAAAGGTGTTTCGGGTAAAAATGTCATAACTTCTTCATAACAGATCCAAATTCAGTGAAACAAAATGTGTTGGTTAGAGTAAAGTTTGTAGTATGTTTTTTAATGGTTTCAAATTGATTCAAAAAAAAAATTGTGCGGGGCATGCTCTATAAGGCCTCTCTCTAGAATAAACCAGATTTCAGTAAGGTATGCCATTTTTGCTATAACTCCTTTTATGAGAGGTTCCAAGTAGTGACACCTGGAGGAATTGCATAAAACACATTGAAGAACATTATGTATCAGTTTCATATCTTTATTCATTACAGGTACAAAGTTATCATCATTTCAAGTTAGGGTTGTTGACTAATCCAAAAACTTGTCATGTGAGAAGTTTGATGAATATGCTAGTCTCTTGTTGTCAAAGTTAAGGAAGGTTTTCAAGCATGTGATCATATACCCCCGATCTATTACAAAGTTACAAATCATATTTTGATGATGATGAGGGATTTTGGTTAAGGTACATGTATGGTACAGGTTGATTACAGGTTGTTTGGTACAGGTTGGTGCATGGTTGATGCATTTGCTTATGGTACAGGTTGATTATAGGTTGAGGTATAGGTTGATGCATGGTTTAGATTTATTGGTACAGGTTTACAATGGTATATCTCACAGTGATAGTGTGACAGTGGTTCCATCATTCTACTTCTACTTCAGGGTGGCGGGACGGGGCAAGGACAAGTGGTTGTAGCCACCTTCCAGTTGTAGCTGGAGAACATAGGGGGTTGTAGCCTCCTTCTGGTTGTATCCAGAGAATTGGGGAGTTGGAGCTTCCCTCAGGTTGTAGCCTAGGAAATTAGGGGGTTGGAGCCTCTTTCCAGTTTCAGCTGGAAAACAAAGGAAGTTGGTGCTTCCAATGAATGTAATTCTTCAAGACATATAAGAAAAAGCATTACGTGGTTTTATCCCGATTTGGGTTTCCACGTAAAACACTGGTGTATTGTGTATGTGTTTGATTGTTTATTTCTTACTGCTCATTATTGGATAATAATTCTACATTGATATAACATTTGAAGAAAAAGGATTATAATTACGCCATTACTGATTCACCCTCCCCCTCTCAGTAATCCAACAATTGGTTTCAGAGTAGGTTCCTTCAGAAATTAGTTTAACCACTGAAAGGTAGATCATGGAGAGTACCAACTCGTATAAAAATGGAGTACCATAGTTTGATGGATAGAAGTATGTTTTTTGGAGCATAAGGATGAAGACATATATACAGGCACAAGGATTTCAAGTTTGGCAATCAATTGTAGATAGATACACAGCACTAGCAGTTCCACCAACAAATGACAAAGCAGTGAAACTCGGTGAGAATAATTCCAAAGCCAAAAATGCACTTTTGAATGGTCTCAGTGATACAATATTCACCAAAGTTGCACATTGTAAATCTGCTAAAGAGATTTGGGACAAGATTCAAAATATTTATGAAGGAGATTCAAAAGTCAAAGCAACAAAGCTTCAAACTTATAGAGGTCATTTCGAACAACTAAAAATGAAGGAAGATAAAGATATCACAGCCTACTTCTTACGAGTCGATGAAACAGTGAATGTAATCATAGGATTGGGAGAAGAAATTTAAGAATCTATAATTGTTCAAAAGGTACTAAGATCTCTTCCTATGAGATTCAACCCTAAGATATCAGCACTAGAAGAAATATTAGATCTAAACTCAATAAGCATGGACGAACTGCATGGAATATTCACAACATATGAGATGAGAACTGAACAGGAAAATCCAGATGTAAAAGAAGCAACCTTCAAAATATCCAAAAGATCAAAGCAAAAGAAAAATGAACAAGAAGAATATAGCAGCAGTAGCGACGTCTCGGAAGATGATGAAGAAGTGGCCAACTTCATCAAAAGACTGAAAAAGGGAACCAATAGTAGGTATAGAGGTAAGCTTCCTTTAATTTGTTTTAATTGTGATGGTATTGGTCATTTTGCTAACAAATGTCCCCACAAGAAAAAGATAAATGATGAAGGTTACTCAAAAGGAAAAAACACATATAAAGGCAAAAGAACTACAAAGAAAGATTTCAGGAAAAGCTTATGCATCAAAGAAGACATCTCATCATCAGATGAGGATGAAGTCAGTGACAGTGAGACAGTAAGAGTTTTATTCATCGCAGTAAAAGAATATGACAAAGAAGACTCTGAAGAATAATATGAAGAATCTGAAGAAGAATTCGAAGAAGAAATTGAAGAGGCAGAAGTTGACTATAGAGAAGAATTAATGTGTGCCATAGAAATTATCAGAAGAGAAAAGAAGACAAACAAGAAACTACAAGCAGAACTAAAAAAGAAAAAGGACACTCGAGAACTAGAACAAATGATCACAAAGTTGAAGGTTCAAATAGAAGAAGATAAAAGAATTGAAGAAGCACTCAAAGAACAACTAGAGGAAAAGGACAACATCATTGGAAACTTGGAAGCAAAGATTGTCACACTAAGAAAGGATATTCAAAAGAAAAATATGCAGAATAGCTCAAAAGTTTTGGATGACATTATCAGCAATCAAAAATCTCATCTTGACAAGTCTGGACTTGGATACAATCAGACAGAAAAGGGATCAAGATCCAAAACAATAGAGCAAGAAACAAATCCAAAAATCTATGCAGAAACAATCAAAGGGGATAACAAGATATACAAGGAAGATTACAAGGACACTCCTCCACCGAGAAGATTCAGATTTCAGAATCAACAACAGAAAGATGGGCCTCAAGAAGAAGAAGGATTCATAAGAGAACCTCCTTTCAAAAGATACTCAACTCCCAGGTATCAAACTATATTTTTTGGTTTATGTTATGCATGTAATAATTTTGGACATAAAGCTGTAAATTGCACAGCTAACAATAGGAACAATAACAACTTTGAGAGTCATACACAAAGGGGTTATTCAAGAAGACCTAGTGAAACACAAAGAAGAATTTACAACAAGTTTGAATCCTTGAGCACTGAAGTGGAATGCTACAAATGTAACAATTTTGGACAAGTGGCCAAAGATTGTAGAATGACAGTCCTTCCTAAAGTACCTCAACAAAATAACAACAATCACAGACAGGAACCTCAAAAAACGACATGGATAAGAAAGAAAGATCAATATAGAAATGAATAATGCACAATTTCTCTAACAGCTAAGCAGAAGAAACACGGTTGGTATGTTGACAGTGGGTGTTCAAAACACATGACAGGTGATAAAGAAAAATTTCTTACATTACAAAAGGAAAGAAATGGATCAGTCTCCTTCAGAAATGATAATTCATCCAAAATCATTCGAGAAGGCACAGTCTGAATTGGGAACAAGAATGAAAAGGAACAAAACGTTCTACTGGTAGAAGATATGAAACATAATCTTCTAAGTGTGAGTCAAATGTGTGACCAAGGTCATAAAGTTACATTCAATTCACAAAAGTGTGAGATAAGAAAAGAAGGTTCAGGGAAATTGGTTGGTATAGCTGAAAGAACTTCAAACAACATATATGTGTTAAGTGAAATTGGAAATGAAAAGTGTTGTCTAGGAAAGGAAGATGAAAGTTGGCTATGGCACAGAATAATGGGTCACATGCATTTTGATAACCTTGTCAAAGTAAGAAAAAGAGAAGCAGTCAAAGAAATGTCCCAGATCACGAAACCAACCAACACTTTATGCAAGCATTATCAACAAGGAAAGAAAACAAAGACCAGGTTCAAATCAAAAGAATATTCAACAACAAGACCACTGGAAATTGTGCATACTGATCTAGTTGGACCAACTACAACAAAGGGCCTAAAAGGTGAGAGATACTTTATGTTATTAGTTAATGATTATACAATAATGACTGCAGTTTGCTTTCTCAAGAACAAGTTAGAAGCTTTTGAAAATTTCAAGATCTACAAGGAAATGGGTGAAAATGAGATGGATTCAAGAATCAAATGCTTGAGATCTGATAATGGAGGAGAGTTCACTTCAAAGGAATTTATGGACTACTGCATCAGTCATGGAATAAAAAGACAATTCTTCGTTGTTAGGACACCTTAGCAGAATGGAGTTGTTGAAAGAAAGAATAGGACAGTACAGGAAATGGCTCGAACAATGATAATGGATTCCAAATTGACAGATATATTTTTGACACAGGAAGTGCATACAAAAGTTCACATTCAAAACAAAGTAATGCTCAGAAGAAACACTGATAAAACTCCCTACGAGCTATGGAAAGGAAGACCAACAAATGTGAAGCACTTCAGAGTTTTTGGAAGCAAATGCTACATCAAAAGAGAAGATGGCAGAATGGGAAAGTTTGACTCTCGTTTGGACAAAGGAATACTTGTTGGTTACTCAAGTACAAAGAAAGCATACAAGTGTTACAATCTAAGATTAAACAAAATTGTGGAAAGCATCAACGTAACAATTGATGAAACGGGCAGACTAGAATCAAAGGAAGAAGAAAACAAATCAATGGAACAAATTTTCGAAGAAGAAGCAGAAGATGAAGTAGAAGAGGAAGATGAAGAGAATCCGACAGAAACAGAAGAGCAAGTTCAACAAGTATCTCCAAAGACACCTAGAAAACGAGTACAAAAGAATAATCCTTCGGATCAGATTATCAAGTACAAAGATGCAGGAGTTGAGACTAGAAGAAGAATCCGTTCACCAGAACAAATACACCTAGCACTCTTATCTACAATTGAACCAAACAGTTTTGAAGAAGCCAGCAAGGATGAATTTTGGAATAAGGCCATGGATGAAGAATTGGATCAAATAG